>VXAV01008690.1:52211-66920 GCA_013399715.1 Alectura lathami | reverse complement strand
AAAAAAGAAAAGTATTATGTTATTAGCTTGCCTGGGGAGAAAAAATGCTGAGAGAGAACTGTGGAGGAGATTTGGCTCTGGAAGTTGGCGAAATCAGATTTTTAAGAAGTGTGAGCTTATCCTAACCTTTTGTCATACAAGCAGTCCCACACTAGTGGGTTTCTATAAAAACTCTTCAGTTTTCACTGTTTTAAGTCCTGTTGGTAGTCTGTAAAGTTACTCTTGTTGTACACTACTCACTCTGATTTTCAAAGCCAGAAAAAAAATTCCTTTTACTCCTCTTTCTCCTCCCTTTTTCTCTCCCAATTACTGCAGTAAGGGGACTCTGTTTTCATTTTAGGTCTGGTGTTACACAAAAAGTCCTGTACTGTGGGGTCAAGTATTTGCCTCCTTGACAAAATCAAGATTCCTTATATGATGCGTGCAGCTCAGGAAGGCAATCAAGGTGTTTGGCTTACCTGCATTTACTTCATTACTCAATTTCTGGTCATCATTAAATTGCATTAGAGGGGTGTAGATTCTGATCCACAGCAGTTACTGAGGGACTCCAACGCAGCAGAAGAGGTATATTGTACAACTTACTGTAAGCTGTGGTTCTCCCTCTGGATGCCCTGTTTGCTGCATCTCAGCCCCTTTCCCCCTCCTTCCTAGAAGCCTCCACTCCCCAGGCCCTGCCCTCCCTCATTTCCAGCTCTCCCTCCTCTCCAATGCAAAATGGTGCTATGCTGTTGTAAATACTTTTCCTTCTTCTCACCAGAGACGTTGAGGAGATACAGCATTACAAAGACCAAGGGCACAGAACCTGGTGTTTCCTAGCAAAATTGGGCTGGCTGGAATGGTAATTTCTACTTACGCTGCTGTTTAAAGCTTTGTGTATCGTTCTGTAACTATGAATGACTGAGGGTCAGCAGGAAACACTCAGAATGGTTTTCATCTTTTCCAGATCTGCAATTAATGTTCGAGTTGCTTCGGAACATACACAAAAATGATATTATATATAAAATCTATTTAAAAAGTAAATATGTAGATACATATACACACATGATTACAAGTATATTTATATACTATACCTATGTATATCTATAAAGATGCCCCAATGATTTTCCTTTACTAACCAAACAAGAATTCTTGCCTGATCAGAGATCAATAAATATGTTCACATAAGCTCTGTCTGAGTTCTGAAAAGCCTTATATGCCTGGTTTATATGTGAATAGGGCTGCCTGTTTGGATCAGTCAATGCAGTAAGTCATAAGTGCACAATGAATACTGTGCTGTTCGTACTATGTATGAGGAAGAAGATGCTTTGTAACAGACACAGAACATTGCATAGTTTACACAGAAATTTTAAGGAACCTGAAAGTCATTTACTGATGGTAAATACCTTTAAAACAGAGTACGGTTGTCACATGCCCTGGTTTTAACAGCCAAGCTGCCTGAGAATCTTACCACAAGAAGAAGACTGGAAAGCAGATTTTTCTGTTTGGGTGGCTTTTGGGGCATATTTTCACAGTACTGTGGCAAATAGGACCACTCAAAATCAAACAAGATCCACAGCTGTTTGCATACACATCAGGAGGGATGCTTTTAATTGGCATTAAACTTTCTGTTAATGTGGATGCATGGCCAAACCTGTGGAACAAATATGTAATTACATTGCCAATGCATTTCCTTTGTTCTGCCAGAATCAGGTTGCTGAAGCATTTCATAAACCTTGCAAAATAAGGACAAATAATTACTCAGGCAATTTGTTTTGAAAATATGCTATATGATATCTTCTTGAAAGCTATGGCGTATGAGAAAGATTTCCAGATAATTACTCATAACTCGTCTGATTTTGCTGTGGCCTTAATTAATACCTTTATTTTCCTAGCCCAAGTAGTAATCAGGAGACAAAATCCAGCAAATTTTCTATTGCAAGATAAGCAGAGAATAGCACTTCCCCTGAGGGAACTGGTGGATGAAGTTGCCAAGCCACTGTCCATCATATTTGAAAGGTCATGGCAGGCTGGTGAATTTCCCACTGACTGGAAAAGGGGAAACATCACCCCCATTCTCAAAAAGGGAAAGAAGGAAGATCAGGCAAACTACAGGTCAGTCAGTCTCACCTGTGTGCCTGGCAACATCATGGAGCAGATCCTCCTGAAGGCTCTGCTAAGCCACACAGAAAATGAAGGTGAGGTGATTGGTGAAAACCAGCATGGCTTCACCAAGGGCAAATCGTGCCTGACAAACTTGGTGGCCCTTTATGATGGAGCAACAGCATCAGTGGATAAGGGAAGAGCAACTGACATCATCTACCTGGACTTGTGCATTGCGTTTGATACTGTCCCGCATGACATCCTGGTCGCTAAATTGGAAAAGCACAGGTTTGATGGACAGACCACTGGCTGGATAAGTAACTGGATGGATGGCCACAACTGGAGAGCTGTGGTCAATGGCTCAATGTTGAAATGGAGACCAGTGATGAGTGGCGTCCCTCAGGGATCAGTACTGCGACCAGTGCTGGTTAACACCTTTGTTGGCAACATGGACAATGGGATCCAGTGCACCCTCAGCGAGTTTGCGGATGACACCAAGCCGTGTGGTGCCGTTGACATGCTAGAGGGAAGGGATGCCATCCAGAGGGACCTGGACAGGCTGGAGAGGTGGGCCCATGCCAACCTCACAAAGTTCAACAAGGCCAGGTGTAAGGTCCTGCACCTGGGTCGGGGCAATCCCAAGCACAAATACAGGTTTGGTGGAGAATGGCTGGAGAGCAGCTCTGAGGAGAAGGATTTGGGGGTACCAGTTGATGAAAAACTCAACATGAGCCAACAATGTGTGCTTGCATCCCAGAAGGCCAACCACATCCTGGGCTGCTTCAAGAGAAGCGTGACCAGCAGGGCGAGGGAAGTGATTCTGCCCCCTCTACTCTGCTCTCGTGAGACCCCACCTGGAGTACTGTGTTGAGCTCTGGGGCCCCAACACAAGAAGGACTTGGAGCTGTTGGAGTGGGTCCAGAGGAGGGCCACGAAGATGATCAGAGGGCTGGAGCACCTCCCCTACTCAGACAGGCTGAGGGAGGTGGGGTTGTTCAGCCTGGAGAAGAGAAGGCTCTGAGGGGACCTGACAGCGGCCTTCCAGTACCTGAAGGGGGCTAGCAGGAGAGCTTGGGAGGGACTCTTTAGAAGGGCATTGAGCAACAGGACAAGGGGTAATGGCCACAAACTGGAAGAGGGGAGATTTAGGCTGGATATTAGGAAGAAATTCTTTACTGTGGGGGTGGTGAGACACTGGCACAAGTTGCCCAGAGGGGCTGTGGATGCCCCCTCCCTGGCAGTGTTCAGGGCCAGGCTGGATGGGGCTCTGAGCAACCTGGTCTAGTGGGAGGTGTCCCTGCCCATGGCAGGGGGGTTGGAACTGGATGGTCTTTAAGGTCCCTTCTAACCCAAACCATTCTATGACACTATGATTCTATGAATCACTACATAAAGTAAATCAGTTTTAACATCTTATTTGTATATTCATTCTTAACCTGTGTATATAGGTGATCAGGACTGAGTAAGAAGACATTTAAGACTGAAATTCTAAGTGAAACAATGGCTAGTTATCTACAGACAATCAAAAATGTTTGACATTACATTGCTACAGGACTTGAGCATATGCCTAATTGTTTTGCTGAAGCAGGGCTCAAATATGAAAAAAAATCTTGTTAACCCTCTGATCCGTCTTGGCTGAGAGTCACCAGAGTGCCTTCAGAGCATTTACTTTGCATCCTAGCATAAGACTGAAGCATCTGATACTAATTTTAGTCTTCCTTCTGACTTTCCTGGGGTTTTGTAGGGTTGACTCAGAACTGTGATGCTATTTCAGGACAGAATTTTTGTAGATGAATTCAGCCATGTTCCGATTTTACATAGAAGGAATATTTAGTGCAGAACTACTGTGCTTATGTGGTGACTGGTAATCCTATTTAACGAAAGTTAAATTGCATCATACAAATAAACCATGAATTTGTCTTAGGCTACAGATAAGAAAAAGGCTTCTGAGGCACCAGTTCCATTCCAATGCAAGTGGCAGAGAAAGCTGCAGGAGCTCCTAACCCAACAAATGCAGGCGAACGTCCATCCACATACCTTTGCTTTCAAAACAACTGTTATCAATAACACAAGATATGCTTTATGTGAGTAAATGTTTAGGAGCAAAACTACAAACCAATTCTTGCTGCAAGACCTGAGGTATTGCTTTTGATACATTTTGGAGAATGTTCTATCCTTGTTCCCTCCTGCCATCACTTTTTGTTTTTCTTTATTCTTTACAGATCAGACAAAACTATCACATCAATTCTAAAGTTTTAACAAGTGTACCTCAAACTAAAACCATGTTGCACTTGGACAGGTGCTGACCTGACTAGTTCTTTAATTAAAAGATTCCTCACAAGGTTTCCTAGGTACGGGAGAAAAATAATAAGGCACAGGGATTTAATTTGATGCAAGTTCTTCATTGAATTGCAAATATATACAACCTGGTTTAACTCAGTGAAGGAGAGGAACTGGAGCAACCAATCAGGCTCCACTCCTACACATTCTGAATATCTCATGGAGTAGTCTGATATCCAAGAAAAGACTATAAAAATTATATTGCTTTTGTTATTTAGAGATATTCCATGAAACAATGTAACACAATTTCATTGCAGCAGAACAGTCATGCCTTGGGAAGCAGAACAGTTATATCACAACAAGCATCTTAACTAGTACTTACATAAGCAAGAACTACAAGACTGTTTCTGTGAGCCTTTAAGACAGAGGGTATGAATTCCCTTCTGAAATATTGGCTCTGGCAGAAGGTACAGCAAAATACCTCCACAGTTCTTGTACTGGGCATTTTTTTCCATGTAGTCAGAACTAGATTTTGGCATTTTATTACTAAAGAAGATCTTTTAAAGAAGAAAGAAAACTGCCTGTAGGGAAAAAAAGAATATATGATTTCTTCAATAACTCACTACTCTTCTAAATTTTTAAGAAGTTAAGTACAATGTTATAGCAAGAATATGATTTCCAATCAACTTGTACACAGTTGAAAACAATTTTCTCAGGATCTGCAATATTTTTTAACTCCATTGGTCAGGTCAGATTTTTTTTTTTCAAAGACTACCTGAAAAACAAATATTCATGATAACTACTGGTGCAGTGCCATTTTTAATCCCTCACTCTTATGATCGCTGAAGTGAATGGGTAAAATCTTATGTACAGTATTGGCTCTGGGTGAGACAAAGACTTATTTGTCAGCTAATCCAGTAACATTGTTACAAAATATATATCTATTAAATTGCTTTGTGCCTCAGTTTGTCAAATGAGCACAAGAACAGTTAGTATAGTATAGTACGGTAGTATAGTACTCTTGGCTTTTTAAATCTGAATTGCACCTTTCCTACTTCAGAGTAGCATATGAAGAAACTGTTAGCTTCTCAACTACGTTACCCGTAGAGGTTCTCTTCTATAAGTACCACTTGTGGAAGATAGAAAACATTTGTAATCCTAGTTTCTGTAATTTCACAGAGATTAAATTGTGCAACCTTGCAATTAACCTTAACATAACCATTAGAATCATATTCTCAGTGAGAACACAGATACAAAACTGCTTTCTATGACATCTGTGGGGGCTGGGGGTTAGGGGGTGAGAGGGAACATTTCTTACTGGTTTGAACACTTGCAAAAAGAAAACATGCATGGGGCTATGAAACAGTCGGGTAACATCACTTAGAGTCCAAAATAATATCAATGAAAAATGTTTTACAGAATTCATGCTGCATTTTATTTCATGCAGTGGATGAAATCAGAAGGGTAACCTGAAGTGTTTCAAAATCATACATATACACACAGAGGTGAAGTACCCTACTGTTTGTAGAGATAAACTCCTGAATGACCTGTGTGTACTCAACAACTAAAAAAGTCATCCCAAGTACCTTTGGGAAAGTGAGTCTCTTAGGTCAGGACTCCCTGTCTTTCTCCAAATGGGGCTGCATAACGAAGTTCACCTGCACTGCAATATCCGTCTCAGGATGGGCACAAAGAGCCTCATTGTAAACGTCCTTTGAGGGGCCCTGGCCTGCACAATACAGTACAGATCTTGGGCAGGATAATTGTTTCTGCACTGAACTCCCTGCTGCCACAGCTAGATTGATGCCAATAGCTGAGCCACCACGCTACACCACTCTGTAATCTGCAATGCACACCGGTGTATTGCGCTGCAAATCTTTTTACCTCCACCACCTTGTAACAAGATAATCCTTTGTAACAAGATAAATCACCTCTCTCTTCCCCTCTCTCACTCCCTCTCCTTCCTCCTTGCCCCTCAAGTCCTAGACATCTGGATCAAGGATATTCAGATGTAACAACTCAATCTGAATTATTTTTTTTTAATATATTACCAGACAAAATATAAAGATCACATTGCTAATTAATATTTCTGTATACCATTTTTGGAACCAAATTTACTAGACTTGAGTGTTATATTTTCCCCTCAAAAATGGGTTATTAACGTGCTATTTCATCCCAAACGGAGAAAAGTAATGTTCTTTTGGACTCCATATGCAATTTGCTTCTCCAGTACCCAAATATGCATTGGAAATTCAACAGCAGTGCCACTCAGCACTCTTGCAAAGTAGTGACAAATAACATCTGCAATGGAAATGGCAGGGAAAATTAGACAGACAGAATGTAATTACTTGCATTGGAATCTGGCCAAGATATTCAAATTAGCAACAGGACGATGAGAAAAATCTTGTAACAAAATCTGAAGCCAAATAACACCTGGTGTGCTCTTTTTGCTAGGCAGATGCAATATCAGAATCTGGAGGATGTAGCAGCAGCCAGAAAGTTAAACAAGAATGTGACTGTAACACCAGGTGGATGCCACTTGCAAGAACAAGCACAGCATATCTGCCTGAAGGATGTGGAAAACCACCTCAAGGTGTTCATCGGGAGTGAAGGAGAGGAAAATCAGCTCCTACATAAAAGGACTGGAACTCATTGGAGTATGGCTGGTGACCTCTGCTCCAGGAAGCATAGGAAAAGAAGTTGGCAAAAATTGTGAAGTGTGTGATAATTTGAGTGGAATTTCCTTGATGTGTTAGGTTATGTGTATTCCAGGTGAGATTAAATAACGACTATGACTGAATTAAATAATACTTATCTGAGATTTCACCATTAAATGAATGACAGACTGACTAAAAAGACACGACAACCAAAAAGGTTTATTATTTAAATATCTTATTTCAAGACATTTACGAACCATCAGCTTATGAACCTGTACCTAGGTGCTGTTGTCCTTGCTGTCTGCAGTGGGTCCTGCACTAGGGTGCTGGCCTATCACCTGCTCTGTCAGAGCTGCAGGTGCATGTTGGGCAGTATGGGGCTGCCTGGGGCTGCTAGTCAGGTGGCAGCAGCCATGATAATGCCAGCATGACCATTGTGAAAAATCCGACCAGAAAGTTATGCAAGAAACAGCATCATGAACATTTTTCTGATTTGCAGTCAGCAGGACAAGAACAGTATTGTGGCATCTAGATGAGACAGTCTGGGTATACCCCAAAGAAATACCTGGCATATTCTGTGTGAGGTGAATGAAGAGTACAGATAACCCAGCAAACTGGCTTCGAGTCGTTATAGTCCATATGTTTTCCTAATGCCTGGTCATATAGTATATCATTGCTATTACAGAGCCAACTGAACCCTTTATATCCCTGACTGAGGGCCAAACACTGCAGCCAGGTTCCCTGTGCAAATGGGCTGTACTGGGCAAGAGCGCCATGAGGTACAGAGCAAGGCAGACAGTCTCCACAAACAGGAAAGCAGTAGCTGCCTGCCAGCTACATAATTGTGGAGTTGGTGTCTGCTGGGAAGCCAGCTGCCTTCCCAGCCTTCCAGATAGAAGGGAGAATGCAGAAGAAAGTAGACAATGGAAGGTACTTGGAAATCAAATAAACACTGTTTGCACCACTGTTGTGATCTGCTTTCACTGGCCCTCTTTTATGAAAAGCACTTCAGGGATTTTCTATTTCTGCAAGTGATAAAGAAGTAAGTTTGAGTACAGAAAAAGGTGATGATGCAGAGGTACTAGATAGTCTCTTACATTTGGAGCAGCTGCTTGCAATATCCAAGTACACAAGGAGTTTAGCAGTTACGAGTGAAAAGTTCAGATGTTCCTTTTCAGTTACCACTGTTTAGAGTCTTACATGAATCTTGCCTAAACCCTTCAGCCTGCAATCTGAGACAACTGACTTGTATTTCCTTCTCTTACTGTATCCATGGAGGGCAGTAGGGCTTTCTTCCAGTTCTAACCAGCCAGAACAAGAGACAGTAGCTTTTTGGAGCCCAGAAGTGGGTAGGTAATTTCTTGCTCATCCAACGCTTAGATGATGCCTGAGATAAGACAGACACTGACCTGAACAAGCTTCCTTGTACAGAATATTAGCAGAGCATTGAGGGTAGAATTCCAGCCAGTCCACTGATGTCAATGCTAAGATTTTTATTTCAGTGGGGCATATTTATCCTTAATTACATAATCAACCACTTTCAACACTGTCAAATGAATATAAAATTAACATTTGTGTCCCTATTGCTAGTGCACATTTATGACCATTAAGCCACAGCTGAAAAAGTTGGCAGAAATCTGGTAAGGTCATTCCTTGATTAGAAGTCACTGCAACTTCATTAGTAGCAAGTCTATCCAAAAAATTGAACAGTCCTCCCAGAGCCCCACACTTGTGAGAGTTTAGAAAGAAAACTACATGCTCCCCTTTAAATGAAAGCAGTGCCCAAATGGGATGAGAGCTATTTAACACCACACAGCATTTTCAGGTTTATATAATGAGGTACAGGTTTTACTACTCAGAACAAAAGGGAGTGTAGATGTGATATAAACNCTCTAAAAAAAAAAAAAAAAAAGAGAAATGGTAGATTTCTCACCTGTTTCTTGCTTGGGCTAGAGATGTAAAAGCAGCTTTTAGGCTTCACCATTATTTTTCTTCACAGGAAACACCTCCACTAATTTTTATTGCCAGTAAGGATATCTGAATGTATACTTCTATATTCACACCAGTTTTTATACAAAGTTGTTAAATGATTTCAAGTAGAACAAAACCCAATGTTGTACTTTTTTTGTTTTACAGAAACAAATTTTCAATACTTTATCATTGACTTAGCCAACTAATTTAAATAAAGAATGTTTCAAGATTAGAATGGAATAGACTATTTTCTAGTTTCTAAACCTACCAAGTACAACAAACAGCAAGCTGACAGATTTAAGGAAAAATCAGTTCAAGAAAACAAACAAACAAACAAAAAATTAACTATGGTACAATGGAAAAAAAAAAAGTTACTTGATTACTGAGCTTTATCCATCAGAATTCTTCCGTACTGATCATCTATGATTTCTTCACAGAACTCCTTAATCACTACATATGATCAGAAGGGCAGTGGAATAGTGGTGTTCTCTGGTGTTTTTTTTTAATAAAAAAATAATAATAGTCTAGTAATGTTGGTACATACTGAGTGTTACAGTTTTTATCTTCCTAGTTGTTTTGGTACCAAAGTTACCTCCTAAACAGGTGTTTTCATAAAATCCTACTTAGACATCAATTGCCTACGAAAACATAACACCTAGAGAGAGTCAGAATCCATTCTAAATGTTTCATTGAGACAGATGCTGCTAAATCAAGTTCTTTATGCTTTTCTCCAGAGATTTTCCTCAGAAAATCATCTGTAACTATTTGTCTTTCATGTAATGATAGAGACAGCTTTTACATTTTGTGGTGCTGCAAAAGATTAACTACTAGCCCAAGGACCAATGCAAGTTCACAGAAAATCACCATGAACATTGTGGAAACACACATGAAATCTTCTTAAGTATTTTCTTAACATCATGGTAGCAGGATTAAGTCCAGGTCCCTAGAATTATACTGTAGCCTGATCAAAATGAGCAGTCTTTGTAAAATGAGTTTTCTTACTACCTTTCTGTGGTTGACTTGTGGGTCCTTTACATTGATAAGGATCTGTCAGTAAAATGAGCTCTGAACCAGGTTCACAACTGAGAAATAATTTAAATGTGGTTCAGAGTTGGTCTGAATTAATGGAGCTCAGCTGACCTTATTCTAATTTGATAGTTTCCACCACTACAGATTTGCATTTAGAAATTAAACTCATCAAGTCAAATTCCAAATACTGTCAAATCTTCTCCAGTCATAGAGTTCATGAGAAGTACATGTTCTTTGGCCTTCCAAATGTAATTATTAGTCAGGAAAATACTCATTTTAATGAATCTCTCCATCTTGCTGTCTTCTCTTTTTTTCAAGCTTCTTTATAGCACTTTTCCCCCCAACTCTGCGTTCCAGAGTTAATCTTCCTCTGGTGTTGTTACTAAAACTGAATTTAATTCGTTGACATCACCATCAGATGAATTTACTATAAAAATTAAGCATTTTTTTTTCCTTTGGCTAGTTTTGTACATAGTTCAGTTCCATGAAGTATCAAACCTACAGCAAAAACTTCTCCTTTGCATGTAAGCGGGGATCTGACCTTACAAGTTTATGCAAGCAATTTCACAAAAGAAAACACATAATTAAAGCAGGGCAACAAATGTTTCATAGATAATTTCCTAAGTAAGGACAAAATTTGCTCAGAGTAGTAATAGATGAAAAGAGAAAGACTAGCTATAGTTTTGAGGGTGCCAACTCGATGACTCAAGACTAAACAGGCAGTCTTGTGGCTAAATTTAATGGCAGAATGACAAACCTCTTCCAGGACTATGTCTGTGTCACCAATGGGTGGATGCCAATCCCAAGCTCACATAGATTCGAAGACTTCAACATTCGTACACATTGCTCCTGTTTATATTAAAATTATCAGCTTATATTGCAGGAGTTAATCTCACTTGTCAACATACACATTAGAAGCTAAAGTTTGTTCTTCCTTCTTTTCCCCCCCCCACTTTTGTTATTAAGATTTACTTGTGTTTCCTCTCGGCATTAGAGGAGTTCCTTTATTTCTCCCTCATCAAACTGATATTTAGCAGGAAACCATTTCTGGCATGTAACACTTGCACAGCATCCTTGCTTTCTGTTTTTATCATATCTATGACCTTAGCAAGTCTCCTGTAGCTTTTCCACCTGACACTGTTGTAGCTATATGCCAGATATCTCCAGGTGTAACAGATGGCAGAGGAACTGTCTGTATTTTCAGTTCAGAGTCAATCTTTTCAACAGGTTATGACAGTTTATGCCATTATCTTTTTTCTTTATGTGTTTCCTGAGTTTTTTTTTTTTATTCTTTCTTTTTTTTTAAGCTACTTTCAGCAGTAAGTGTGGGCAGTTGGTATGAAGAAGATGTTTGGTGGTACAGTTTTGAGATGTGGGCAGATCTGAAGTAGTTCATATTACTGGGATAGAGAAGACCTATTACTTAAAGCGTTTTTTTGTAAAAGGATCTCTAGAGATGGCTGTTCATCATAATTTCTGCCCTTAAAAGCCTTCTGTCATTTCAGATTATAGGAGAGAGTGGATGGGGCAGAAATCCAAGTTCCATTTAGCATCTCTATTGCTTTTTAATGATCTCTTCAGTGTCTCAAATGATCATTTAATATCTTCTGTCATCATTTTTCCAGAGTCCTGCACAATCTTCAGCGTTCCTGTCTGTTTTCATGGCGCTTAGCTCTCTAGCATTGCAAGGCGTCAGCAAGCTTTTGCTCATGTCTAAACTGGCTAGGATAATAGTCACATCCATCATAACTTAGATTCAGTGACAATTCATTGTGCTCATTCTAAACATCCTCACGCATTTCATCATTGGCAAGTCCATAAAGTCTGGTTTCCCTCTACTCAGTGTGAATTTGTCCTGCTCTATTTCCTTTCAATCCATTGTCCCTTTTATTTGGGATATCAAATGCTTCACAGTACAGCTCAGTTACACCAGTGCCTGAGAAAAGCTGCTCTCTCGCATTTGGGCCTTTTCATTACAACCATATAACTTTTAAAAGTCCATCATTTGTTTAAATGTCTGGTACATTCCAGTGTCTTTAGTTTTCTGTCATTTTGTGACATTGAAGAAATATAAATTATTTCTTCAATTCAATTCTTCTGTCAAAATTTATAACATCTCCTTAGTACCCTGTCTTATTGAACTCAATGCCTAGACTCTCATTAAAATTTTGCCATTTTCTCCTGATAATATTTTTACTTTTATATCTTCATTAAATGCATCCTTTCCTCCTTTCAAATGCCTCTTCTACAGCTAGTTTTAGCATTAATATCCAATTTTTCATATTTAATTTGGCTAGAAACACCCTGAATGTAGTTTTGGTATTAACCTCTATTTCTTAGAAGTTTACTTCAAATGAAAATCAGTGTACATGCCCTTTTCTTCTGTTCTTACTTCTCATATTGTATGGCAGGTATTCTTTAGAAAACTATATAGTGTTTATTTGCTTTCTTTCCAAGACAGAGCCCCAAGAATTCCTAATGTTTGGTTGGGTATTTTCAAATATGCTCATAAGTATGTTTGCAAATTCTGGCAAAATAAAAACTGACTTATGAAAAATGGTGGTCTATTTCACCATTTATATTCCCCTAAAAAACAATGCATACACTACAATTGGAAAAACAGACAAAATAAATTTTCTGCAAAAATAAATTCCAAACAAAAATGCATAAACAAAGAAGAGTAAATGAGTAACACATTTCACTAGCATTCAAAGTGTATAGACCAATATAATACTGTGCATGCAAATAAATATCTCCTTTAATCTTAAAATCCCAGTATCGACAATCTGAAAGATGTCAAGTTCAAACATTCCTCTGAGCTTTCCTGAATAAGTATTGTTTGTGTGCCTGACAGGGGACACAGTACGCTACACAGTTCCAGATTGCTGAGACTGTTAGTTTGAGAGAAGCATGCAGTGTTCTGCATTTTTTTTTTCCAGTTAATTTTTTCTTTTCAAACAAGTTTTTAGGGTTTAGAGTTGAGAGATTTAGCATTTGGATAAGATTATTGATCATTTATTTCCAGGAAAGCTTATGCACAAAGGCTCTGTCTCCCTTCCCTCTCAGTACAGGTGGGCAGAGGAGTTGAAAGATGCTCAATCTGGCAGCAGAGGACAGAACTGCTAGAACAGAAGAATTAAATGACAACTGAGCTCAGAGCCACAACTCTTAGCTGCAACATTTTACTTTCTAAGGCTTTGGATTTAAAAGTGGGGTGGGGGTGAGGGAGAGGGTTTAAAAGGGAGCCTTTGGAAGAGTTAGAGGACAGGAAAAGCAGCAAGGTCAGCAATATAGAGAGATTTCCAAGATCCTTTGTCTGTCCTGAATGGGAAGCTTATCAAGGAGAACATAAAGCTGGTTTGAAAAGATAACANCGGCACATTTCCTGATGAATGGCTGGAAGTTCAAATGGCTGGTCTCTGAGGATATGAAAAAATTCTCATGGAGTTGTTTACAAAAAGCTAAAAAACTTTTCAAATGCTGAGATATTGACAGGCAATTAATTCATTGAAAGCTACTGATCATCAAAAATATCTAAAATACTATCAAAAATAGTTTTCAGGAACTTCTAAGGAAAACTTATCTCCTGTCATTATTAGTTTGCTATCTGTGACTCTCAGGCTTTTAGTACATTTTACTTCTGTTTGTGTCTAGGAAACAGCAAAAGCAATTTATTTCCTCCATCTGCTCAGGGTAAATAATGTTCAGCATCTTTACTCCTTTGAAATAGGGCTTTTTTTTTTTGAAACCAAGGTTGGTTTATTGTTGTCTTGGGTTTTTATCCACGCTTTGCCTCATATAACAGAACTTCCAGCATCTTCTGCTAGCAATGGGTACAGGACATGGGAATCTTATCTACACAGGCATGAGAATCCAGATTAAGAAGAAAAAGTATCATCTTTTGGGTTCTGTATATTAGTATTGATCTCCAGAAATAGGTAAGGACTAAAAGTGACAGAAATATTTACCTTGCTGTAAATAATTCCAAAATCAGCAGCATCTCTTGTGGCGTTCTCCAAGAATTTTACAGAATTAAAAAAAATTCAAGTGGCACTCATTTGAATTTTGAAATGAGGAGGTAAATTACCTGAAGTGAAAGGATACAAGATAAAATCTGAAACAGGTCCAATACCTAGTCTCTGCCATAAAGGAAAGCATATATAAATATATATATGTTCTCATCCAAAGTTATCTAGGCAAGGAAGCTTTCACAGTTCACCTTATGAGCAACTAAAACCCATATTCTTCCCTTAAAATTTAAGGAATGCCCTGTGTTGTAAGATGTTACGCAGTAGCCTGATATTCTGCTCTGGACAGTGGCATACAAGACCCTACTAAGAAGAGCAAATTAGCTTTGCCCTTTTCTGGCCTTGTCATTCCGTTGCATCCACAGCTGCCGCGTTAGTGGTACTAGAACAAACATCCCTACCAATCGCCTTTAAAGAGTAATCACCTTGGTTACGTCCCCTGCTTCAGCCTCTACTTCTCCAGACTGAAGAGTCCTAGTTTTTTTCAATCTCCTTATAAGACAGTGTCCACATCAGATGCAGAGAACAAAACTGCCAAAAGACAAGGGCATGCCAAGGTTTCATTTGGTCACAAAATGTCACTGCCTCTTCTATTCCATGTCCCTCCATGGCTGCACCCAAAATTTTGCTGCCATGTTTGGACCTTTGACTTCTTTTCCCCATCA
>VXAV01008688.1:6256-19671 GCA_013399715.1 Alectura lathami | reverse complement strand
ATATCCCACATTCTCCTATCACCAAAGCTGGCTATTGTTCTATGTCAGTCAATCACATATACAATACCTCAAAGGCCCTTGCAAGTAGGAAGCATTAAATTTAACATTTAGGTGTCTTCTTTCAGTACTATTCATCAAACAAAGAGGAAAAAGAGAAGACTTAACAGCAGCAAATCGTAATTTATTTACATTATGTATATTCTATTCACACTGCTCTGATTAAAGCACAAGTTCAAAGAACAGAATATAAATTGGAGGCCACTAAAACATTATACAGACTATTCAGTTTATCTCAATTTGATTATAAAACAATTAAAGCAGTGATAATAAACTATCATATGCACTAAGGTGGCACAATGCTATTATCAGATCTGTCCTACTGACTGGCATTCACTGTACAGCGTGGCTATGTTTATTCCTGAACTACCAGACAAGATTAATATTACTGATTTTACCACTCCATATAAAATATTTATACTGATACTTAGTGATGAGCCAGCTGGGTCTTATCCTGTGGGAAGTTAAACTTCCACATAGTCTGCAATGTTATGCATACTAGCTGCGGAAGGCAGACCTGGAGAAGAATAAGAACTTGGACAAGATGGAGGCAGAACCACTAAATAACTGCTTCTGGAAGACTTTGCTTGGAGCAACCTCATTCAGAACCAGCCTGTTTCAAAGTTCATGAAGTAAGTGTGTCAGAAGAAAAGAATAAATCTGGCAAGACAAGCAGTGGCTGCAAAAATTCAGAATGACGAGTTCTTTCATGAGGACTTGTGGGGGTGCTTCCCAAGAATGCAAAGATAGCTTGACCTAATGAATTGCCCCTTTCCATTATGAAGCACACTACCACCACCAACTAGAATGGAGAGTCTTCAGTTACCATTGGGCAGCTGCTAACCAAGAGGATGTGGGTACATCAACCGTGAAGCAGCTACAAAAATGATTTATTACCACAAAAAGTGGTATTGCTCCTGTTACAAAGACTGCCATTTTTTAAAAAACGTGTGCCTAAAGTTTCCCAACAGTGTTAGTGTTAGGATTCATCAATAAAAACAGATACTTACCTGTTGTGCTCATATTGGTGGTCAGAAGAAATGCTAATTTGTCATGAAAAGATAATGGCTGTTGTAGTACTTCCACCAATACAGACATTAGTGGTGTCAGTGGCCCTAGGCTATCTAGTAACTGGAAAAAGATTAACATTATGTTCAACTTCAAGAAAAGCAGACGGAAGACTGGGCACTATAGACCTATCAGTCTCATCTCCTTGGAAAGGCCATGGGCACGGCGTCTTGAAATCCAATTCCAAAAACAGCCAGGAAGTTATTCGGGAACATTCAACATTTTTTTACCACAAGCAAATACTGCTTGACCAACCTGTTTGGATTCTGTGATGAGAAGTGCAGCTATACCAGTCAGGGGATAGTGAGGGCATTCAACATTTTTTGATTATAGCAAGACTTTTGATACTCTTTTCCACAGCATTCTCATTTGTAAGCTGAGAAAGCCTGAACTAGATGCCAAACTATTAGATGACTTGAAAATTAGTTGGACTGCCAGGCTTACAGAGGAGTAACCAGTTGCTTGATATCTAGTTGATGGCTGATAATGAGTGGAACATCTAAGGTACTGATAGTGTTCAACATCCCTCTTGGACATCTCGATTATGTCAGAAAATGCATACTCCATGAATCTGCAGACAGTAAAAAGCAGGGTTGCAGGGAGAGGCAACAGTGAAGAGTGGAATTTTAATCCAAAGTCGATAAACTTAAGGACTGGGCCCACAGAAGACTCATGAAGCTCAGTAACGAGGAGTGCAAAGCTCTGTCACTGAGACCAAGTGAGTTCACGCTGTAGTACTGAGCCAAATGGGTAGCAGCCCTATTGAAAATTGTAAGCTGGGGGTTATAGTGGATGCCAATTTGCATGAGACAACAGTACTTTTTTCACTGCAGGCATGGCGATCTGCACACTGGCTTCTATTAGGAGCAATAGAGTAGTTACCAACTCCTCTTCTTGGCAGTAGTGTGAAGGCATTTAGAATACTGTCTAGATTTACACACACACAGACACAGCTCTCAGCCCCCTTCAGTTAAATAACAGAAAAAAGAATACTGAAATACTCAGGAATAAGGTAATGCGATCTGAACGGAGATGCTAAAGGAATTATCTTGTTTAATCTTATGAAGACAGGGCCAGTAAGTGATCAGATAACGGCATGCAATTTGGACTGTTAGAAAGGTAATGGAAAGACATTCTTTTTGAGTAATGACAGAAAACACAACGGCCAAGAGTCAAAGACTGAGTAGGAATGTTCAAGCTAGATATTAGAAAAACATTTTCAAAGAGACAGAGGAGATCCCTTCTTTGAAAACTTTCAAGATTTGTCTAGACAAAGCCATGACCTGATCCAGCACTGAGAATAGACCAACTTTAAGCATAAGGTTGCTTCAAGACAAAATTTCAATGATTCTATGATTATTTTCCCTATTTCATGAAACCTTTAGGTGTAGACCTTTCATTCCCGCTCTCATGAGGCCTTTGGAGAGAAGCTGGACAGCAGAGGAAAAGACCCCATCTCTATAACTTTTACTTAACCTATGAAATGCTGTTATTTTCTGAGAGGCTGAGTTGTTTTATTTTAGTTGGTGCCAAGTAAGATGGTACCAATCTAGTATTTCCAGCTATGCTTTCAAGATGCTCCGTTTTCAACCATTTTTTTTTTTTGCCTGCTGAAAATGAGTAAATGTGATGGGAACAGAAATGCTTTATCTGTCAGAATTAGTTCTCCCATCTCTGTAAAACTGGAATTAAGAAATATGTACAGTTTTGTGCTGGGAAAGACTATGGCCTGAAGCAGATTTACTCTCCAGCAGCAAATGCATCCATTTTTTAACATTTTGAGATGCTCAATCGTATCTTTATCAGTCATGCCCATGTAAGCTTAAAAATCAATAAATCTTTTGCCACATTTCATTCAAATGTAACCACATCTGTGCTGATATTTTCATCCATGTGCTTTTCTTTCTCCAGTATTTTTCTTCTCTCCAGTCTACCTCTCTAGGCACTGTCTTTAATTGTAGTATTCACAGCAGGGAGAAAGAAAAAGCTTTGATCCATAGTTTAGCTAGTCCATAATCAACTGAAGTTTCCTAGTTTCAAACACCTGCTTATTTATTACACTTTACTAGAAGTCCACAATAAATCCTCTGCAATTCAAGCCAAAGTCAGTCACTATTTGATACTCCTTACTAGTTACTGTTTAATACCACACAAAACTGCAGAGGGAGCTGCTAATTCTGGAAACCAATTTGATGCACAAGAAGGATAAGAAGGTGATGAGGAATAGCCAGCATGGATTCACAAAGGGGAGGTCATGCTTGACCAACCTGATAAACTTCTAAAATGAAATGACGAGCCTGGTAGATGATAGGAGAACAGTGGATAATGTCTTCCTGGACACTTTGACACTCTCGTAAGATCCCCACAGACAAGGTATCTTGGCTGCAAGAGCAGACAGTAAGACGGATAGAAAACTAGCTGAAAGGCTGGGGCCAGAGGATAGTGGTCAGCTCTCCTGCAGCCCAGCAGAGGCCCACGGCGGAGCAGGCTGTCCCCCTGCAGCCCACGGGCACCCCGCGGAGCAGATCTCCACGTGCAGCCACGGAGGAGCCCGCGGGGCAGCAGGGGGACGTGGCCTGGAGGAGGCCGCAGCCCACGCAGAGCCCCCGCAGGAGCAGGCCCCGGGCCGGAGCTGCAGCCCGCGGGGAGGAGCCCGCGGTGGGGCAGAGGCCTGGGGGAGCTGCTGCCGCCCGTGGGGCCCCGTGGGACGGAGCCGTGCTGGGGCAGGGCTGGGAGAGCTGCAGCCTGTGGGAAGCCCACGGGGACCAGCTGGGGAAGGACGGCACCCGTGGGAGGGACCCACGGGGAGCAGGGGCAGGGGGTGGCCATGGAGGAGCGGCAGAGACAGAGCGTTAGGGACTGACTGCAGCCCCGTGGGAGGGACCTCTCTTCTTCAAAACAAGAAAAACCTAAAACTAACTATATTGCACTTCATAGAAATATGAATTTCTACCACCTACTATTTTTTTTTCTCCACTTATTTGTGTTTCATCATTCAGCCAGCTTGTACCAGAAAAGTCTGAAACAGAGCTCCATACACCGTATCTGGTAGACTACACACTCTTTCCATAGAAGATGCTTCAAATTATATGATTAAGGCATTGCACCACCTTCACACCATTCTGCTTTTTAAAAATTTCACTAAGATGGACTTCAGTGATTGTACTGCCAATGTAGTACCTAGAGTACCATCTTAATTTCTGAATCTAGCCAGCTGCACAGATACTGGAAATTTTTGAGAGATTTACAAAATTAGTGCAAAAACAATTAAAGTTCTTACCAGCATAAACATAAAAGTAGGATAGAAAATTGGCTTAAATTTTAGCGTTTGTCATTAAAAAAAAAAAAAAAAAAGTTTTTTTTTTTTTTAAAACTTGCATAAAATACCACCAAATAGCTGGAAGGAATAAAAAGAGACACTGGCTTGTTGATGAGAACAAAAAATCAAACATACTCAAGAAATAGAATTTACTTTTCTATTAATTGCCAGAGAGTATTTACCAAACAAAAAGAGGGAATTCTCAGAAGTGGGATTTGTTGAAAACAGCTGAAATTTATGATAGTGTAAGAGACTCTTCCTGATGAGTGCATTCTCTTTCATCTCTTTTTGGTATTTTCACATGGTTTCTTCCTTAGTCTTTATTAACCTTTCCCAATCAGTTGAATATTTAATATGTAAAAGGAATATGTTTATTTCAGTGAAGCATTGGGAATGACAAATCATGTCTTCTGTTCCCTACTCTAATTAAATCTCTAACTAAATTCTGGCAGTCTTATATAGTTACATGGAAGGCAAAGATGGGCAAGTCACTTTTTAAAAATGTCTCTGTTCCTTTCTATTTATTGTTTAAGAGCCAGCTGCAGTTACATCTCTTAGAGCAAGAGCATAACAAGAAGATTGGTTTATAAGAAATCAGAAATTAGAAAAATTGTAAGAATACTTAGAAACTTAGTGGAAAATAAAGTATGTCATGTCTGAAGTACACATTCTGTAGGACTAATGAGAACAAGCCAGAACATTCACAGCCTTGTTGGAAACAATTTCTCGGGGAACACTTGTCCCGAATGACAAATACATGTCTTGGGAAAAGAGTTTGGGAAGAAATTCATGAGTGGAGAAATGTACAGCAAGTATACATGACATACACAACACTATTACAGATCAGATTTATCACAGATGAGTCATTTTTAGTGTTAGGCATAAATGAAAGCTTGGAAAGGCTTATCAATTTTATGGGATAAAGAAATATTCATATTTAATGTGAAAATGTCTGAAGATAACCTTTGGGAAGGATCTTAACCTTATGCTTCAGAGTAATCGCTTCCTCTGACCGCCCATTAAACTGAGATCTATGCGTAGTGTTAGATGAAGAGTTGGAAAAAGAAATCTTGTTTTTCTACTGAATTCTTCAGGCAGTCCTTGGAAGTCTGGTTGCAGAAGAATAGAGAACAAGATGAAGCAGAAGTCTGATGTTAAATGGCATTTTCTACATTCCACTTTCCCTAACATAATAACTAGTATAAAGAACAATGCACTGAAATTAGACAAAGCTACTGAAAGTGATAGTGCCAATGTGAAAGAAAGCTGTACAATGCTAAAAAGCTTAGTTTCAAAACCTGCCACTTCTCCTAAGCAACTGAAGTATTTCATTACTCAGTTTCAAAACTCACTGAGGAACAGTATTTTACAAAGGTTGTTTGACTTATTTCTAACATTAGTGTTTCGTAAGATAAGATTACTTCCACAGCTGCAGAAAAAAATACCAGTTTGCAGTACCATGGCAGCCATTATCTGGTGCTGTAGTACAGTAACTTTAGAGGGAGAAAAGTTATCCCACTGAGATTAGATCCTATTAGTACTATTTCTCCAGTGCAGATGCATGGAAAATTTGTGAAATGAACAGTGGATTTCAGCTGTGTCCCACAAAACTCAAAATCAGAATTTCAGCATGAAACTTTTAGGGAACAATGAAGCACCTAATGTAAAATCATGTACAGAAAGAATATTTAATGTCAGTTACATTAATATGCACATTTCATGATACTTTAGAGAAATTCAAGTAGAATTACATTTTATATCACATTTGGTCATAGAACTCAATACCTTATTATATAGATTTTAAAATATGACTAGTGGTAAAATGATAGTTGAAATTAGAACAGATATAGTAACTTCCGGGGACATGGCAAAGAGTAATTCCTATTTGGTGATATCAGCAGAATATGTCTAAGAATTTGTTACAAACAGATACACTATTTTTGACTGCTGCAAATGTATCTTAAATGCCACACAAGAGGTAGATGATGATATGTTTGCATTCTACATGAAGCAGCATTGATCGTGACCATTTAAGGATCACACTTATTTCAAGCAACACAACGTCACATAAATCTTCTAAAGACCAATAGTTGTCATCAACTTGTCATCTACTACTGCTATCCAGATAGACATACATAGCCGCTGTGTATGATTCTGCCCCATTTTTTTTAAATCCTACTATTAGTTTGAAGACCATAATTGCTTTTTTTTTTCCTTCCAGCAGAACTGTAGAGACTCTACAAAATAGTAAATAAAGGATTTTAAACAATAACGTATTGAGCATTTTAAGCAATAATATAACTTGTCAATTTAATATACCCAAATACCAACATTTTCTTTTTAAAAAGTTATGATTTTTTGATAGATTTATTGCTGTAGTTGTCAACAATTACTACTAGAGTGCAAAATCACCATTAGCATGATGTATGCCATTTGTGTATATGCACTCAGAATACATACTTTAGAAAGAAAAAGCAAAAAGAAGAATGCTATAGATACCACAGAGTTTGAAGACAGTAACAGCAAAAAATATCGAAGATGATGCTGTGTGTTTGAACGACTGTGTGATATGCTCTAGCATTTATATGGAATTCTGAATAAGCAGTAGCTTACATTTGTGAAGTATTAAATTTTGTTGCAGGTGTTGGATTTTATTTGGGAATGCATCTTTTAGGTAATGTTGAATTAAATATTCTCTATGTGTGGCTAGAAAAAACTGAAACATTGTGTTAGAGGCACATTCCCAATTGCTCAGACACTGCATCTTGTATCAAGGGGGATGTGTATGTGATTCCCAGTAGCTCTTCAGGTAATGGCTCCTGCTTTGTAAAGTCAGAAAAAAAAACTTGAAAGAAAAAAAAAAAGAAACAAAACAAAACGCAAAACTATATACATGGGTATCTTGTGTCTTCCAGGCAATTAATTTTTAGAAGGTTTGCTTAAAAGAAAAACACACCAGAATATAATATCAATTGGCAATATCCATTCAGATATAAGCTTTAAACATTTTAAACAGTTTTATTCCAAGACAGGGTGATTTGTACTAGATTTGTGTTTTGCTTTTGGGTTGTTTTTCTCCTATTAGTTTCGAATGCCTCATTTCCAGACACCATTGTCTGCATTACTGTAGTCAATACTAATCCTCTAGCAGACTGTAATTTACTGATGAGTTTTAGAAACTTAAAATGCCAATTTTAACTAGATGAAATAGTACCATCTTAAATATTACTAGTAAAATGCTGCAAGACAGAACATGTATCTACTTGAAAAATAAACCTGAAACCAGCAGCCATATTTGGAACATGTTTCTTAAAGCCTTGCCTTTCTTCATGTTCCACTTTCACAGCCTCTTAGCATTTTCAGATGTTCCTATTTTGGTTCTCCAATTTAATTGGCAAAATGCTTCTGAAGGTATTTCAAATGGTTTGATATAATGCTTGAATATCAATATAAATATCCACCTGAGTGACAGAATACTGATTTTCCTGTATTTTAAAGTAGTAGAGGACATAGCTATAGGAGCTATGCATCAGACATATTGCACGTATTAAACATTCTTAAGCACATTACTTGTTTGTTTTAAATGCTCATTCGCAATCCTGAGTTTGGCCTTCTGGTAAAATTGCCTGGACAGAAGAAAGTTCTCTGAAATGGATGTGGTGTCTCTTCACCAGCTATGATATATTCCTTTTACCTTTTTTGTAATATCATACAGAAAGAGCAACATATCAATTTGATCCAATTGAATCCAAGGGTACAATAAGCCATGTAATAACCAAAACTGAGTAGAAAATATGCACATTAGGCAAGCCAAAGCTTCTTTTCAAGAATATTTCTAAAAACTATTTCTAAAAACACTCAGAACTATAATTTCACTTGGAGAATTAGTTTTTAAAGTACTTACTAATTTTAATCATGATTACAGTTCTGCTTATAGTTGAAGGTGTGGAGATATGCTGAGTACAGTTACCATATGCAGTTTATTAAATTCATAGTAAACTTTTGCATGTAGCAAATAAAGAAAATGGTGTACCTGCAGTCTTTTCCCTTAAAATGTGTCACCATATATCCACAAGGTAAGAAAAGTACATAGAAATTGTCATTAACATAATTACCTATTCTCACTGGTCTTACAGTATGGACTGATTACATGAAGTAGGGCCATGTAACGAACAATCATGCATATACATACTTAACTATGTATTTGTGGGTAAAATAATTAATCATGGCAGTAGTACATGAACATGTTAGCAAGCCAACTTAATCTGACCACTCTAAACAGAAACTACAGTGTAGTGATCAGTCAAGTTAGTAATAAAACCACAATACCTCTGTTTACTCTCTTTCCAGTATCAATGAAATGCCAGGTATTATTGTAGGAGGAACAGAGATGGAGAAAGAAGACATTTTGCCACCTTACAAATCATAGCTTGGCCCATACCCTGGATACCGTGTGTACTTTTTGTCCCCTTATGTCAATAAGTGCAAAACAGAATTTTAAGAAGGCTTCAAAAATGGCAGTAAGGATGATCAGAAGTTTGGGATAGTTTAAGCACTAATAAAACCAGGAATCATTAGTCTGAAAAGTAAAGGGCATGGAGAAATATGGCAGTGGCCCACCAAAGCAAGGATGGGTTGGCTGGGAATCAGCTCTTCATTCTCCTTTGCCATATTTGAATTAGAGGGAATTAAATAAAGTTAGCAGGAGCAATGCTTAACATTAAAAAAGGGAAGCAGTGACACATGCAGCAGGCTATGCCTGTCTCTGATGTTGAAAGGGACCTCTGGAGACTGCCCAGGTAAAGCCTCCCTGCTCAGAAGAGAAGTTTATTTAAGTTCAAGGGAAGACTTGATAAGTTGTTAAAGACTCACTATGCTCTACTAAGCAAACCACAACATGCTCAGGAAAATGCCTGTTTGATGGAAGATGGGAGAATACTGGAGGGCAAGCAATATCTGTGCATTTTTTATGTTCTTCCCTGGCCTACGAATTCCATTGGTAATAGGATTCAAGGTTGGATAGTCCTTGGCCTGAACCAGTATAACCATTCTTACATTTTTATGTAACTAATACATGCGCACAAAGCAAACTCCAAAATATTCATGCTTCACTAAATGGAAAGAACTGAGGAATCTAATATGAAGTCAGCAAATCATGCAGAACCCATCTCATTTCCTACATATAAATGAAGGGACATCTATTTTAGAAGGGAGAAACTACTGTTTTAAGACTGGAAGTACAGTTGACATGAACAATTTCAAAGAATAGCTTTCTTTTCCTTTAGGATGAAGGACTGAATGTACACTACTAGTAAATTAAATTTGTATTTAGAATAGAAACATATTAGGTCGCATCATGTTTTACTTTATCATTTCCCTTCTGACTTCCTAGCAAACTAGATGACAATGCACTATATATTCTTGGCAGCAAGAGATGACTTTAGAGAGATGACTTTCATTTATCAAACTCTAAACAATTTTGATTTTTCAAAATCACAGGGACCAATTCCTTTTGTGTACCATGCCAGAATAGAATAGCTGAGGCTATCAGGATACAAATACCTAGGCACATGTTGCCCTGCAAGACTGCACCCTAAAACTACCCCCCAACAATCACCTGCTTCATACTAGCAAACTGTTGTTTACCTTATGTATGTTCTATGACAAACCATCCTATTCTACCACCTCCTGTCTTATCCCACATTGCAGAGCTACAGATCATCGTGATTTCAATTTTTTTGCTTACACAGGATCCCTACTATTTACTGCCTTAATCTCTTTCCTGGATGCCTGCTGAGGCCCCAGATAGTTTTGAGGCCTGGTGCTCCAGTGGGACAGCCTGCTAACACATACCAGGCAGAACATGTCAAGAGAACTGGAAATAAGGTATGCTCAAATCTCAACTCTGCTTCCTTATTAGTCAAATACAAGATTATGAATGTATTGGTCTCCATTTATTTTTACCAGCTTTTCCTAACCAGCACAGTAAGAAGATTCTAGGACAGTTTTGGCTTTTAATTTCATATTCTACATGTTCAACTTTAGATAAATAAAATGTTTACAAGAATGCAATGCAGATGTTTTCAAGAGCAATTTGATTTTCCTGACAGAAAGAAAAAGAGATGTTAGAAGAAGAAAATGAAAAACATTTCTGGGTTCTAGCTGGCATATGAAGAATCCCAAGGAGAAAAAATAAAATAAATCAGTTACTTACAGGTTTTGTAAATGTTTTTTTCACTGATTATTCAATCCAACTTTGTATGATACACCACATCATAATCCTAGTTCTTTATCCTTAAGAAAGTCAGAAGTCAGGCTAAATTATACATTTCGTAATTCTTTCCAGTGTAATTTGTACCACTTCAAGATGTCCAAGAGTGATATATTTCAAAGATTTTGACAAGATGTTCCAAGGCTGATTTATCTGATATACAGTGACTGCTTCTGACAATATTATTTGCTCCTTTAACTTCATATTTAAATAACATTGGGTTATAATCTTTTACAGATGCTAGTGAATGCTTGATTAAACGCAGGTTAAAGGTTCTTGCACCTTTTCTCACATACATGTGGATTATAAAGAGTGATATCCAGTCCTTCACTACTTATTATTGCATTCATTACAATCCCTTTATAGTCTCAAATAAAGAATGGTAAATATCAAAGTAAACATTTAAAAATAATTGCACTTCAGTTAGAAGAAATACAGAACAATCTATTCCTATTTTAGAATTCTTCCTTACTAAAATCTTAAGATCCTTGCTAAAAGAAACTTTGTTAATGGGTTGATCAGGTATTCTCTTGATCAAGTATTTACTCTTAGGTGCCCCCAGAATACAAAATTCAAGCCCACAGAAATTTTTTAATGAGTTCAAACTAATCTCTGAAAGGTGACACCAAAATAGCTTCAGTTTAAAACCAAATAATATACTCAAATGCCCTCAGAAAGTAGATTTAAAATACACCGATCTCCCTCCACCAATCCCAAAGGATAGCATCAGATTTGTTACCATACGCACTTCTAAGACCAACAAAGTTACATTATAGCATAAATATTAGAAATATTTATTTCTAAGAAGAGATAGAAAGAAATAAGAAAATACTTGGAATGGATGATGAAATATAGAATGACATAAAAAATTAGCTTTTTTTTTTTCCGCCTAACAGAAACATTACAAAAAACAGATGTGCTAGAATTTGCTGGTAAGGTACAAGGAGCAGATAATGTTCAACAGTTCTAGGATCACACTGTTGACATTATTTTTGTGTGGTCAGGCTGGAAGCACTGCAGGAATAACTTTTCTGAAGATAGCATCACCTGTGAAGCTACTCAGCAGGAAGGACTTGAAAAGCACATTTGGAAAAGGCTGTATGTATGCATGGGTGGGGAGGGAGGATGTTTTTTCCACTTTTTAAATCCCAAAGCAAACATATCTCATAGTCTTGGGACCAAAAGATGCAGAAGTGGGAAAGACCCAACTATGGATCAAATATAACGAACAATAAAATCCAATTATTTTACATGGTACATATTCTTTTCTTTAAACTACTTGCAAAATCCTATAAAAAGTTCTCAGAATTCCCACTACTCATTATGTCAGCCATATGTAGGTTGTGTTGGATTGTCTTCTGAAAGCCCCTCTGAGTCCCATGATGGCTTTGTTATGAATTAGCCAGTTTATACAGTGTTCGTTGCTGTGGCAGCCAGTTGCTTTAATTAAATAGACAACACAAAGCAAGGTGGGTGGGCATTTCAGATGGCGATCTGCTTCTTGAAGCTCTGATTCAGTGGCAGTCTGCCCAGGATAGAACTGAATTACAGCTCCCAGCACCTCTCTCGTTTCCAGTGAGCTGTTTTAATTTTAAACAACGGGTTTAAAGACAGAAAGATATTTCAGATAACACACAATTCAAGGGCTATCCCAAAGGGTATTTTTCATACTCATTACAGGAAGAAGCCTGTAGGGTTGTTCATGTAATTGATTCCCACATAAGTCAAGATAAGTTGGACCATTCCCAATACTACTGGGTAAAGTGTCACATACATCACAGCTGAAGCTGGCAGTGCTGCCACAGTTAGGGCAGCTTGACACTTAGGCATTACTGGACACTTTTCATTACTTGCTATTTCCAGTTTTACCAAGCGCAACAGTGCAATCATCCCACAGCAGGTCCTCAAAATAAGGAGACTCCAAAAGACACTGGATATTTTGCCTTTCCTCCTGTCCATTCCACAGGAGTGTGTAACAACTGTCAGTGCTAGGAATCTCCATTTGTTTGGATGTTTGTGGCTTTCTGCTAGAGTAGGAGCAGCTTTTCCCTTCCTTATTTTTTAATTATTCTTCTTTTCCATCCTCTGTATCAATTTTATTCTCCAATTTGCACATGTTCAGATTATTTAAACCAGGTGTAAACTCAGTTACATATTATCATGATAAAATGATTATTGCTGGAATTTTTCTTGTATGATTATAATTCTTTTTTCCTCTCAGATTCTGAAAAATGATGTTAGCAGTCAATGCAAATACTTGTTTAAATTACAAAAACAGTAAGCCCTGGAAGTCCACAGGCCATTTGCCTTGCTAATTCCGCTGAACACTAACGAAACTTCACAACTTCTAATACAAGGACACTAAGGAAACCAGGTGGAAACTGAGCCACAGACTGAAAGCAATAAATTTGTTTCATATCTGAATATATGAATGATCATACACCATCGGTTTTATCATGCTAAGAAGGAATTCCAAATATGTGAATCAAGACCCTTAAGTTTTTATTGTGCCATTTTAGAATGAGAGACATCCTTCTTCAAACACAGGGGAATTTAAATTTTGGTTCAGCTTTAAAACAAAAGAATATATCACATAAACAGGGAATCATCCATACAGCTAAAAGGAAAGTCACTGAAACCAGGACCTGATTAGTACAGAAAAAAAAAAAACTTATAAAAATATAAATTAGAAGATTAACT
>VXAV01008687.1:78370-105242 GCA_013399715.1 Alectura lathami | reverse complement strand
CTCAAAACAGGAAAACACATGAAATGCAACCTCACACTATTTCTCTTATTCCCCTTACAAATGAGAAAACAATTATTTTCAATATTAAATATTTATAAAATACATGCATCACCAAGTACTTTTATGTTGCCAGCTGTTGTAAAGTGCAATAAAGACCAGATTCTAAACACACTGAATTAAATTGGATCCAACCACTGCTTCACTGGCGCAGAACTGATGTCTAAATATATAACATTTTTTTGCATGACCTTAGCCAAAAAGACATGATTACACAGAGGAGTATCAAAGGTGCAAAGGCAAAGACAATTCCAAGTTTGGGAATGCTTTGCAAGTGCACAACGAGCTTGCTGCTGTTGTGACACGGATTGCTTTCAGAAATTGCTTATAATGGAAGCAATTTTGTAGTTTGTGAAAAATAATGCTTTGTTTCACCACACAGAGAACCTGACACAGCACTCTCTGACCTGGGAGAGCTTTGCCAATGATTTACAAAGCATTTCCTACCTGTATTAATTTGTGGGCACCTTAAAGGCTTTCCATCAACTGAAGGCCACCACTTAGCAAATGCCAGGAGCTCAAACAGGTGATGCCAATATATTCTCTTTCCTTAATTGCTTTTCCCTGGTTCATCAGCTGTGATCCAAGGATGCTTCCTCTGATGGGCTCTGCAGGATGAAAAAACACTGAGTTTTCAAGACAAACAGAAAAAGAACCAAAGGCAGTAGCTGTTAGCAGTTGATTTTAGCCAAGTTTTATTTAATTTCACTCTCACTGTGGTGCAGGATTTGGGATTATGCCAGCCAGGTATTAGTTATCCATGCAGTGCCATCCTCCGGGCTTCTGTCAACCCACTTGTGGTGAGCAGGACAGTTTGGGTCATCATGTTAGAAACCAAAGTGTTGTAAGTATAGGCTGAGACAGCTGGCTAGCCATGTTGCCATGGTTTATAAATCTAGTGTCTGGTAAGTAAAAGTTTTAAATACTAAGCCTTTCTAACCTGACAGCTCTTCCTAATGGCCTGTTTCAGTGACTACTGAAAACATAGCAAATAGTCTTGTTGAAGTAACAAACTTTTGAATCAGATCCTGAAAGAGTGGTTTCCACTGCAGTTCAACAAGGCAAATCCCCCAAAATACCTACCAAGACACATAAACTCTAACATTTAAAAAGTTCTGCCAATGACTAGAAAATTACTGTGCCATTCCTATGAGAGTCTTTTCCAGCCTCTTAGAAATCTTGGCACAGTTAATATCAATAGGACGATTAGCAAAACACAATCAGAAATAAATAATAATATCCTCCAGGCATCTACGCTAAGGATACAAAGTTTCCTTTCCAGTTTAGGCACTCAAAAGACTGCAGAACATTTATCTTCACAACATCCTTCTGAAAACCAGAAGAAACGAAAAACTGAGGGTAGGAAGATGGAGTGATGAAGCCCATGGCCAAACAGGGAAATAGAACTGTGTCTTGTAAGCTCCAGGCTTGTATTCCCATCATTCTTCTCACTCTGTGTCCTGCTTGAATTTTACAACCTGCAGAGAAGCCTGAATAATGCAAGAAGCTGTTCACTGATGACTGTTCAGATACAATGCACGCTTTCACTTCATTGCTGCCTATCTTTTTGGGTGGTGAAGAGGATGGAGGGGTTTCTCTGCATTATGCTTACCCATTTGCTAATAAGTTCTTTTCTCTGCCCACTCCACAGAAAATGCTGTTTCAACTATGGACATAAAATCAGTCTCCTTCCAGGCAGCTGAAGAAAGTTTTGCACAACATACCGTTACATAGGGTGCCACTAAGCAATCAGTCAGAAGCAAGGATCATTGCATTGCCCCATGGCACATTCAGGGAGTAGGACCAGGGTACCATTGACCTTACCCATCATACTCAGTAGGACTTTACACCTACCAGACCACAGAGAGGGTGCTGGCATCAGAAAAAGCAATGGATGACCCCTGATGTGTCTCTTGGTACGTGACTAAGGAGATACTCCTGTTCCAGAAAGTGTGGACAACCTGGCTGTGGAAGTCAGACAGCTTAGAAGATGGGAATGTACCGTTAAGAAGAAAAGAGAAAAGATTTGTGTCTCTGCATAGTGAATGGAAAACACAAGACAAGGACTGTAATGTAGGATGTATTTAATGATTCTTCCTTTACACGCACGAATGATATAGATTTAATTCTCTGGGTCTGTTGGAATTGTGTCAGCAAAGATGGGAACTGTTCCATAAGATTGGCCCTCAAAGCTATATGCTTTGCAAATTAACGTAGAAGTAGATATTAGTGTAAGGTCATCTGCAGAGCCTTAATTCTGAAGTGACTGGCACAAAAATCAGTCGGGAAAAATCACAAACATCACGCAAATAAAGAATGGCTTGCACCACTTGTCTCAGTACATACTCGTATTCCAAGCCTCCAGCACAAGGCCTGTTGTCCTCTAGTGTGAGCACATCCTGCTTAAAATGTTGGCACAGAAAATATCCACAGATATTCAAATACTAACAAGAAGAGTTGTCAGCAATTGTGTGAAAACCGTATGGACAACATACAAGAAAATCGTAGCCCAGAAGTGCTTGAAACTTTCACCGGTCACACTGTTTACAAATAGTCTAAGATAATACTAAAAATATTTCAGTAAACAATTAACTATGCATAATTATGAATAGTCCAATCATCTCTAAGAAAATTGAGCTGTTTTGTGGAGTTGCTTTTCACAGAAAATTATATCTTGACTCTCTAGAATACTAATGAAAATTAATATAATTTCCCAATACTTGCATCTGAATTTTCTCAGTTCCTTGTGATTTTTTTGGCATATAAAAATATGTATTTCTTTATTCCACTTACTCAGATCTATCATTTGTTTATTTTCTGTCCTAATATTTAGAATTGTATTGCCAAACATGAAAATTTAACCCCTCCTTTTTTAAAACACACCATATATTACCAGCCAGTTTTAGAATATTAAAAAACCCATCAAGCTTTTCTCCAACTTGTTATGACAACATTTTTCAACCAGACAAAATTCTTCCCTAATTACTCTTCGGTGTGTTCCTAGTCATGATGATATACTCAACTGTTCAATTAAAGGATAGTACAAAAGAAAGTGTGAAACATATTTTTAAAATAAGTAAAAATAACTTCCAAAGAACACTATGTGTACAATGTGCAATTAATGTAGTGCTTTCATACTCAGTCTGTATTTTTTTAATGTAAAGAAATTGTTGTAATTCTTCTCTACTTCCAGGAAGGTGTTGCATTCTCTTAATTGTGTTGACTACTACTCTATTATTCTCAGATGAAGAGTGGAGAGAATCCAGTAACCTTTATAAATATTGACCTATGAGATTTTTCAATGGATTTATAGTCTTTGATAAAAGGGCTATGCACTTCTACACTGATGAGATGAACATCTGGTGACAGAGCTCTGTACCTAATGGTATGGGTTGCCTTCTCTAATAGCTCCACAGATATTCTCATTAAACAACCTGCGAATCTGCATCTGAGCTGTGCAGATGGACATCTGCCTCAGATTTGCCCTCTCGTATCACACTTTTCTCTTTCCGCTGTACAATATGAATAGAAGAGCTGTGGCTGCCTTTGAGTGGGAGATGAGGCAAATCAATCACTTGTCGCTCAGCAGAAGCAAACAATTCACAACTGAATGAAGAGTTATTGATTTCTCCCTAACCCTTTGCATGGAAGCAGCTACTTGAAGTATACAAATGAAAGCAGAGGAAAAACTTTCAGGTGGTTGTTGCTCTACAGGTACCACTGGTAATAAGATGAGCAGAAATTAGGTACTGGTGGTTGGAGATGGAGACTGATCACTACTAACTACAATATGGAGGAAAAANTAAAAACCTCAACATTGTGGAGATTGATCTGCAGCACTGTCCTACAGAACAGACAACAAAGAACAGATATTGTTATTAGCTTTTGGATTAATAATTATATTTATTCAAATGCCAAAAAGCCTAACTGAATAAATGATGTACTGACAGACAAAAACTCTGAACTGTCAAGAATATTTGTAAAATGTTCTACAAAACCTTCTGCAGAGGCAGTCAAATCACTACATATGCTTTGCCAATTTGTGAGCAAGAAATATTGACAGCCTTCCCACATGTTATTCAGCTAATTATGATTATAACAACATTGTATCACATAATTACCAAGGAGAAACTCATGGGAACTCAAGCCTGATGAATCTGATGAGAAACTATCATGTCCCACATACTGTGCTCAAAACCAGCCAGGAGTATTTCAGAATGCTTTGTTCTATCTCCTATCCCAGCTGAGAGACTGGTCAGTTGGATGTGAGTTAGCTTGCGCTGTGATTTCCGAATCACAAGGAAATAAAAACTTGTGTTTGTAAGCTGTACCTTGGTGTCCTGAGTGTTTTCTGAGTGTGAATCAGACAATTGGATTTGCAAATGGGGCTTCTGAGGAGGTGTCAAAATACGTTTAGATCGTGATGTTTGTTAATGATACCACCCCTCCGAATTAAGACTCAAATGGAGTCAGAATATCACTTAGATCAGTTAAGTTTATTTTTACCATTACGAAAGTGAGAGAGAGAGAGTGAGGAAGAGAGGAGGACAGAGAGACAGAGAAAGCAAGCAAAGAAGTCACCACTGCTGATCCCGTGATGTTCTGAGGGTCTGTCCTCTTCAGTTCTCTCGAGGAGGTGCTGGTGTAAGCACACCGACAACTTGTTGCTCCAGGGTTCCTTCTATCCTATTTGTCGAGGTGCTTTAGACTGGCTAGGCCGATGTTGCTAAGTGGAGGATGCTTCAGAATCACACGCTTGGCCCGTGCCATACTAACAGCTTTCATCCCCCTCCATGGGCGTCAGAGTCCTTTGGTAGTCCCAGGGGTCCTGAGGGTCCTTGCACCTCCCAAAGTAGCATGACTATAAGTTGACTCCATACTTAGTTCATGTGCTTCAGGTGTTGGTGGCCTTGGAGCTTCATGGATCTGCAGGACTTCTTGCTTATCAGTTGCTAAGATGGTCTGTTATCAACGTTTACTTTCTTCAGCTAATCTCTGGATGTTATCAAGGACACAGTTTGCCTTACATCCCAGAGTTGGGGGGATGTCTGAGCCAATTCATCAGGTCCCTTACAGGAGGTCACTGGGAAGTGCTCTTACTCTCCCACAACAAAAATGATCTAGTAAACTTCACAGTTCAGCTTCCTCCCTTTTCTACAGACTTTTTCTGATGAACTCTGAATCAGAATGAGATGATGTCAGTTCCCAGCTGCATGCTGCATTACCATTTTCACAAGGAAATAGTTATTTTCTATTCCTCCTTCTGACAGCAGGATGGATGAGCTACCACAGTATCAATAGCACAGAGACATCTGCCAAGGATGTACAATCAGGACTGCCTTATGGATAGGTTCTGGAAAACACCTTTGTCATGCGATACTTTCTATAAGTATTCCATATCATGTAATAAACTGACAGAGTTGGGGGAGCTGCTGAGGGAGAACTACAGCTCCCGAATTGCTCCCGTCCCTCCCACGTGGTTTACAGGAAGAAGAGACAAGGGCTACAACTCCTGAGACACTCCTGTCCTTCCCACATGGTTTCCAGGTTCTGAGAGCATTTGCCTTTTGCCTCTGATTGCCGTTGTGGACGACATGGTAAGGAGACTCTCCCTTTTCCTTATACATGTATTTTCCAATTCATCAGATTTATTGCTCTCAATCTCTTTCATATTGTATTATCTCACATTCCTTTACCATTTAAGTAAACTAGTTTTATCTCAAGCAAGTGCTTCCTCCTTTCTCACTCGTCTACCCCGCCCCCATGAGGAGAGGCACATCATAGCACAATCATAGCACAAACTTTAATTAACCCACGACAACCTTGCAGAATTGGACATTAGTAGATATTCTTCAAAATCTCCATAAAGCTAAGGGGAGAGCTAAATTTGGCTCGTGTTTCTTCAACGTCTGGTCCTTTTGGCAGTTCGGGTTACCACAGCCCAATGTCATCTGGCTTGCAAAGACTTTGGGTCAGGCTAGGAGAAGGTATAAGCAAAATTGGATTTCAGAGAGTTGCATTCCCTCTGGTGTGTCAGAGGAGAAAAGAAAGTTGTAGTATTGCTCCCAGTTAAGCAAACCTCATCATACATAAATTTCTCTTCAGGAAGGCAAGCTGCCCACGGAAAATCTCCCAAAACTTTATATATATCCTTTACATCCTAGGCCTACTAAGTTAAATAAAAATAAAAATAAAAATAAAAATAAAAATAAAAATAAAAATAAAAATAAAAATAAAAAATCCCTGACAGCAAGAAAGAGAGAGGCTATAAGCAATTCTATCTCTGTTGAACCTGAAATGAAAGTCGATAAAAGACCAAATGATTTCAGGATCTTTCAAGAACATTTCCCTATTTTTCAGCTATTTTCATCTAAATCAAAATTAGCTTGCATGCTCAACTGTGCTTAAGCAAAAATAGTTACCAAGGTTACTGTGGAGTTTTTCTAAATGTTGTGCAGTATATGAAATAATCAGCCAAAATGACAACGAATAAATTGAAGGCGGCTGGGCAAACCTTTTAAAAATACCAAGCAAAAATAATTCCTCAAGATTTATGCCATTTCCTTTATAACATTGTGAATAAGAGCTTGGTAGTGGGGAAAGAGGATGAAAGTAAATATTTGAAAAATCATCCATTTAACATTTGTAATGCTGGCTACAAAGAAGCTGACTACCAGAGAATATACTAGTACAGGTAAACAAATTAATATACATTCTAAGACATAATTCAATGGTACTACTCTTCATAGAGAGTGCTGTTTGAGACATGTAAGGAACACCATTAATCAAAGTATATTGATTCACAGATAAATGAAACAAGGACGGTATTTTGCAGGCAAGTCCCTGTGCACAGCAGAAGCTCAGCACTCTAGCTTACAGATGCCCTTTCCCTCCAGTAGGATACCATCTGCATCCATAACAAAAGAGCGACTGTTATTCACAGGAATAAAACACTGCTAACAATTCTGTCTGACTTAAGAGGAACATACCCTCCGCTCTTACTTTTGTTCTTTTACTTGGTTTACATCTTAGATCAAGTTTTGTCTTTTGTGAAGAAATTGTAGACACAAGGACAAAATTTATCTGGAGAGAGCTTAGCAGTAAACTGAAAACAAGTTTAACACTAAAGAAGCTTACTGCTGTCTTACTCAACTTATCATCACCACTACCCTTCCACCCACCACATTGACATTAGAGATGAGTAGAGTTAAAGGGTTAATTGCTTTCCTTGGAAAGAGAGGGAGGAAGCCTGTTAGAAGACTCTCCACCTATGGTAATAATCAGGACCAGGGAGGAAGGTGAAAGTGGTACTGGCAATGCCCGTTCGTACACGTCTCACCCTGCTGATAGTATAGTTACTCTGAGAAAGTCTGACTGACCGACTGACCAAGAAGCCCATCCTGAGCAGCTAAAGACAGTACAAAGACAAGAACACTGCAGCAGTGTACACAATGACCATATATTAGGTAGACACAATTAACTTTGAGTTATAATATATCAAAAGAGAATAATGAAAGTTCCCTAGTGTTACATAATTGCTTTTATCAAATATTTAGATGCTATCTCAGCTGTATTTCTGTGAAGTCTGCTATGAAAATGAAGCAGACAGAGTACAAATTAGTAAGATTTTACTACTTTAGAACCAGGACTGGCCAAGGCAGTGGGAAAGAAAAATGATTGCTGAAGGAAACTCTCCAGCCAAAGTCCTGGGCCCACAACTGCACCCAGGATTAAGAAAAATGGAGTAAGGAAACCTAAACATAGGGTATTACAGAGTCTCACTTCTATCATCATACACAAATTTAGTAAAATTGGATTTTTTAATCCAGGGATCAAAAAATTATTTTAACATCTTCAGAACATCTGAATATAAAGCTGGAGAAAAACCTGAATATTACTAGGACAGTAGAATCAAAGCAGCTTTAGTTACTAGTTGAACACTTAAAAATTTTCATACACAAATGAAAGTTAAAAAAGACAGTACCTAGTTTTTCCAAAGATGTCAGAAATAGTAGAAGTGTAGAGCTGTCTACTATGTTAAAAAAGCAGAAGATAGCAGTACTGTAATTTATTTCCCAATCCTTTTGAAATTAACAATCAATAATAATTGTCTGCCTGCTGATTATATATCTGATCTTTTAGCTTTGGGAAGGGTTACCAGACAGAGGACAGATTATGGTTGATTTACAGCGTCAATTCCCTTTTAAGGGTAGCAAAGACACATTTTTCCTTTTCAGGTAAGGAGTTCAAGTCTTTTGCCTGATTACAAAGAGCCAGACCTTTCACCTTCATGATCTTGACCAAACGAAGACAGACGGTACCCTCCACATAACATTGCTCCAATTCCTGAAACAATTTTCAAAATATTTTGAATGTGGGACTTTTATTCCTCACTTCTTTTCCTTTCCCATTTTTTACTGTTTCCCTCCTGTTGTTTAATAAGAGCCTTGCACCAGCAGTGCTGCATGTTCTGCAGGACCACTGTGGCTTGATGAGCAGAAAGATTTTCAGCAGCCTAATATTGAATAGAGGTTGACAAATATTTGAGTAACTCAGTTTGCATGACACACTAGTCTTTCTACAGCAGCATTGCTACCAGAGGGAAAATGAAAGACAAGATTGCCATCAAGGGTTAAGATATTACTGCTCTCAGTTGCTCATCTTGCACCTTTACCAGTTTACTTCCCCCACAGTAGGGATGATTGAAGAAACATGCATCTGCATCTTAGCCTGCCACCTTAGCTTAAAGTGACATAAAAGCCATTTAGAGCTGTAACACAGGACTGTGATTTGGGGAGGGAGTAAAATTGTCAGCACACATTTCCTTCTGCCACAAACAGAGGGACAACGGAGACAAGGCGGGAAATCCTCTGATTGCCACAGCAAATGGTAGAGTTAATCTGTGAAAGCATCTTTTGTGTGGGTGATTTCATTGTTCTTGTTCTCAAGTGTACTGTTAACCTCAGTGAACTTCTTTGCCCCCAAAAGCCTAGTTATTTCTATTTTATTTTCTTGTTCATAAAAGACTGAAAAATGGTTGGTTTGTTTTTCCATATTAAAATTCTTTACAACTAAAGGAAGTAAAAATAAAGACAATGTTAAAAAGAAAGCCCTGTTGAATATTTTTCATTTAAATGCAGATTTTTTTAGTCTACACTTTTTCTTCTTTGTTCTGGAAGGTTTAAAAGAGTTTTAACAGTTGAAAATTTCACCTCAAGTTTCGCAGCAAATATCAAATAGCTTCACAGATAACATCCCATTCTGAAGAGAAAGAGTCACAGTGATTTAAAAACAAAAATCCAAGTAATCTAGAATGTAATTAAAGAACAGTAAGAGAGGCATAGGTGCTTAGAGCATAGCTTTTATTTTTTTTTTTAGTTATTCTCAGAAAAGTATTTTCTTTCTTCTTATTAGGAGAAAAATGCAGTTTTTTTTTTCTTGGTGGCAAGGTTGTCTCTTATATGTATATATATTTTTCTGTAATTACTATTCAAAAGGTGCTTCTTTGGTCCTGTAATGTATGTTGTTTAAAGGCACACTCCCTCAGGATTATGTGTGCAGTGTTATGCAATTTATTACCTCACTTATTTGAAAAAAAAATCAATAATGTACTGCTTGTGCTTGTTATTAGCCTGCAGAGAGCAGAGCTGGGCATCACAGAGCAGTATCATGTTGATCTTGCTTGCCTGCACTCTTGAAATTATTAGCAGTAGGACCTTGATATTTTAGTTTAGTAACTAAATGTTATCCAGCTTGCTGAAACAGAAAATTAACACATCTTGCAACATGGGATTTAAACAGGAAATCACAGAAAGTCGTGGAGCATTGATTTCAATATGAAATACACTCGCTGAATGTTCTGCCCAAAAATATGGAGTTTTGCTCATTCCAGAAGAAGACACAGTGACCTTAGATACCATAGAGAGGTGGAAAACTGATGACAGTAGTGTTGCCTGGTATTCTTCTTGCCTGAATTTCAATAGACTTCCTTGCATGATAGTTTACATGACATGGATTATTGATAAAACTTGGTAGTTCAGGCTGAGGGCTGAACTTGGTGATTTTAAAGGTCTTCTCCAATCTAAATGATGCTATGATTCTATACATACAAATGTACTGCCTTGGCCCTGGATTAGTAACACTGAAATAAAAAGTAGCGAAATGAAAGTTGGTTCATCTCCTAATTTCCTATAGGATTACCACAAAATAGATATGGACCATGAAGTCATAAAGTCAATGATGGGATGAACGAGACAGGAAATAGGAGCCCATTTAAATATATATATATATATACAGAATATTTGAATGCAAGGAAGATTTTCTCAGGAAATGTAAGCAGAAATTGTTTTAATTCTCTTTGAGGTCTGAAAAATGTGCTCTGAAGATTTCAACACCAAGAGTTAATTTACAATGTTGGAGTAAAATGTGGCTTTGTCAGGCCTTCTTCTCCTGGCCTCCTTTCCCTCTCCCTCCTTTCCAAAATGTATTCATTCACTTTTCCCTCTCCTGAGCCCCTGGGACACATTTTTGAGAGTTTGGATCTTTATGGTATCATGTTGTTCAAGCTTTGCTCAGACAAGAGGAAGTAATGGGATGTACACTGTGAGCACTCACATGGAACATAACAGGCATGAATTTGAACAAAATACCTCCAAGCTCTCATCTGTCATTTCCTCATTTCTCAATACAAGACTACTATGGGAGATGACACTGGTTGAGGCTCTTCAAGGCATCTAACAGCAGTGCTTTCTAGTCCTTTCACAAAACTTCAAATATGTATGCTTGGCTTTATCTGGTCTGCAAGAAAACAGCTTGCAAAAGAAAATATTCACTTGAGGTAAAATACGTTTACTTATTGAGGCACATAAAAGTTTCAGTATACATAAGCTTTAAATAATGTGCTGATTCACTGGAAGTGTTCTGTAGAATTAGAATTGCTCTCTTCAATTTTTATTAAAGTGTTTGACTTGATGGCTCTTGTACAGAAAAACTGGATAATGAACACAAAATAATCTGCAGGATGTGATAATCACTTCATATTACTTTCTTTGACTTGTTTTTGGTTCTGTTATCAATGTAGATCAAACTAATTTGGATGTTATTATGGTCTCACATCAGATTCATGCATCTTTCAGACTCAAGGATATTGCTATTCTTCTGGAATAAACAAGACTGTAATCAGGTTTCCCATATTTTAGTGCAGTACAATTGCCATAAAGGATTTTATTTCATTGTAGCTCAGAATTTTCTTCTTGGTCAATGTGCAGCTTGATTGGTGTCTTTACAGTCTGTTCCACTTGGTTGCTCTCTGCTAATTATTTGACAGTTAGATTTACATGGTAAAAGTATTATTTTCTGTTAAAATGGGTAATAAATATATTAGCCAAAATGAATTGATTGGAACACTTGCCAAAATAACTACAGCTGATGTTTTCAGAAATTAGAAGTAAAATGACTGCCAGACTTTTAAGACACTTCTATGTGAAACAATAAATGTTAAAGCTAAATGTTAAAGGAGGAAATGTTTCAAATGCCAGTAAGCAGAAAGATGTTTTAATAATTTGCTACCAGGAAAATGATAAGAATTGTGGAGGTTGACCAGGTAAATCACACACAAAAAAAAAAAAAATAGATTGGAGAAACATTATAAAAGTATAAGGCATATAGATTTAAATTTCTCAGGCTGCTATGGAAAATGTCCTATATTGAATTCCTATAAACATCTCTAACATAGAACTGAACTGAGCACTCTGATATGGGTACAAGAGCTGAATTCTTCTTGGCCTTCAGCTGTGCAAAGATACATAGTTTGCAGAAGATGTTTAGGGGAGTTATCCAGATAAGAAAATGAAATAGCTACCTAATAGAAAAGTGTATGTGAAGTGAATGTGTCTCTGTTTCTCAGCAGTACTGTGGAACAGTAAGATATTAAGAAGCATTATAAAAAAAATTGAAGCTACCAATTCAAAATCGTGTTGACATTGTTCATTAAGGTCTACAAATTCTCTTGCCTTCACAATTTTTATTATTTTAGTCTGAATTCATGCACAAATTTTGTAGTAATCTTACTGAATTTAGAATAGATGAAGGCATAGGGTCAAAGGCAAGGGACAGCTTGGGAAATCTGGATCCACAGGGCCACATCTCTCACACCCAGCCCTGAACTCCTCGCTGAGGAGGTTCTGCCAGTGCCTGTCCTCCAGAAGTCTCTGTCCCAAAACAAAGAACAGATGGAAAGCTCTAAAACTTTTCCATTTCCAGAGATTCCTACAGGAAAAAAAAAAAAAAAAAAAATCAGTCTTTCCCACAGCAGTGGCACTGAGCTTTCTTGGAGCTTTTTCTTTTTCCAAGAAAACCCTCCAAAAATGGTCACACAGTTGTCATATTTTCCTAATGGTTTGCATTAAGCTTCTGTGTTTATTCGTTTTTTCTACAACTCAGGGATTTTTTTTTCTGGAAGAGGTGCGCTGGGGTGGGAAGGGGGGGGGTGTTTTTGTTGTTGTTTAATTGGTTGTTTTTTGTTGTTATCGGTATTTTTTTCGTGCTGGATTTCAGTCATGCAGCTTTCAAATACCATCCATTGCTGCAGCTGNGGGGGGGGGTTTTTGTTGTTGTTTAATTGGTTGTTTTTTGTTGTTATCGGTATTTTTTTCGTGCTGGATTTCAGTCATGCAGCTTTCAAATACCATCCATTGCTGCAGCTGCAGTTGGCTCATTTGCTTTAGGCTTTCATGATGTGGCCCTGAGACCTTCTTGAAAACACACATGAAGTTTGGCCTCTTTGCCAGAAATTCATTCTTTGTCAATCTGTAATTTTCCCTTGTTATTGTAGCTTACCACCATTTCCCTTTAGCACTCATCTGGTGAAAAAGTTTTTTAAAAAACCCTCTTATTGTCAGAGCATGGCCATTTAAGTTTTAAATTACATTTCCACGTTCTCTCATCTATTCTTTTAACTACCCCTCTGGTTATAGATTGTTCATAAGCAAACCACTTTGCTTTTCCTTCTCTGTCCACCTTGGTGAGAGATGTAATCTCTTGGAGCACTCTTCCTCCTAGCATACAGAGATTTTTGAGTTACTTTCCTCCATATGTTAAAACTAAAGTAAACCAATTTCTCTGAGTAGTGCTTTAGCATGATAGTGCTTTAGCATGCAATTGGTGTTTACTGCAAACTAAGCTTGCAAAACATTAATTAAGTTGAGTTAATTGGCACTATGTGCCTTTCTGTGCACTTTCTCTATTTCTCGTCATTTCTTGAAAATATTTTTAAACAAAATCCTTTGGGAGTTTTTTGCCTTCAGCTGTCTGAAAGTCAAGACTGTATGCTAATTTCCACTGACACTTTCTGCATTGTCCTACTCAGATTGTACACTGAACATTAGATAAATCTTACTCTGATAGGAGATTTGGGATTTTTAGAAAAAGTTCTAGGCCCAGGTAGCGCTTTAAATAAAACAATTAGAGAAATAGAGAGAAAGAGTTTCTAACCAGAGGAGTTTTATACCAGCTATATAAAATACTTTTTTTTTTTCCTTCTTCCGTCACCCAAGGGTGATGACTCCCAGACACAACATATGAATCAAACAGCAGCTAGGCTGCAGACTTTCTTTTCATGCTGATGCAGATGGGCAAGCTTATAGGCTTCTTAAAGCAAGACTAGCGTACTCTGTGCCAGGCCTCCCAACTCTAGCAAACAGCTCACTCCACTTGTACATATCATTGCACCCCTGAAAGAAGTGCTTCCCTGAAAGAAGTGCTGGGGTATTTCCACAGCAGGTGTCTGACAGCTCTTGCAACTGGCTACAGGTTACCATTTTCAGCCCTGAAGACATGGTAAGGTTGTCTCTTTGAATTTTGTTTTTAACAAGTCTTTAGTGATGTACACTGTTTACACACAGTAAGACACTCCTTTTGCCTGCTTCACCTCTCTCCTCAGTGGTGAGTAATCATGAGAGGCAAGATCATAAATGGTTTCTTTGACACATCAGAGAAGAAAGCTCACTCATCAGGAAGACTGGCCATGAGCAGAGTGCAGGTACTTTTCCTCAGCACAAAGCCTGTTGCCTTGGCATGCGAGAGATGCAGAGCAGACTCTGTCAGGGTCTGGATCACAGGCTACCTGCTGCCAGGGACTTGTGTTGCACTGCCTCATTCCTAGTTACAAAAATCTTCCACTTTAGGCTATAATATTCATGAGCTGTGTCCTGATTCTGCTCACACTGAAGCTCAGGACTGATTTGTAATTGACTTAATACATGTAAATTACATGTCAATATACATGTCAATTACATACATGGTGACTGGAAAAAGGGAAACATCAGGCCCATTTTTAAGAAAGGGAGAAGAGAAGACCCAGGGAACTACAGGCCTGTGAGCCTCATGTCTGTGCCTGGGAAGATCATGGAGCAGATCCTCCTGGAGGAGATGCTAAGGCACATGCAAGATGAGGAGGTGATCGGAGACAGCCAGCACGGCTTCACCAAGGGCAGGTCGTGTCTGACCAATCTGGTGGCCTTCTCTGATGGAGTGACGGCATCAGTGGATGAAGGGAGGGCGATGGATGTCATCTACCTGGACTTGTGCAAGGCCTTTGACATGGTCCCGCACAACATCCTTATCTCTAAACTGGAGAGATACGGATTTGATGGGTGGACTGTTCATTGGATAAAGAACTGGCTGGATGGTTGCAGCCAAAGGGTTGTAATCAATGGCTCTACGTCCAGGTGGAGGCCAGTCACGAGCGGTGTCCCCCAGGGGTCCGTCTTGGGACCGGTGCTCTTCAACATCTTTATTGACGACTTAGACTGTGGGATCGAGTGCACCCTCAGCAAGTTTGCTGATGACACCAAGCTGAGTGGTGCAGTTGATACCCCTGAAGGAAGGGATGCCATCCAGAGGGACCTGGACAGGCTGGAAAAGTGGGCCCACGAGAACCTGATGAGGTTCAACAAGGCCAAGTGCAAGGTGTTGCACTTGGGTCGGGGCAATCCCAGGTGTGTGTACAGACTGGGAGAAGAACTCCTTGAGAGCAGCCCTGCGGAGAAGGACTTGGGCGTTGTGATCGACGAAAAGCTGGCCATGAGCCGGCAGTGCGCTCTTGCAGCCAGGAAGGCCAATGGCATCCTGGGCTGCATCAAGAGAGGGGTGGCCAGCAGGGAGAGGGAGGTGATCGTCCCCCTCTACTCTGCCCTTGGAAGGCCTCACCTGGAGTACTGTGTCCAGGCCTGGGGCCCCCAGTACAGAGGGGATGTGGAGCTGTTGGAGCGGGTCCAGAGGAGGGCCACCAAAATGATCAGAGGGCTGGAGCACCTCTCCTGTGAGGAAAGGTTGAGGGAGTTGGGACTGTTCAGCTTGGAAAAGAGAAGGCTCCAGGGAGACCTCATTGCGGCCTTCCAGTACTTGAAAGGAGCTTACAGGCAGGAGGGGGACCGACTTTTTACACGGGTGGATAATGGTAGGACAAGGGGGAATGGGCTAAAACTGAAAGAGGGGAGGTTTAGGTTGGCCATCAGGAAGAAATTCTTCCCTGAGAGAGTGGTGAGGCGCTGGCACAGGCTGCCCAGAGAAGCTGTGGCTGCCCCATCCCTGGCTGTGTTCCAGGCCAGGCTGGATGGGTTCCTGGGCAGTTTGATCTAGTGAGCTAGTGGTTGGCAGCCCCGTCCACAGCAGGGGGGTTGGAACTAGATGGTCTTTGAGGTCCCTTCCAACCCAAGCCATTCTATGATTCTATGATTCCATTATTCTATGTAGAATGAGGTCCTGAATCTGTACGACTGTACATTCCATCAGGCAGACATACAGTTTTGTGATGTATGAATTATCCACCCAAATACGCATTGGTCACTTAAAACAGTTTAAATCCATTAAGCCATGTTCAGTTACAAAGTTAATATAACAAGGTTCACCTCACCTGAAATCAGAATTCACTCTATACTCTAATCATCATCAGCAGGAAGAAAACTTGGGGGGCAGAAGATTGACATTGGCTAGATGTATTAACCTCCCAGAAAATTTAATTTGAACTGTTTTGTGTTTATGTACATAACATCCCCCTGTTCCTTCTGTGCTATACTGCTTTCTCATTTTTCAAAGCTTTGTCCAAATTACCTTTGTATGAGTAGCTGGAGGGAAAACTTGTAATGGCTCTCTTCTTAGAATAATACTACCCTTTAAAAAAAAATCACAACAGTCATATCACTCTTTTCTGAGCTAATGAAACAGAAGAATGAACTTGAAAATTCCCCAACAACAGTGGCTGTAGCCCTCCAGCTAGATACTTCCATAAAGTTCAGGCTACCATACATTTCCTAACATAATAAAGCACCCTACACCACGAGTAAAGTATTGTTCAGCAGATTCTTGGGCAGGAGCACTCAGACCTGCCTGGTTTCTTCTCCTTTCTAAAACATGGAGCACATAGAGTTAGAATCCCCAGACAGAGAATTGGAACTGCCCACTGCCCTTTATTGATTCTCCGTAGTCCTCCACATCTCCATGTAAGTTCTCTGGCTGGTCTAGCTCCACCACAGCAGATCTCCACCTATAAAAATGAGTTTTTAAAATTGCAGCTGGCAAGAATGACATGCCTTGAAAAAAGTTGTCTGGTCTGGAGGCCCATGCAGTCTTGCTGACATATAGGTACTACTCTGTGTGGGAAAGGACAGCAGCTTCCAGTTTAAAAAAATGAGGTAGAAAAAAATGTACAAGGAAAAGTCAACTATTCCATTAGAGACCCAAAGCTGGAAACAGCAATCAGTGAGTGATACACTACATGTATGCTGCATTGTTTCTGTGAGATTTGGCACAGAATTGGAGCATCCATTTGGGAAAAGCAGTGCATTTCTTTTTCCAGTGCAGCGGGAACACCTGCTTTTCTACAATATGAAGAATGGCTAGTACCACTGAATGATGGCCATGCTTCACATGAGCTAATTACATTTCAGCTCCCTAGTAAGATCCCTCTGCCATCCTGCTGCTGAGGAAGCTGTGAGCAGTGCTTTCGAAGTGGTGGAAGCTCACCAAGAGTGTGATGAGACTGACCCAGACTGTAAGGAGCAGAGAGGCTTCTGGGCAGCCAGTCCTTCTTCCGGCGCAGCAGGCATAGGTCACCCCTCTGTATTTAAAATGGCAGTAGGCCTGCTTGGGAGGGGCATCCCCTACAGAAGTCTCACAGCACTGAACCACTTTTTGCAGATGTCTTCACTGAACTTCTTAACATGACAGCGCATTGGTCATGTTTGAAATCTATGGAAGGATTGTCGGTGACAGCTCCAGAAGTCAGTTATGTTCTTTCTATACAGAAACAAAACAATGAAAGTTAGCAGTAGTTTCTTCAGTCCCCTTACACCAGAAATCTCATCCTAAGAATGAGAAGAAGATAAGAAAAGAAGTTGTCCTTAATTCTTGAGGAAGGTAGACTGAACTTTTAAAATTTATCTTGTGGATTTTCCCATTGAGAACTCCATGAGTGTTTTAGGATGAAAGGCTTCCTATAAATACAGAAATTGCCATGTTCTCCAAGGAAACTACCTAGACCAAGTTAGGAGACATTATCCTAGGATTCTGATTTAGCTTACTGTTTGTCAATGGCACTGTGCTGCTAGAAGTTCCTTGGTCAATAAACCATAAGGAAAAAAAAAATGTTATTGTTTCTAGCTTCTGCCAAGCAATTAAGTTCCATCTGGAAAAGGCATTTGATACACATTGCCTCTTCAGAGGGAGGTAGGTAGGTGCCACATGGAGCTTCCAAGACAAAGCATGAAATTTACTTCTCAAATTAGTATGCTACGTTATATATATTAACTATATGATCTCTCAAGCCATTTGCAACCCTTGCATTCAAGCTGTCGCTTGTAACCTGAATGTTTCTATGACAAGCAAGCAAAAATTCAGAGCAGTTCAGAAACAGCACATAGGATGTCTTTTTAAATTATTTTTCACTTGTTTTGTTGATACCATTGAAATTATAAAATGAAACTCTTCAGTCTCTATTATATCTTTAATTAATGTGGGCAACAAATTATCCACACACTTAAACTAGATTAATCTCTTACTCATCTCATCACGGTCAGGTCCTAACAGAAGAGAGGACCTCTCAAAACATTATTCCAGGGATGCTGACTCCAGAGAATCATCTTCAAGCTAAGTACCAGATTCACAGCAAGTTCCATGCTCCAAGCACTCTACAGCTGCTGAGTATATCATAACCTACCCTAAGGAAGTTTTTCTAACTGGAGATAGTGTGAGAGGCAGGCTTTCTAACTTGTATTCTGATATCTTCAGAAAAGACTTATCAAGACCATGGTAAATAGATGTATAAACACAGATGCTAACATCAAAAGATGTTCCACTCTCAAACAACTTACAAACTCCATAGCTTAGGTTGAGTGTCAGAGGAAAGGGACACAGCAGGTAAGCAGAGAAAACTGAACAGCAGCTCACCACTCTATTTTCTTTTCCACAATTCTTTCTTTTGTTGCTCTCACCAGGAAAGAGAATGTGACCACAGATTCAACTCTGAGTTTTGAGCTTTCTTTGCATGACTGTTGCCTGAGTGGTGGAAGAGGAAAGAAAGGTTGCTGACTGCTTTCTCAACTTTTCTCCCCTGCTATTAGGACTATTTCCTTCATTTGAAATAGCCTGGTGAGCATATCCGAATAGCTGGCAACCCACCAACAGAGGGACACAAAGACAATCTATTCAGAAATAAAATGGAGAAAGAAGCATACTGAAGTGAAAAAACATTCAGCAGGCTGTTTACAAGAAATACTGAGTAGGAAATGAGTGAGAACAACTACAAAATACAAGGTCATTACAAGCCCCATCTGAGGACCTATGCGTGCTAATGAAATAATACTAGGAGCCGTTACCAATGCAAAGGAAGTCAGAAATACTGTGCAGAAATTACTACATGACCTCAAGGTCACAGGGTAATAGAAACTGATATAATGAATTCCTACAAATTTCAAAAAAATAAAGATGTAAAAAAAAAAGGAAAGAACTTCTCCCATAGGCTCCCAGGTGATCATTTGGAAAAGACAAAAGCATGTTAGCTAGTGCCAGACTCTTTATTGTACCATCAGTGTAATAAAGACATGAAACAGAGCAAATTCTTTCCAAGGATGCATCAGGAAAAAATTTCCTAAGAGAATTACTAATGCCATTGTTGCAGACATTGGCTGCAGCACTTCTTTAATTTTGTGTATGGTATCAGTTATTAACTCAAGCTAGGGAAGATACAGGTAAAGGTCACTGGGATGCAGACAAGAAAAAATAAGGCTGGCCTGTTTAATCTGCTAGAGTAAAGGCTGAGAGAGCAAAAGTAACTGATGTCTATAAATACATTGAATGGATAACCACAAGTGAAAGAGAAGTATTTGAAAGGATTAAGCTGGCCTTAAGAAATTGATAAAGCTGCCATGGATGACTGTAAATTTACCACAGAAGAGAGGCTGCAAAACTGCATAGAATGCTGTGTTAAAGCAAGTATCTCAGTATCAGTAGAAACAAACAGTATGAGATGTGAGAGGGAGGCAGCCAGGACAGTGCAGGAAAGATGACTAAGTAACTTCCATTGAACAAATGTAGCAAATTTCTTTTGAAATGGTGGTGTGGAAGAATATCATATAAACATTGAGAAAGGGCCTCTGGAGATCATCTAGGCCAATCACTATGCAAACATTATCTCAAATGTCAGACCAGCCACACTGACAAAGCAAATTCCCTTGCTGAAGGATCTCAGCATTTCTCTGAAAATAGGAAAATCTTAGCTCTTAGGAAATTAATTAATATTTTTTCTTCTCAAGGCAGCAGCTTTTAATAGGGGAATAAGTCTTCCAGTAACATTCCAAAACATAATAGTTTTGAAACAAATTTCCATTTATCATCTTACCTTCCCATGGCATATAACTGTTTGTCAGTATTATTACTCAGTAGGCACCAGTGCTAACCTCAGCCTTTCACAGGACTGAAGACGAGATGTTCCTATATAACTGGCTTGTAGTGCAGGACCTAGATCCAGCCAGTCCCTTCCTAAGGGGGGAGGTTGGCACTTTATCATAATTTTTACCCTAATTCAGTAACACCCACCACCACCTAAAAGCAGCTTTATAAATCTTTCAAAATAAAATATATTTTGCTTGTATAAAATCCATAATATACTATGACAAGAATTTTCTCTTCACAAAGAATTTAGAAAAGATTTGCCAGATTATTTCATCATACTTGTCCCTCCCTGTTGATTTCCTTGGGTATTGTTCTGGGTTATCTCACAAACTGGGTTGTGGAAAAGGGCTGGCTTGTGGAAAAACAGGAAGAATATGTGAAAACTAATGTTTAATCAGTGCTGATTATTCTTGTTTCATGAGCCCTTTGAAATCAAGCTCAGGGGTTTTATATGTTGCGTTTTCCCAGATCACTTCTCATTTCTGCAATGCAACTGTCAGTGATGAATTGAGTAAGGCTAAAAAGATTAAGAGAACTAAGATTTGCTCCAAATTTTCCAAACCTAGTCGTTTAAAATAAAAGTCACCAAACACCTAAGCAGAAAGGCACCTTTAAGTAGTGGCACCCCTTGTTGAATTAATTTCCCATGACAACTGGACATGCTACACTCAGTCTCAAGAAGCTGAATGCAGGCCAAATCAGAGCATGTAAGTTTTATTTATTTATTAATTAACCTTTGTTTTTTGCCCATTGTTTGCTAATAACAACGTTCAGAAACAGTTGCCCAAGTTTGTCTGATCATCTTCTGGTCTTGGGCATGCAGAAATAATCTTCCTAGAGTGGAGTGCTGCAGACAAATCACTTGTTTTTGCCTAGGTTGAGGCTGCCCTTCAAAGCCAGCCCATGGTCCATGGGACTGCAGCAGTGATGGCACTTGTTGCAGGAGACAGCCTAGCCAGAGCTGGGAACTGGGGAGCTCCACTCACAAGGGGACCAAGGAAGACAAGAAATGCTGTGAAGATGCACCACTTAGCCCATGCATTGCAGTGCTTTGTAAATTTGGCAGTCCACAGCCCTGAGCACCATCCTCTACCAAACAGGAAGGGATGCCAGAGTCCTCAGACACCAAGACAGAGCTACAATGAATATAGGGGTTATCAACCAAGCCCAAATCATCTTTCTAAATAGAAAACTATTCTGACTTTTAGTCAAAATTTTCCCAAAATCGAATATTGTTTCAACATTTTACAACAAAGTTGAAACTGTTGACAGCATAGAATTTTTGCAGGCTGGAGGCTGACAGAGGAAAGAAATGTGGTTAGAAAGTGAGCTTTCTGTCACAAAAACATGTGGACAGAGCAAGTGACACACAGTTCGTCTGATTATTGTAGGCAATAATTTTGTCCTCAAGCCTTCTTCAGTTATTGAAATACTGAATACTCAAACACTGTCATGTAAGAGTGCCATGGAACTGCAGGGAATGTCATTTTAGCCTGAAATTGGGAAAGATACTTACTAAGTTAAAGAAAACAGCTTTATTCTTATAACTTTGAATAATTTCCATCTAGAGCCTTTCTCTGCCCTGTTTCGGTTTACAAAATTTAAAGAAACAATTCCTACGCTGACTGCCACCTGCAGTGGTGCAATCTCTTGATTTGCATGAATGAATCCTGACACAGTTTGGAGCCCATGACTGTCTTAAGCAGCACACAAGTTCATTCTGTTTATGAGAAGCTTTTTAGTTCATACAGCTCAGCTGATTGTCATAATGCCTGCTGATTGCAAATATCAGAGTATCACCATGGGAAAGAGGCAGAGACTGGGTACTCTGGGGACTAAAGCTAATACACTAAGCTTTGCAGTGATCCAATATGGAAACGACAACAGGATGAAGTACTGTAAGGAGAAAACACATCACTACTTAAAGAACGTTTTCCACCTTTCAAGTTCAGCAGAGATATGGCCATCTCCACTGCTCAGGTCACAATAATGTTTGCAGATCTGCTGCACACTATTTAATGTTGCATACAACAACCAGTTAACAACTTGTTGAGATGGCTTATATTTCTAACTGACTGACTAGCTGAAATATAATTTGCCACTGCTATCAGACTACTGCACACAAACTCAGGGCACATATTATCCTTCTAATGCATGCAGATCTTTGAGGCTGCATGACAAGAATCAGCACTGGCTGTCTGCTCCTCAAGTGTGAGCAAGCCAGGAGCCAAGGATGACACCAGTGCAGGCTATGCCATCATCAGTGTGTGAAGTCCCGCAGAGCCTGGGCACACCAGGCAAGACATGAACCAGGTCCAAGGAATTCAGTCAGAAGCAGAAGAAGATGATACCAGATGCAGAACTGATGGCAAGGCTACAGGACACATCCAAAGTCTATCCTGTAAGCATGGCCTAACGCAGGACTGGAAGGCAATGCAGTCTCTAACCAAGGCCATGTGCTCTCACTCTTACTCCAAATGGTAGGAAATTGTCAGGACATGGGCAATTTTAGTAGGTCTTCCTTCATTTTGCAACAAGTGTTTCAATTTTGTTAAGATACCAAGGCATACAAGGACCAAAACTGTCTCCCTTCCTCAGTCACAGGCAGTGTTAATCTCTGGTGGACACCTGTACATCACCACAGTCTGTACTTTATCAGCTGCATTTAACAAGCTATTTGCAGCTTCCGAGTTTTCTCCAGCACGTTGCACATTCTTTCAAATTAGAGCAGTGAGAGCCAGAATTGCTGACAGGTTTGTTTGCTGCTCTTACCAACAATTTGCAAAGATTATAAGCCTGTCAGAAAGATATCACTGGAGATTTAAGGGATTGCTTTCTGGGATCATTCTGAAATGATAGTTAATTTACAGATAGCTTCCCATCATAATCTCCCACCTTAAAATCCTTCTTATGCACAGTAAAAGTCTGTTATATTTACAGAAGCAAGTGGTATACTATAAAATGTTTTTGTGAAGAAATGAGTAAATTTCATACAAATCTACTAATAAGTGTATTTATTCTGGAGCTACGTTTTCCTGCCTGCAGCTACCTGTTATTTCAATCCCACCATGAGTGGCATAGAAAAGGATCTTATGCCAGACTTGGAAAGCATCACGCATACAGTAACAGGCTTATGCATCTAGCTTACACTGCCTAAAGAAAGGAAAATCAAACATAACTCTCAGACACTGTTTGTTTGCATAGCATTCTTGTAATGCAGAAATCTGAGCATGGTCCATGAACAACTGTCCAGAGATTCCTTTGATATCCTATTTCAGCAGCAAAAAATAAATGGTTTCTGTTAAGTAATATAATAGGAATACAACACATATACGGGTAAACTTAACTTTTAATGGTGACTTCCTCTACAGTGGAATGTATGTAACAGTCCCTTTTACTTCTAAGTTAAAATTTAAAAGTAACTGAAATTATAGAGCAACTAATACACTCAATTTTTACCAGATGGAAAGTCACCTGTTTTTCTGGCATTATCCATACACCAAAAATCCCTGCTTCAATGCCAGGTTTCTATAGATCGAAAAGCGAGAAGAACACAAAATCGTTTTTGCTGTTGTCAATCTACTTGAGGCCACAGTTCTGACGGCTGCACAATACACTTAAAATGAAGGAGTATGAGGCATTAAATAACAGTGGTATCATTTTTTCCTAAGCTGGCACAGTTTGGTTAAAAGAAATTCAGCTGCAGATGTGTGTCTGTTCTGGTCTATTGTTCCATCACAGAAAGGGCAGTCAGCCACCAAGAAGCAGCTGGATTAGAACAGGGATTAATTCCATAATGCCGAACTGGATAAGAGTCTTAAACAGCAAGGTTCCTCACATCCTTTGTTTGGAAGCACAGTCCTCACAATTCATTTTACTATCATTTTAAGAATGATAAATAAGATCAAATTCTTGGAGCAAAACATATATTCAAGGGTGAAGTGATGCTCCTGGAAAGAAAGGGCATCAGGGCAAAGGACAAGTTGTTTAAAAGAAGGCTGCAGATTTGAGCTGAATGGATCTGAAACATTTCTTAAGACACTCAGTTTTATTTCTGCTCTTTGCCTTCTGAGATTTATGTTTGTTCACTTTCCTGCCTAGAGAGGATCTGTGCTGTTAATTTTGCTTTGTTGCTTGTACAGGAAATTTTGTTTAATTGATGCAGTGTTTTCTCCTCAGTAGCTGTGCTGCTCAGGGAGGTAGTCTAGCTCTATGCACTTAATTCTCACTACCACCATCTTCTGTGGTTACTAAGTAAACCCAGCCTTTTTCTTTGTCTCTTGTCCTGGTTTCAGCTGAATAGAGTTCATTTTCTTCACAGTAGAATGATGCTGTGTTTTGGATTTAGGGTGAAAACAATGTTGATAGCACATCAGTGTTTTAGTTGTTGCTGAGCAGTGCTGCACAGAGCCAAGGATTTCAGCTTCTCTTACTGTCCTGCCAGCGAGGGTGCTGAGGGTGCACAAGGAGCTGGAAGGGGACAGAACCAGGGCAGCTTACACAAATTGGCCAAAGGGATATTCCATAACATATATGGCGTCATGCTCAGCAACAAAACTGGGGAAACAGGCCATGCGTACAGCCATTGCTTAGGGATCAGCAGGACATTGGCCAGCAGGTGGTGAGTAATTTTGTTGTGCTTCACTTATTCATATTTGGTTTTTTTTCTTTCTGGTGACTTTTTTTTCTCACCCCTCTTTCTTTCTTACTAATCTGTCCGTATCTCAACCCAAAAATTCTTTCACTTTTTTTTTCAGTTCTCTACCCCATCCCATTTTGGCAGGGCAGAACATCTGTCTAGTGCTTAGCTGCCTGCTAGGTTAAATCACAACATCCCTCTTTCCACATTTTTCATTCTTTATATACTAGAGTGGTGGTGTGGCAGCTACATCATTTTCATCTCTTCTTTTAGCTCTCTATTTTGTCCAGAAAAAGTATTAATGTGGAGTGGGATACCTTTGTCACAGATTTCTTGTGTGATAAGGTTGTGGGTGCTTTCTTATAAGGATATTTCAAGGTGGGTAAGTGTATATATTTCCTGCTGAAGTTAATGAAAACTGAAAAGGTGAAGACGTCATCCTGGGCAAGCTTGCAGCATGATCTCCCATGGAGATACTGACAATAAAAATCAGCATTTTAATTGCTTCTGATTTTCCTGCCCCTGCATGTATCCTTAACCAAATGATTCCTGCTCTGAAGATGGCATTATCAGGTGTTAATTATTGGTAGAGCAATCCAGGGACAACCAAGCAGAATTGACGGGCTAGTCACGTGCATACACAGATAACTTTGAAATACCGACTTTGTTTTGTGTTATTGATTTAATGTAAATGTTTGAACTATGGCATGTTATTTTAACATGCACATCTTAGCAAGAATAAAAATACAGGCTTGAAATTTTAAGAAAACAAACATTTCATAGCAAATCTTCATTGCAAGGGAACATTTTTGAGCCTCAAATTTTCTCCATATCATGTGATTTGGCTGTGATTTCCAAAATACAAAATAGGAGGCAAACACCCAATGTCCTTTCTGCCTTCAACCATTCCCTTCTTTCAAGCATATGTGATATTAAACTCTAAAAAAAGACTATATGGTCTTTGGTTTCAGTAAACATTCATCCAATTTTCTTTCGGGGTATCTAAATGCATTCTTATCCTAAATCCCCTGTCAATAACAGGCAGATCTAGATCCATTTCTGACAGCTTGCTTCCACATTTGAACAAAATTTACACTTTATTGTACATTGTAATGTGACATTTTATTAGAACAGAACAAGCTGATTAAGCATATAGATCTTCCTTTCACCTCTAAACACATACCTCCTCTTAAAAACGTATGTTTTTATGACTCACCCTCAAGAGTAAATGAAGAATAGACACAACACTGAGTTACTAAAACTCTTTGGGCTCCTGCAGCTAATGGAAGCTCAAGTATAATCTGCTATGCATAAAGATGTGAATAAATTGCCAAAGCTCAACCTCTTTTCACTGAGTTTGAGTAATTACCTTCCCAATTAGTCACTAGAGCACTCCTAAAGAAAACTGTATTACATGCTATTTATGTGCAACATAAGCACACATGATGCTTTGCTGTATATGGAAAATGAAAGGCAAAAGCAATAAGCCTCTCCCTTTGATTTAAGGATAAAGTTTGTACAATACAGGCTCCCTAATAACAATGCAGAGCAAGAAAACACAATGTTTAATGATAATGGGTTTCTTAACTGATCGCAAGTGTCTTTGATGGAGCAGCAGGGTATTTTACATGGGAGGAAGTCCCAGACACAAGAGACAGGGATAAGGTTATTAAGAGATTCTAAAAGATTCGATACAAAGCTGGGTGAAGTGAAAGTAAATAGTGTTGTGGTGTATACCAGATATTGAAATGGTCTATAAAAGAGCAAATGAAAGAGTGTGAAGAGGAAGCAGTAGACATGCGAAGAAAGAAAGAAGTGCTAACCATGTAGTCAATGGCTCTATGTTGTAGTCAATGGCTCTACGTCCAGGTGGAGGCTGGTCATGAGCGGTGTCCCACAGGGGCCCATCCTGGGACATGCTAGTTTTGTGTCCTGAAACCCTAATGTCACTTGTCTCTCCTCTATTCAAAATGTTGTTTTCCATGTTGAAGGAAGAGTTGTTAAATCAGTAGAGGATTTATAAAATTTCAGGATTGCATAGGAGGACCCTGTGTACTTTGCAATAAGTTTTAAGATATTATAAGATCTGTTAGTCGTGTTTCTGTTCTGAAGGCTGCAAGCATTATTCTTGTGTTAGAGTTTGGGAGTGATGACATAGCCATGAGATATGTGAAGAAAGATAAGCACCTGCAGTCAATAACTTGGAATCAAGGATCTCGGAAGGGTGCA
>VXAV01008687.1:55340-72867 GCA_013399715.1 Alectura lathami | reverse complement strand
TTTTTTTTTTGACATCATGGAGTCATGGAATCATAGAATGGCTTGGGTTGGAAGGGACATCAAAGATCATCTAGTTCCAATCCCCCTGCCGTGGACGGGGCTGCCAGCCACTAGATCACTAGATCAAACTGCCCAGGAACCCATCCAGCCTGGCCTTGAACACAGCCAGGGATGGGGCATCCACAACTTCTCTGGGCAGCCATCGAGACCTCATTCTTGACATCAGTTTTAGGGATTATGCTTGTTGATTTTCAGTCACGGTTTAAGTCAGTAATTTGGAATCCCCTGAAATTAATTGACTCCTAGGAAATGTATACAGACATCGAAAGCAAATAAGTTGTGACAGAGTTTTCCAGATGTCCCTTTCTCTTCAAACATATTTCCCCAAGTCTTACACAATGGGATAATTTGCAAGTAGATCTGTTGATCTTTTTTTTCCTTTGGAACATTTGTCCACCTAAAAATGTGTTATTTTCCCCTGCTTAACTTTAAGCCTTTTCCTTTATGGATAATCCATCAGATATTCAGGGAAGAAATGCCAGAACTCCACCTCAGTTCTGAATTTTCTAAGAGGTTCCTTATTTTTCATAAACCGAAAGGATTTTGGCTATGCAAAATCTGCAACATACAGTGGATTGCTAAGAACCTGATTTTAAGAAAAGGGAAAATTAGGTCAAGCATCAACATTCTGCTTTGATTTCATAGTCTTATCTCAAAAGCTGCTGTACTATGTCCTCAGTCCTCTGGGAATGGACAATTGTTAGCCATAAATGGCCTTATATTTATACGTTTTGCACTATTTATAAATTGCATCTTTGGCTTACTTTCCCTTTTGTTGAATTCAGTCTTTCAGAAGGGAAACTAAATGTCATAGAACCGTAGAATCATAGAATGGTTTGGGTTGGAAGAGACCTTAAAGACCATCTAGTTCCAACCCCCTGCCATGGGCAGGGACACCTCCCACTAGAGCAGGTTGCTCAGAGCCCCATCCAGCCTGGCCTTGAACACTGCCAGGGAGGGGACACCCACAGCCTCTCTGGGCAACCTGTTCCAGTGTCTCTCCACCATCACTGGAAAAAATTTCTTCCCAATATCCAGCCTAAATCTCCCCTCTTCCAGTTTTATGGCCATTACCCCTCATCCTATTGCTACATGCCTTTCTGAAGAGGCTCTCCTGTAGGCCTAAGTATCTACAACAGAATCAGTATCCCTGTACTGCAAAGGTCTTTTCTAAACTGTTTCAATGATATTAAAAGAATTCATAGGTATATAAGACAGATACAATTGCAGGTGTCAGTTACAGTTGTTTGATAATATGCAAGTCTTTCTTTTATTGATAAACAAATGAAAACTATTGGTCTAAATTAAAATTTGCATCAGTCTACCCCACAATTATACTTTATAGTCAGCTTGCCAAAACCTACCACAGAACATGCTGCCATAGCACCGTGACTGTTTAACCAGGGCTAACTTTCAATTAATGTGTTGTTTATGTAGACTCACTAGAGGGGTGGAAAGTTAACCTTAGTTTTCTTAAGGGAAAATAATTAGGAGTCTGACAGTCAGCCATACACAAAACACAGCTATAATTTATTATGTTGTTCAGAGGACTCTCTTAAACCTTGTAACCTGATGAAGACCAGGCTACTGGTGATAGGCGAACATAAAAGAAACACCTTTTCTCTGTTAATTTGGCAGAATATTTAGACTGTGCAGAGAATGCCTACCTGGAGAGCAATCATGCACTCACTCTTGCCAAGGTGCATGCCTATTAATTGTGTTGCAAAATTTCTCTTTAATTTGATATGTTGGCCTAAAGCCAAACAACAGACTTGTTACGGATTTGTGAAAGGAAAAAAAAAAAAAAAGGAATAGCAAATGGATAAGAGGATGGAGGCTAATTCTAATACAGAATGTATTGAAGGAAACAAGCAGCAATAGGTATTTCAGACAATACAACATTTTAAAATGAGGCATTTGTCTCTCTAACATATCAGATGTGTAGATTGCAGTTCTCTGCTTGACATCCATACAATGTGTTTTCAGTACACTTTCAGAAAAAAATACGTTACAATGACTCAAGCGGAAAATTTGTTCAATTTCTGGGCCACAAAGCCTAGGAAAAAGTCTTTACTTCCCCTGTGGAACACATGCAAGGCTTGATGAATATTTTACCATAGCAGGTCCCTTAAAGCATAGATGCCAGTGGGACTAAATAATAAGCATGGGTGAAAATGGCCATTAGCAGTGCTGCTTTCATTCAAGCAGATAAATATGTGGCTCACAGCAGTGACCTGACCAATTCTAATTAGCAACAGGAAAGTCTAACTTGTGTGGAAAACATCTGCTCACTGTTTTGCACAACATAAAAATATGATGTCCTAACACCAAGATGAGAAAAATATCTATCTCAAATCCATCTAGCCATTTGCAACACTGTTTTAATACCATCTAGTCATGTTTCTTGTGTTACAGAAGTGCATATCAACACAATTGGCAAAACCCAGATAAAACTACTAAGATGGCCCAGCTGAGCCACCTGCCTTGACTAACAAAATCCCATCCTCTGACCCATGCAAATGCAGGAGGTATTGCTTGTGTGAGGCAGCACATGCCTGGTGTCACACGCAGCCAGTGTGTGCCTGTGCCACAAAACTCCTCTAAAAGTGAAATAGGCAAGAGGAGAGAGATCAAAGAGTTAATTTTCTTTAGCAGTTCTTCTACCAATCATGAATCACCTTGGTCACCAGCTTTACAGCAACTGCAGCCAACCTATGAAGATAATGTGTTTGTTCAAGTTGTTGAATAACACTAACCTGGGAGTTACATGCTTTGCACTGGTTAATTTTTGTCACATTTTTCCTAATGATAGCCTGTTCTGTTTGTATTATGTAAAGTGAGTAAGCTTTCACCCTATACATAACCTCCTTACAATAAAATGAAGGTAGACCAGCATCATTAAATAAGCCTTATTGTTTTAAAATCAACAGTGATCTCACCTGACATCAGAGACTGCAACAATACTGCTAGATGGCTTTCTCCTGCTGCGTTAGACACCACTGATTTTCTTATTTATTACATGCTTTCTTTCACATACAAGAAATTGCTTCATTTTGTCTGTTAATGCTCATGACAGAAAGGAGTTCAATTTGTTCAGGACAAACAAGTTAAAATACCTCTGTATTCTGTATTCAGAAACCTATAGACAGAGTTGAAGTTACTCCTTTTTAAATAATTAATTCTGATGACCACATGCTTCTGAAATCCAAAGTAATATGTTCACAAAACTACCAAAAAACAAATTAATTAAAAAAAAATAAAAAAGAAAAGAAGAAAGAAAGAAAGAAAAAGACTGAATGTTCCCTGTATTGTCCCTGTCTAGCAATTTATCAATCTGTGTGCAGTAAATCACTGGTGGGCCATAAATAATGAAAAGCTACAACTGCAGAATGTTATGAAAACACACAAATCTATCTGTGAATAGGGAAGGAATAAAATCTGAGAAGATGAAAAGTAACAAACATTGAAAGTTTGTCAGCTTATATTTGGCTGGAAAAGAAAACTACTCTGAGCTTGCTAAAATGGTACATGGATTATTTTCAGAATAATTACTCTATCCTCAGGTAATTTTTTTGGAAGTCTAACTGGTCCTTTGATTGATAAAGGTTATGAAACGTGAGTAGATATCACAGCCTTGACATGAAGAGCCTACACACAAAGGCAAAGGGTAAGTCAGACCAGATATGCTCAGGAGTTTGCATTATTCCGATCTTGCTACACCTGCTAAAGAGGCAAACGTTTGGGTGAGAGGGACACACTAAAGGACAGACTTAATCACAGAGCTGCTGAATTTACTTGTTTTCTGTAGTAGTCTGTCCTCAATATGGCAGAGTTTATTTAGCTGACTGAAATGGCCATAAACAACAGCCTTAAATAATACCCGGTACTGTTAGGCAAACATACTGGGTACATGAAATACACAATGAAAAAAAATGTGCATACACATAACCAAGAGTAAAAGTAGATTTTGTTCCTTTTTCTTACCTGCATTTATTTGTATATTCCTAAGAAGATCTTACTTTATACGAATGTTCAGAGAATGTTTGTATAAATTTATACCAGTAGTAGCAGTTGTCCTTGATCACATTTTAAAAGTCCTTAAATATTTTACAGCATAACCCACAAGGCCTTGCAAGCAGGAAAACAGTCTAAATTAAGAGAAATATTTGCTTGCTCAAGGGCACTAACAGTAAAAGATCTGCATTTGATTAAGGGAAATCATTAACAGTTTGTTTGACATTACACGAAGGCATCACATATGTATAGAAAATATACATGTAAACAGCTATCTGAAATTGCTAACTGCATCATTTGTTCTTTTAGTTTGATCATATGGAAACATAACATTCATTTTAAGCATGTTTTAGATAGTGGAAAGATTTAATATAAATAAGAAGTCATGAAACAGAGCTGTTTTAATTCTTCAAAAATATTTTTTACAACTTGTTCTACTCTGAACTGCTGCTCACTTACACCAGATGCTCATTTTATAGTTCTTGTGAACATCTACATCGTTGGAACCTGTGTGTGACTGTTTGGGGAAGGATGATTTCTCCCACAAAAGTGGGCAATGCACCTGAGGAAAGAGTATCTTTCACACACAACTGTGTGCTGCTGCTGCCTCTCTGCTGGCCGTGCACTGTTCATGCTGCTGTGAAAGAGTGTCCTCTAATCACAGAGCAGAGCCTATACAATCAGTTACAGCCACAGATGAAGAATGGGAGATGGTCAACAGCACTGTCCACGAACACTCAGAGACAGAATGTGTTTGCCAAAGGCTTAAAAGAAAACGCCTAATGCAACCTTCCAAAGCCAGTGGCAATGTTACAGCACTAGGAAGAGGTAAGTGTAAAAACAGCACGCANAAAAAAAAAAAAAAATCTCAAGTAATCATTCACAATGACTGTTTCAACCTTTTTCCCAGGAATACTGTTACCTCCACTTCAACCTCTATATGAAGGCACAAAGAAAGAAAGAAAGTACTCCACGTATTCAGTTTCCACAGTGTCCTGCTCTGGAACCTACCCCTCCACCCCAAAAGATGCAAGTAGCGTGAAGAGGCCTGAGCTCTGATCAACTCTTGTAAAAGTGGCCCTTCATAACTGACCCTCCCATTTCGAAATGACTCCTGTTTACACAGCACTGCAAATCCCGTCTAAAGGAACTTTGCTGAGCTGTAAATCAGCCTCACTAAGGATTAAAATGATGGACATGAACATTTAAAGTAATGCTAAACCTTTAAGATATGCAATTTCAAGTCATTACATGGATCTGGATACAGCAACACAAAGATACTAGAATAAGATTCCTTGACTCCTCAAGCAAACAAATGGTAAAACACAACCAAGTGAGGTCTACATTCACCTGTTTTGGGTGGAAAATAACCCGCCTGGTTATTTCTTTTTTGAAGTCATCCTTAGATCCAGATTCTGACGTGTGCAATTTGCAGTCACAGGAGGTTTGTAAAGCAAATGTAAGGTATCTGTGCTGGGCAGCATACCACATTCATCACAGAGTCCGCGTCTGCTGGCACACAGCTAGTCGTGCAGTCCAGCCAACCTTCTGTGGAGCACACTTGACTTAATGTGGTTTGACTGCTTGTCTGCCAAGTACTGCAGTTATAGCACCTCATCCAAACTGCGATAAATGGAGAAGACTAAGTGGATCCAGCTCCAGATACAAACCATTTGCCTCCAAGAGATGTATTCCAACCTGCAGGATACTGAAGCTGCAGAGAACTGAAGCATGAGGATATGTAACAGCTGCCATACACACTAAGATGAAATGCATTTGTATATAGATGTATATATTTTACAAAGCTTCCTCTTTCAGCAAAACAGAGAGATAACCCAGGGCTGTTGGTAAAAAACAAATGTGCAAAACTGAGGTTACCAGACTGCAGGCTCCAGGTTCAGTGCAGGCTCAGGTGCAGGCAGATAGCCCAGCACCTGCTCTTTATTGGTGCTTAACTACGTGACTCTTTCTTGACTGAAGGAAAGGATTGGGCAGTGCACATGAATAATTCCAGTCCTAGGATTTAGCGACAGAATACTAACAGCTTTCCTCTTGGAAACCTTTTACTACTCACCCTGGCCATAAATGTTCAGGTGAAAGGGTGTGCTCTAGGGAAAGGATTTGGTGCATTTTTTTCCAGTGTGTTCTGCTCCATCTTGTCCCCAGAAAATTCTCACTAAAATTCCTGTATGCAGGTTTGTGCACCTCCAGGTACACCAAGTCATAAGCATTTTGTGTCTGACATCACTGTTAAGAACTCTTTCATTCATACTGTGATTAACTTCCTTATTTTTACTGTTATATTTTTATCATATAATGCCACTGGAAGGAGGACACCATCAAAGTGTTTTGTTTTTTTTTTTTTAATTAATTCTATCTGATCTAAAAAAAATCCCAGCAGAAATGATATACATAATTGATGCTTACTTCACCTAATGCTAGCGCTGAGTGCAAGAATGGACTTCCCTTCACCACCTCCTCACTCCTTCTTCCAGAGGCTGACTATATCCCAGTTAACATCTGAATTTCATTGTGCTGCAATGCATTTTTTATTAAACTTTTGTCTGGTTGGGGATAGGGATTAAGTGTTGATTCTCTCCTGCATTCCCTCCTGCTGCCCTTGCATGCATTGTGAAGAATAAAAGAGGAAGAGGAATAATTGTGATTCCCATCAGTTTATCAATTTTCCTATTCTGATGGTGAAATAAAAGGAGAGGAAGGAGGCTGCATGGGCAAACCTGGCCATGATTGGTATCAAAGAATTAAGCACGACTTTCTTGCTGTGCTTTGTGATTCTGATTGCAAGGATATCTTCTAGATTCAGCAACAATGCTAATTTTATCAGTCTTCAAGGTTTTCTAGTAAGCTCAAGCCAAAAAATTTTCCACTGGAATTGCTACAAGTCTCTTCTGTTTCTGTCTGCCTTCTGCAGTCCAGTCAGCCCCACAGCACAAACACCCATTATCAACAGATGCCCAAAGTGCTACCATGCTTGTGATGAAGCAAAACATCAGTTAGAACTACCTGATTCGTATAGTACTGCAAATAGATTTTTCAACAAAGCTGATGGTATTAAATACTTCTTTGCCGTAATTTCAAATTACAATTTCACTATATAACAAAAATGGCTAACTTTAGATTTGAATTTAGGCTTCCTCTGACATGATCCTTTTTCCCTGCTTTTTCAGAAAAAGAATGATGATGCTACAAGGGAGGAAAAGGATTTTACTTTCTCCCTTCCTCTCGCATTTAATGACACACAGAAGGTGCACCCTAATGTTGATCTTTGTCATCTTCCGTGCCAAGGGTACTTCAGCTGTTGGACCTGAACAGCTCTTATATTCTGGTTTTATTAAAAATTGACATTTCAGGAGAACGACAGCCAGCTGTGCAGTCATCAGGGCTCTTGAACTCAAGTGCAGATCACTCTGGACCAGGACGCAGAAACCATGAGCAAAATGACAAAATGCACTCCATATGTGATACTCTGGGAGGAATACACACAGTTTTGTTTCAAATGTAAACTCTTTAAATTAATCAGGTGATCTCTTTGGGACTGTAATACGAGGAAGGCAAAGTTATGGCTGTTGGGGATGTTTGTGCACAGTTTCCTGGGTGATGACATCGAGAAGACTATACAAGTCAAGTTTATAATAAGCAGCATGTGGTATGGATCCACTCTACAAACTTGCTGACAACTTTTTATTACAGCAACTACTGCCCCTATTCATGAGAAATGATGACAAAAAGCAGTTGCCTTCCAGAATAATAATCATAATAACTGGCTTTAGAAGTGTTGATTGACCAGGTTATTTTGTAACATAAAACTGAAATGGTAAAACTCTACAAGTACATGGTACAAACCCTTAAAAGAAAAAATAAATGCAAGTCTTTATTATGGTTGTAAAGACTTTACTGGCAATTATATATGTAAATTAATTTGCTCTCTATCATGATCTACTCTGTATTGCACTATTTCACATTACTACTACTGTTAGTAACCTTCTGCATAAAATAAATCCTAAAATCCACCAAGGGAAGAAAAGAAGAAATTCAATTGCCCAATAAACAATAAGTTTCCCATGCAATGGGAGTGATGATGGTAATCATCCTTACTTGCTGAATCACAGCATTAAGGGTTCACTGAATTATGCGTGAAATCACATCTTACTTTTTTTTTTTTTTTTTTTTAATCAAAATCTGATGGAAGTTCTTAGAATGAAACATAATCATCTATCTTTCCAGGGTACTTGCCACTATCCCCCTTTTCATTATCTTTTTCAGTACATATGGCTACTGAAAATCAAATGTTTCCAACTGGAAGATTAAGTCATGATTAGGACTTTCAGAATTTGAGGGAAACCTTAAGGTATGTATGTGATGGGCCACAAGGTGATTGAAGTTCTCTGCTTGTTGCCATGCGGGTACATTTATGATTACTCCATAACCCACTGCCATTTTTCTCTCTAAACAAATTACCACTTGTGGTGGATTCAGCAACCTTCTAATGTATCATAGGACAATACCAGATTGGCTGTGAAAGTACAAGCAAATATAAAACTCGTAAAAAACATCTTTATTCTTTTTTTTATATCCACAAAAGACTTCAATTCCAGTAATATCCTTCACACGCTTTTCATACATACTTATTGCAATGATTACATATCCAGGTATATAAACCTCCTCCTTCACAGTGAGAGCAATGCAGTTTTCTGAGGACAGCATCACAGCACTGCTTAGCAGTGGGTAAGAACAGTAAGATCCTGCTGTCAGCTGAGAACTGTGCAAGAAATTTTGCTCTGGAAGCAAGTCCCTGTTTCACATGCAAATACCTAAGGTAACATTCCTGGAAAGACAGGGGTTGAGACGTTGCAGATTTGAGGAAGGGGGGCATATCCAGACGCACTCATCTCCAACAAATAATGCTGTTGTCTCAGAAATTCTTCTGCTTGGACAGTAATTTGATAGGAGATGGAAACAGTTTAGCCAAAATACTATTTTGGTATAAAATATATGATATTTTTAATGAAAAAAAAACCATACAATTCTAAAGCATCAGTACATTATTTCAATTCTGAATATGGCTAATGACTTTCTGTTGCTACTTTCACATAATTTCATGATGTCAATATTGGCATTGTATTATAGGGCATGACTGGCTCTGCCATAAGTCACTAAACACAGCTGCTGCTTTGTAAGGCTTGAAACATTTTTCTCCACAAAGTAGCTTGTAAAGCAGATGACTAAACCAAAGGAAAACAAGATGTTTCTTGTATTTATTTGTAATAATTTAAATACTCTTTCTACATTATTGCTGTGACCCTCTACAACAGATCACATACTATTGGAATGCTCTGAGTCTTACAACATTCTCAAAAACACAGCAGAGACATTTGCTTAGGTTTCAGAGGGAAATACTGTTTTGCCTGTGTCTAGTAAAAAAAGCCCCTATACAAGGGAGCTGAAGGAAAGAGGGAGAATGCTTGTTGCTCTTAATTTCCCTTACTGAAGCCAACCAGAGCTTGACCAGAAAACGTGTAATTTTGATTTTTTTTAAGTTTTATGGAATTGCAGAAGACAATGAGGTTTCAAATACTGGTCTCACAGCAAATTCATTGTAGTAATTTTGAATAAATAGAGAACTTGTACCCAGAAATTTTGAGCAATTGGTAGGAAAGGGGGTAAATAAATTCTGAGGGCTACTGAAAACGGCATTTTCAGGGAACTAGCTCAAGGGTGCTCACAATAGGTGTCTGTAATTGAAATACAATGGGGAAAATCACCTCTTTGACCTGTAAGGTGTTTTGATTAAATTTGTGTGTACTGAACTATGACAAAATAAGGTAGCACATCCATTGGCTCAAGGCATAATAAACCGAATTCATGCCTTCCGCAATTCTTCTGAAGACAGCAATATTTGTTAAGGAACAGAATTTATCCAGTGAGTTTCCTGCATTTTTTTGTCTGCTATCTGGATGTCTTTTCCTCTGCACATAAGATGGTTAAAACAGGGTATTAGTCTTTGCAAAAAGAGCATTGAACATCAGAGTTCCCATTGTTGCAAGCAAGTGTGGTATTATCTAACCACAGACACCCACCACAGGAACAAAGACAAACATGATATTAAAGAACATAGCTTAATATCATAACTACAATTCCTACCAAAAAGGACAATCACTGCATCTGTTTTATATGTGAGTTTTGCTGATTTATGAGAGATAATTTCCCCTTTTACAGTGTAACAAAAACCCAGAATCCACAAGCTTTGCACATTCATGGACATCTGAAGTAGTGAATCAAGCCCAATCCGTAACTGTGCTACTGTCCTGCTTATGTTAACTCTCTTGACAGCATGGAAGACATTTTGGGTACAACCAGCAGTTTGCAGGTGCCTCAGCCAGAACCACAGGTGCCTCATCAATCTCAGACAGTCAAGGCTGTTCTGGACACAGAGATATCCCCTTTGAGAGCCAGAGGATGGGAAAGACCCCATGGAAGAGCATTCAAAGGGAGAAGGAAAAGACTCCTGCCTGGCGTGAGCAAAGCTGGCAGTAACTCTTAAGACTGGACACTACAGAAACAAAGACTTCTATAAAAATTTGCTGAAGGCACTTGTCAGCTGGTGTTTTGAGTAAATCAGAGCCTCTTTGGGTCAGTCCTGGCCTGAGTTGAAGTTTATAATACTCTTCCCAGTGTGAAGAGAGTATTTGCTTCCACTTCAGGAGCAGAGCATCCTGACACTGCTCTTCAGTGTCAAGCCTCCTCTCCAGAGCAGACTGAGTCAATCCTCTGCTCTCACTCACTGACTTGTTTTTTCCTACGTTCAAGAGACTGCAATCACATAAAAAACTCCTCAGGGCAAACCCCAAGGGCTGTCACTGATGGGACCTTTGCCTACACAGTACCACATTAATAACCCATGTTATCCACCACAGATGTGAAACTAGAGAAGGAGGCTGGAATATGACGGAGAACAAACAGCCACCAATTTGAAGACAACACCTAGCCTGCCTCTTCATCTGCTCTAGATGTAACATTTCCATAATCTCTGCCTGAGACTGGCATGTGGACGACAGGCAGCTGGCCAAACCCAAGCCCAGCCAACACCTTGGGGTGTGACCCAGGTGCTGTATCTGATGGTTCAGGGGTCTGTTTTCAGATGCAAGCCTGCTTCACTTCACCTGCCAGTACTCCTTCAAAGCCCACTTAGAAAAGAATGTCTAGTGAGATTCTGACATCAAAGACAAAATGTTTGTGTGTCAAATTTAATAGCTTCCCAAACATTTCACAACACACTTTGGTTCATAAGACTTGTGCTTGGACCATAGCAGTTCAAGCAGACAACAATCATATCTAGCTTGTTCTGTCGCTGGATGGTTTAAAATCACACCCAGCCATCTAGGTATCAAACTGAAAAGTGACCATTTCCTTCGGAGCCACTTGAACAAAACATACAGTATAATCCTGCTCTGTCTTCATCAAGATGGAAGATGTCTTTGCATTTCAGTTAAAAGGTCACATTGCGCACAACACTACCTAGAGATTATATGGGTGAGATGGTATCATCTGTGCTGTATGATATTCCTTCAAGTCTGTTCTGTATAAACTCCCTTAGGCCTATATCCACCCACCAAACCAACCACAGTGGGAATGCCAAGAAGGAGGAACAAGGTGCAAGTTAAAATATGTCAGAGAAAATACCTTTTGTTTACATCATCTTCATCTCTTCTGTGCATACATGACGGATCAGCAGAGTGGGTGTAAATAGCTCTGAAATGTGAAAGTCGATTTGGAAAGATTATATTGATTCTGCCTAATAGTAAAATATGTTTGAAGTACTGTTTAGCACAAACAATAAAACAAGATGTTATTACAGAGGGAGCAGATACTGACCTCTGCTTGTGTGTTCCAGCATTTTCATTACAGGACAATTGTGCCTTTTTCATTTGTTTGCTTGTTTGTTTGTGTGCTTGCTTGGAGGAATTTTATTTTTCTTTTTAAGACCCTCTCTCTTTTCGACAGGTCTGTGAAGCTTGGGAGAACCATCTGGATGGTCATGTGCCTTTTTCTCATTTTTTTAGTCCTATCAGATTTTGTTCAGGTTTAGTAATTTTTAAAATATTTTATAATCCATCTGTTTGATGTCCCTCATCTACATTCTGCAGGACAATGCTGACAGCCTGCCAAACTAACTTGGCACAGACATCTGCAAAGCTGGGATTTGTGGCCACATGTAAGTGTTTTCAAGGGCTGAGTCTCTGGTCCTCTGTGTGTCTGAGCATTTCCCTTTTCTCTTAATTGAAAGAGATATGAAAACACCAACAAATCTGGCACCCATTGCCCAAGTGAAGAAGCCACTCCATTAAGTCAAGTAGTTTTGGCTACATTCTAGCTACAGATAGGCTCATGCACCAAAACATAACCCAAAATCCAAAGAGAAATACAGTCTAACAGAGGGAATTTCATCCCATGGAATTGCCCCTGTATGTGGCTGGAAGTCACCCTGACTTCTCTTAGAGAACAGGATTGCAGCTGTAGGCAGCAGGGTGAGTCTCACAGCAACAGACACTGAGCAGTGCCCTGAGCTGGGATCCAACAACTCAGAAGATGTAGTGCTTACACAGAGCATTGTGTTGGAAGTATGAGAGGTGCAATCATTTTTAGATTTCACAGATCCTCATTAGGTCAGCTCCCATGCTACACAATAGCCATTTTGGATTTTCTCCAGAGGTTTCTGAAGAGGTAATACTCACCCATACTATTAAAATGCTTCTCTGAGCAGCCATGAAATTGAAATTCTTTCCCAACTTCCTTTTCCATTTCTCTCTGGGGGCTGAATTGGTTGTTGGTTGTGTGTTTTTTAAATGTGACATTCACAATGCTCCCCTGAGCAATGTTTGAGTCTGCACATTCTAAAGATAAGTTTTTTAACTATGACAATACTGGGAAGGCATTTGTTTGGGGTATTTTGTTGTTGTGTGTACTGGATCTATATCACGCTTTTGTCAGGACAGAATGTCAGGGGAAAGTGGGGAGTCATAAATATTTCATGGTAAAATCTTCTATTTAAATAGATGAAACTGTCCTACCCTTCTCCCTCCCCTGCCCCAACTGTAAGTACAGTTGGCTGATGTGTGTTTAGAGATCTCTGCCAGTACCTTTGTCAGACAAGGACCCAGACCCCAACTCAGTCTGGAGTGGAGCCACAGAGCAGAGGAAGTTCGGAATTATGAAACTTTCTTCTTGTCTCACAGCAGTCTAATAGAGGCGTTTTTAAAGGAACAACAAGATAAAGCATTGATGTCCGTCCTTGGGGTTCTAAATTGACTCAGGTTGTTAAAACTCAATTTTCTGCAGCTCTGTTTGAAAAAATGAAAGCTTTTTCTTCCTATTTGGATTTTTACTTATTCATTGCCGGAGCTTCCATAGGCCTTTTAAAACTGAAATGAAGTTTTCTAAACTGGGAGGAGGTTGCTCGTTAGTGGAGTAAATCCAATACTGCAACCAACCACTAATATTGATTCAATCAAGAATTGATGTCTCCTTTTAAAATCTCTAAATCCCCTGTTCGGTTGTTTTGCTTTGCTTTGATCTTAGTAGAAATCAGGTTAGGAACGTGAAATCTACAGTCCAGGAACAAAACACCCCATCCCTGAAAGCTGGCCGTTTCCTCACCATGACAGAAATCTTGCATTCAGAGCTGTTCGGAGGAACGCTGCCCCGCCGAGCTCAGGGCTGTATTTCCGTCGCGCCTTGTGCAGTGCCCTGAGGCCGAGGGTCCCGCTGCAAGCCAAAGGGATCCGCTCTCCCCAGCTCCGCAGGTCTCCACCCAGTTCCCAGCCCACCCTGGCGCGTGGGGCAGCAAGTGAAGGGGGCATGGACCTGCACCCCACACGCAGCCCTGCCTGAAGGGGCTCTGGGCGGCAGCGGGAGATCCCGACCCGGCGCCAGACCCGGGGAGCGGGGAAGCACTCTGAGGGACGACCGTCCCTCCTCAGCTGCGATCATTGCTGTGGGGTTTGCGAGAAGCTGGGAAGCAAATGGTGCGAAACGCGCTTGCGGGAGTCGGCGAAGCTCGAGGGAGGAGGCAGCGAGAGGAGCGAGCCGCAGTGCCGCCCCCGCCGAGCCCCATCCCCTTGGCTGCGGGCACGGCTCCCGAAGTCACCAAGCACTCTAGCGCCGGGGAAGCGTCGGTTCCCTAATCGCTGGGAGCTCACCCTGCTGGCGCTTCGGCGTTTGCAGAACAGCCGGGCACACGTGGTTAGGAGTGATCAAGGAGGAGATAAGATCAAAGATCACTTTAATTGCGAAAATGAGGTCAAATCGGATTTTCAGAAAATGAGCTATACCTCTGAGGCTGTTAAGAGCACTATTGCCTTTTAATGTAAGCGGTTAAAGTTCGGAAACGACTGGACACTTACATTCACGTGACGCGCGGATTTAACATTCCCTTTTACCTATAGTTGACATAGATTACACCAAACTAAACAGGAATATATCTATATATATATTTGGTCAAGCATTCCGTTCAGGCAGCCCGTTGCAGCAGGGCACGCAGCCAGCCCTACCGGGAGCCACCCGGCCCGGCCCGAGAGTGGCCCCGGGTCCCGGCCGTGCCCCGCGAGGCACGACAGGGAGCGCAGGGCGAGCAGGGGCTGTGCGGCGGTCCAGGGGCTGTCCTGCTGTCCTGCCGCCACCCCGGGCAAGGCAGGGAAGCGGGAGCACCCCGGGGCGAAGCAGCTGGGGTTACCGATAGAGCGGCAACCTCAGCGGGGGGCCTTGCTGTGCGGGGAGCAGCCAGGTCGGGGCTCATCGTGCGCGGCTGTCCCTGCCCGTGGCATCGCAGCGGCTCTGCTTCGGGCTGCAGCTCACATTCTGGGGGGTGGTCGCGCTTACCCTAGTCGGAGCTGGCCCGGGGGAGGAGAAAGCCTGCCCCCTCCCAGCCTTCGCGGGTAGATGCCGCGTTCTCCACCTGCGACTGCCGTCGCGATGCTCCCAGCCCCTCCCCTGCTGCTACGGAGCACATGGCAATGTTTTGGTTGATCGGTTTGGTTCATTCCGTTGTGTTTTCTTTGTTTTCCCCATCAACATGTGCCGCAACTGGCGGCTGCTGCGAAGCAACCGTGGCGTCTCAGGAGAAACTTCCAAGAGGCTTCAANAGGCTTAAAAAAAAAAAAAAAAAAAAAAAAAAAAAAAGGAATGCTACTTCACAGACTGCTCGAACTCCCCGTGCGCGGTGAACTCGGGGACGGTCGCACAGCGCCAGGCTTTTCAAAGGCATCTTTTAAAAGTACATATCTCTGTTTAATGAGGCGTGGGTAACTGCCCTTCCCTCCCCGCCATGTAACCAAGGGAAGCCCGATGAACTGTAAGGTCAGAGCAGAGCAGGAGAGCTGTTACACACACGTAAGGCAGAGGGAATGGCGCTGAAGTACCCTGCAAGGTTACAAATCCCGGTCGCGTTTCCTCCAAAGTAGATCCGCTCGGCGGTTCAAGCCCAAAGCCCAAAGCTCGGAGAGCCGCCTTCTGCCTCCGTACTTTCAGCGCCAGAGCGAGGGCGGACTCGGAGCCCCCCGCCTCCTCCTCTGAAATCCAAGAAATATCCCCAACACGGCGGTTTTCTGCATAGGGTGGTTTATTTTTACCGCTGCTACTCGGGCAGACACCGTGGTTTACAGCGACCACAAGCAACGACCTGCAAACCCTAAGTCTACCCAGGATGACGGAGGAGGAGGAGAGGCGGCAGCGCCCGGCAACGCAGCCCCGTAAAGGCGAGAGCGGCCGCGACCCGGCACCTCGCTGCCCGGCGAAGCCCCGCGCTGCCCTGCCCTGCCCTGCGCGGGGCTTGTCCGGTCGGCGGGGAACGAGAGGCTCGGGAGGTCCCGGTGCCCCCTGCCCTTCTGCCGGCGCTGGAGAGCGGCTGGGCGGGGGGCATACTGCGGCGTTGGGGCAGGCGGGATGGAGCCAGGGCAGGAGCCCCCGTTGCCCGGTCCCGGAGCAGCGGGCTTCACTGCCGGCAACATTTGCACTTGATAATTTTCTTAAAAGCACTTTGGAAGTCTTTGTTGAAATAGGCATAGATGATGGGGTTGAGGAGGGAGTTGGAGTAGCCCAGCCAGTTGATGACAGCCCCCAGCCACTTGGGCATGTAGCACTTACTGTCACAAAAAGGCAGGACCAGTGCCACGATGAAGAACGGCAACCAGCAGAGAATGAAGGTGCCCATAATGATGCCCAGGGTCTTGACAGTCTTCCTCTCCCGGGACAGAGCCATCCTCCGCTTGGCCTCCGTGTTCTTCTCGTTGCGCCTCTCGAAGGAGGGGGGCGGCGGGGAGCCGCACGCCTCGCTGGGCAGCGGCAAGTGAGTCTTGGAGGAGCTGTTGCAGCGCTGGACCTCGATGACCTCCAGGGCCGCCCCGTCCGCGCCCTGCCGCACGGCGCCGTTGACACAGGGGCCGGTCCTGGGCTCCACAGTCCGCCGCCAGCCCTTGCCGGGCTCCCCGTTGCTTTTCTTCTGCAGGGCGGCCGGGGAGAGGGTGAGGCAAGTGTCGGCGATCTTCTTCTTCTCCGTTTTCTTAACGGTCTTGCGGATCCTGAAGCGGGCCGCCTTGAAGATGCGGCCGTAGAGCACCAGCATGAGGAGCAACGGGATGTAGAAGGCGCCGAAGGTGGAGTAGATGGTGTACCCGTGGTCCTTGCTGATAGTGCAGGCGTCGGGGTCCGAGCGGTCCTCTGGCGTCCTCCAGCCCAGCATGGGCGGGATGGATATCAAGAAGCCGATGAGCCAGGTCAGGCTGATGAGCACGGCGGCCCGCCGGGGAGTCCGCTTGTTGACATAGTCGATGGGGTCCGTGATGGCCCAGTACCTGTCCAAGGCGATGGCGCACAGGTGCAGGATGGAAGAGGTGCAGCACAGCACGTCCAGCGAGATGAAAATGTCGCAGGTGACTTGCCCCAGCGTCCACTTGTTCAGCACCTGGTAGAGGGCCGCCATAGGCAGCACCAGCACGGACACCATGAGGTCGGTGACGGCCAGCGAGCCGATGAGATAGTTGGCCACGGTTTGCAGGGAGCGCTCCAGGGCGATGGCCGCGATCACGCAGGCGTTGCCGCTCACGGCGCACAGGATGAGCGTGCCCAGGAGCAGGGAGGTGAGCAGCTGATAGCCCAGGGTCACCTCGGCGAGACCGGGGCCACCTGCCCCCTCGGAGGAGCGCTCTGGGGAGGTAGTGTTGTTGACCACATCCATGCCGGGGCGGGGGGGTCTCTTCAGGAGACGGGCATGGGAAGAGGCGCTGGTCACTTGTGCGCTCCCCTGGCAGGAGGCATCGCCGCCCCGTGCGCTTTGGCCACGCCGGGCCACCCCCACCCCCGCCACCCCTCCCTCTCCTATATAGCGCGGCGGGAGGCGGCCGAGGTTTGGAGGACGGTGGCTGGCGGAGCCGCCCCGCGC
>VXAV01008687.1:0-54965 GCA_013399715.1 Alectura lathami | reverse complement strand
GTGCGAGGCAAGGGGAGGTCCCCTGCAGCCAGGTACTGCCGGCTGGGGTGGGGGGACAGCAAGCCCCAGCGCAGCCCGCGGACTCGGGGGTGCCGGGGCGCGCGGCGCCGGGAGGCGTTTATCGCCACCTGCAGGCAGGCGGCGGCGGCCCGGGGGCGCGAAGTTGGCGGGGGGTGCTGCTGCGCTCCCCCATCCGGGGGGCCGCCTGCATTTTCTGAGGGGCTGCCCTCTCGCCCCCTACCCGTCCCGTGCCGGCACGATGCTGCCGAGATTATCCAGGGGCAACACCAAGCTTGCCACTGGGCGCGCCTGCCGCCGCAGGTGCGGGGAGGGAGGGTACAGAAAGCAGCGTTGCATGGTGTCTGCTTTGGAACCCCGCGCCGGGCAAGGCTCCTACTCAGTCGCTTACGAGCGCAGAGGCAATGAAAGTCCCATTCATGATGATTCATGCCCTCAGCCCAGCGTCCTGGTGAGGGAAGGGCGGCCGTCTGTCGTCGAGGGCTGCGCGCGAGTGCGCGGTTCGGCGTGTCCGGTTCCGCGCAGAGACATGGCGTTGCCCAGCCTCCCTCCCCAGGGTGGCCGAGTCGGAAATTACAGTGCAACGCTCTGTTGAAATCACTGTCCTCTGAAGAAAAAAACAACAACAAATTGCATTACAGTTCCTCCCGATAGGAAGGGGAAATGCTGAGTCTGAAAGTGAAATGAGAAAAATATCTTCGGGAACAATCTTGAATTTAAAAAAAAAAAAAAAAAAGTCAGATTGACACATAGTAAGCAAATCTGTTAATATCCAGTATATGGACGAACCTATCATAAACCTGGGAAACATCCGTCATAAAAAGAAGAAGAGGAAAAATAAAAAAGTAGTGTGTTTGACAGACTTAACTTTACCTGTCTGTGACAGGTAAAAGAAAAGTCCTCGGACTTTCCACAGTCCCGAGGCTCAGTATTTTTAACGATGTGAGAACATCTCTCTAGTCTGTAATTGTGCCGTGTAAGCTCAGAGAACTCAGAAAGCCAAGTAAGCAATTGCTTAACGGTAAGATTCTGCCAGATTCTAACTTAATCAAACTTGAGATGAGTATCACAGATCCTGGCTTGCACACACTCAGGCTTCCTCATCTTCTCTCCGTCAGCACTTAAAAATAAGGCTGAGTTCATAACTTCACAATATTTGGATGGATTTCTGCCAGTTCTTCTTTACGAGGGGACGAGGCTCCATTTCTCCACCATCAGACTCACAATCTTTAAATAATCAAGGCACAGAGATTAATTGGGTAAGTCTGGATAAGCCATGCCGATCTGTACCCCGACTGTATGTTGTGTTAGCAGACCGTACTGACATTTAAATGCTCTTTATCTTATCAAATGAAGACTTACACTTTGAGACACAGATGAAACAAAACCCATCGGTAAATCGAAATATAAGTATGCTTTGCTTCTTCACTACCAAAACCTATTTTCTTTTTAATGTCTCCTCAAACGCACAGCACACTTGGCTGGATATTTAAAGACCCTTTACCTTCAGTGAAACAAGAGTTTGTACTACTTGCTGTTCAGCGCCCGCCTAATGCAAAGAAGAAAGTGCATGTCTGGGGGGCAGGAGATTCACGAGACTGTCCTAGCTTTCTTGCATGGTGGTGGGCAAGTCATTAGCCTAATTAGATTAGCCTGAAGTTAGCGCTTCAGGGCCGCGGGGGATGCGGGTTTTAGAAATCCCCGAAGGGATCTCTGGGAAACAATTTTCAGAGGTGTTTTGCGCTGACACGGCCAAGGGAAGTCAATCTCATATGCCTTTTGGCGATAACTTCCAATAGGGAAAAATCGACAGGGTCCTTTTCCAATTTAAATCTTTAAAATCGGCTTTACTTTTCGGATTTATTTTTTGTTCAGAGGCTGAAAGTAATTTCACTCTGAGTTAAACTGCGAGGCAATTTAGGCAACCATAGAGGAAGGGGAGGGAGTAGGAGGTGGAAGATTTACATAAAGGGAAAACTGACTTTTTTTTATGTGATAGCGCCTTTAATCCTGCTAAGCATTTAATCAGCAAAATGCCATTTAAACTTTCAAACAACTAAATGAGGTGCTAATGTGTTTAGACAACCTAGGTGAAGCACCTAGGGAAAGTCTTTAAGGAAAGCCATAACCTCAAAAATCCATGCTGACTTGAGAGCAGAAGAAACCGTAACATTGCAAGAGCTTAACAAGTCCAACTGAAATATTAATGTTGCTCATTTATGACACAGCTGCAGAAAACAAGAGGTTCCTCAGTAAGTAAAAATAGGAAAAGTGTTAGCAATCATGGTAGGAGGTGCTTTACTGAGCAATTTCGTTCTACACCTTTCAGAAAAAGGGAGAGCTACCTACTCTGGATGCTCTAAGATTATGACTGTATGATCTATTTCCCGATGTTAAACTGAGATGCTGCAATTTGGTCATACTGCATTGCTCATGTTGTTGCTTACTGTGCTTTGGTTTCAAAAGCATTTTGGCTTTGGCTCTTTATCCTTCACCAGGATAAGATACAGCACTTGTGTGTTATACAAACCTATATTTAAGAAATGATGACAAAATGAATGGGCTTCACTAGGGAGATAAGAAAATCAATGTTTTCAGTTCATGGAAAGTGATCCAATATCTGCAAATTTCTGTGTGAGAAGTTCCAAACAAGTGGAAGGAAAGATGTGCCAGGAGACAAAATACTGGTAGTCAGTATTTTAAAGACTTCTTTAATTTTCTCATTAGGCATCTGGGAAATACAGCCAACAGGAATTAGCAGTACTCCTCCTTGTTCAAAACCTGAAGAACAGCTACAACTTTAAAATACAGAAAAGCAAACAGGAATTTCATGGCTGGAGTGACATGAAATTGAAACACACAAGCATATGCATTTCGCTGTGAGAGATCCACTTTCAGGAGTTCATGTTCCCACCTTTCATGGTGTATCACAATACTTTAACAATATTAAGCTTTGAACTATAAATGGACAAAAGCTACAAGAAGAACCTGTGTAGGTTTAAGGCCACTGCTAGGGTTGCAGTCACTCTCAGCCAAACTGGCCAGGAGCAAAATGAATCTGAATTTGGCAATCTGCTTACTCTTGACTTTCTGTGTAAGATGAACCAGCCAGGAACCTGAGTGATATTCAGTACCAGGAGCAGAATTATTCTCTGTGTCCTCTGTCTAGCTATGGCTAGTTCCTCAAGCCCTGTACATCCAACACGTATCTAGAGGGAATAGAAATCCTTTTTGAATCCCACAATCAGTCTGTTCAGAAACAATAGACTACAAATTTAGTGCCGTAGCAGAAAGAAAAGAACACTGACTTCTGACTTCTGGATCACCTTTGCAAAAGCTTATGTCAACATATATTCCCAAAATATATCAGGTTCCATTTAAAACAATTATGTTCTTGTTTTTGTTTCCCCTATTTTTAAATGGCTATCCATAAGCTTCTATACTGGATAGAAATATTTCAATTTATAACATAGCTTCCTAGTGGCTCGATACCTATCTCCTCTTCTAATTTACACAGTTCTTTCTACATCTTTGGTCTATATTTTGGATTGCAACTGGCACTAAGCAGATAAGAAGCTGAGCTCAGCCACTTGGCTGATTCTACATTCCCTTTAGGAAGAAATGCTTTACTCAGTGTGTGGTGAGGCACTGGCACAAGTTGCCTGGAGAAGTCATGGATGCCTCATTTACTGGCAGTGTTTAAGGCCAGGTCGGATGTCACTTTGGGCAGCCTGGTCCACTGGAAAATGTCCTTGCCCATGGCAGAGGACTTGGAATTGGATATCTTAAAGATCCCTTCCAGCCTAAGCTGTTCTATGATTCCATGGTTCTATGATTCTGCAGTGGCCACATTTGTGGGCATGGAGGTGGCCTGGCTGTTCTCCATGTACTCCATCCAGCTCAGGGCTGTCTAGCTGTGGTCCAGTAGAAACTGTGCAGTGCCCAGGTATTCCAGTATCTCTGAAGTAATAAGTTCGGGTCTAACAGAGGTAACAGTGCTAGCACAGTGCTCAGCTTCAGGTCTGGATTAGGTCCTGCTAGGTAGTGTGGTTCTCTCAGCCTGCCCTGAAACACTCTCAGTTATGTAAACACAGAAGAGTACCCTGAAGTTCAGACCTGGCAAGATCTACTAGCTCTGATGCCAGCCATGCTTCTTCGTGGCTTTAACAGGTCTTAGGAGCAGTAGATTTGAGTTTATACACTTCTAATGCAGTTTCTGTCAGCTCTGTACTGAACCCAGTCCGATTTCTGTTCCCTTGTCATTGCTTTATTATTAGCATTTTATCTGAGCCAGATAATTTTTTTTTTCCCCCAATAACCCGGAGGGATAACCAGGAGCATGCAGGAGTAACCACCATCTCAGAATGCTGGCTCATCTGCCTGCTATTAACCACATTTTCCATCATCTGAAATCTCTCAATTTCCACTACCATCCCAGACAACAATGAGTTGACTGCAATTTCCACTGTCTCATTCTCTTTCCATTCAGTTACCTTATCACAGCTCTTGTGTTCATCATTTTTATTAAGAACAGAAACAAATTGTTTAGGTACACAAGTTTTTATTTGCTGTTTCTGCCTTTCTCTGCTAGGAGCTCACAGTACTAAGTAAAATTATAGCATAACTCAGCATAACCCACAAGAGGGTTCATTCATTCCACCTCACAGTCTTGGATGTACTATCATAGTACATAATTATTTCTTCTGAAATGAATACATGCTATGCATATTCAAGGGGCATTACAGAAGCAAAGCCATTACAAATGCTTCCTGCTACCAAAATCATGGGGCAGCTTTTATCCAGATCTAGAAATTCAAGACAAATTTTGAAAGATGTTCTTTTTCTTATTATTACTCTGTGAAGGAAAAGACTTTCAAGCACATTTGTTGAAATATAGTTTTTAATAAATTTATAGAAACCTTGCAGAATTTTGACATTCTTGGAAAATTTGAGTTTAGACAGACTTTGCTGTGTTGTCCCTTCTGTATGCAGTGCAGCTCTGACAAAGAAAGAGCTGGAAGTTTCTCTATCAGCCATTTGTGCTTTTTCTTGATACTTAAGTTTCTAAGCACAGATTTGGTCCCAGAGAAACTCTGGGACAATCTGCTCAGTCAACTCTAATCATGCTGTGGAGAACAAAGCAATGTTCCAGCTACACAGAGGTTTTTATCAGCACATCTGTGTCAGAGACAAGGGAGAACAGTGCACAGAGCTGATACACTGGGAACTGGTCTCTGTGAGGAAGTATTTTGTAGCTGGTTAAGAATCACCTGTGTGGTGCAATGCAGTCCTGACAATCCAGAATCTGCTTAAATGGTTTCTTAAGAGCTGTAATCTGATATTGTTAATTGCATGAACATGCTATATCACAACTTCCCACCTGAAGATTTCTAAACAAAACATCCTAATAACACCTGTTATATGATTCTAAATTGCTGACTAGTGCTGAGTGGCTTGCTAAAATCAGGCTGTTTCTCATAGCTAATTAAGATGACTCCATCTATTAATTTAACTCTTCATCTTATAGCAAAATACACAACTAGCTTAAAACATTTACTTACAAGACATACCAGATTCCAGTAGTATTCTGGATTTTTCCAGACATTAAACAATATTTGCATTATTGTTGAAATGACTGTCAATGTATTCTTAGCTCTGCAAGCATTTTCAGAGTATCCTACTTAATTTTTTCACTTATTAGTTACTTTTCAAAATGTGTTTAATGGATACATTTTAGTGGATACATTCAAGCATTTTTGTTTTGTTGTCCCCCCATCTCCTAACAAAAATACGGAATAATTTCCAAATGAGAAGGATTTTTATAAAATGAACATTAGAAGACTCCCAGATTAATTTACCTTAAGAAGAGTTATGCTCCAAATATTTTTATTGCAATGGCCATTTTTTCCTCTTTTATATACATGTATTATTTCACTTCAAAAGATACAAAGTAAGAGAAATTATTCTGGAATAGCAGCAAGTTATGAAGCAAATATTTTCTCATTTCTCTAGCTAATTTTCTACAGATCTCAGCTTTAAATATCAGATCAATCTAAATTAGTTTATCATTATTTTCCAAAATAAAGCCAAGGTACTTAAATCTTTCAGGTGATTTGTAGTGTAGTAATTGCTAAACTCCTCTGCTCTTATCATGTCGGAGATTTCACATTACACTAGAGATCAAAACTAAATTCTGTAATATCATCATTTCTTCGATCAATAAAGACGGTAGTTAGTTTCAGCATCATTGCTTATTAAGGGTATAAACTTTGCTATTTGATGCACACTGCAGGACTGGAGCTCAATAGTTTTGGCTACAGTTCAGTATTAATCCATGTACATTATTTTTTAAAGAAAACATTATTGTGAACTAACTTTAACATCCTTACATTAAAATGAATATAATGCTATTATTTTAAAAACATTGTTTAGAAAAAGCAAAGGTGATGTGTAGAAATTAAATTTCTGCCTTTTCAGACTAATTTTACCCTGTTAAATTAAAAAGTAATTAATTTATCTGCACAGATACTAGCCACGTCTAGGCACAGAGGCCCATGCTGACTCTGCATTTGGAATAACCTTGAGAAAGACCACAAGGATTGTGTGTTTCCTGATCTATTAGCATCCTTCAGCTGTGGTGTTAGCTGGCACAGTACAAAACCACTGTGTCTTCTCAGGAATGTGGGACCCGTTGCATGGGGGAAGGCTGTTGTCTTTGTTGGAAGTGAATGTGCTCGTGAGGAATTACTCAGCTGCACACATTTCTTTCTCATCATGAGTTTGTTGCTTAGTGCAATCACTGTACCATGCCCAAATGCCAGCACTGAAGACAGCTGGAGGCTTCTGAGTATGGCCAAGGATAGACTGGAAGGTGGGAATGTTGTTTTCAGCAGCAGCCCATACTTGATGTCTGTTTATAAGGATATACTCGTTGTTGCTGCTCATTAACTTCTAAGTGCCCTACTAACTAGAGTTCAGGTTAAGCACCTACGATTCCTATGTAACAAATGAAGTTCTGAGATGCCCCCAAACAACAGTGAATAAATATTGGCTCACTGAGCACAGCACCTCTTACTCCTTTCAGTAGCAAATGCTAAGGAGAAGAGTGTTGCTTACTCTGTTCTCGCTACCTAATTCTACCAGCAGAGCTAGAAACCTCGTGAAGTTCCTGGTTTCTAACAGTTCAAAAAATCCTGAGCTTTTCAGTTCACCAGCTCTTCTTCATTATGTGTGGATGGGATTACATCAGTTCAAAGTAAAACTGCTGGACTGAGCCTCAGAGGCCACAGGCTATGTAGTCCGTTGTCACCGTTTTCCACAAGTATTAGTATAGACACTTCCATCAAAATTAACACTGCATTCATATATATACTTCATGTGTACATTCAATTTGTATCATTGTTCCTTTTTAGTAGGAAATCAATATTACTATATCACCCCTGAATTCAATTGCATTTTGCTTTGTCTCCATTTCTGTTTCTGCAGGACTTTGGTAAGTAATTATTTTGGCTAAGGTTTTTGAAAGGAAAAAGAGAGTGCATTATTTTCTGCATAAATGCACAAATCTGTTTTTGTTTATTTTGATGTCAGAGTAATGTCTCTGTCATAAGGATAAATGTACTTGTATCTGGTTATTACAAAGCAATGAGAGAGCAGAGATATTTATGATTTTTTGTCTCAGCCTTATGATTCAAGCTAATAATCTGTTTGGCTTTAAAACATGTAATGGAGGACCACTGGAAAAAAAAAAATACACATGCTATTCCTTACACAGCTCAAATCCTGGATTATTTTGGGATTCATATTTCAAACTGTGGCTACATTCCTCCTCTGTGGGTATTTCTATATGATCATTTGCTAAGTGATAGGTAATTACATAAGGTTAAAAATAAATAAATAAATAAAACACAGAAAGTTCTGTCTTCATTTCTGTCACCAGAAATTCTTCCATTTAAGTCTTGTGATGTCAGAACACTGTATCTGGCTCTTCACAACAATGAAGTGCATTTTTTTCCTTTAATCTACAAAATTGTCATGTTAATTAGATTGAAATTACTGAAGTCCAAGGGGCTTTGCTAGGGTAATTCAGAGGGAGATTTAGCCTTATTCTATTTATTCTGAGATCTGTGTAGGCTGAGTGCAACCTGCACGTGGGAGAAGTTCCACTCACTGAGGCACATGATCTGTCTTTATCCATCAGTGGCCAGAAATAGCTGTTTCAGAGGAAGACGTAAAGCCCCACTGTAAAATTACGCAAAATATTCCTATTGGAGAAACTGCTGAAAGATTTTCTAACCCCACACAGTTTATGATTAATATATGTTTGAAAACAAGAGAGCATCTATTCATATCTCTTTACATAATTTTTTACACTAATGTAATTAAGCTCGTAAATATGTCAAGTTGAAAAAGAAAACATATTTTGCTCTCGTCCTTTATTCTACATCTGGCAACAAGTTGAATAGTTTAATTATGTGTTGTATAAAGGATAATAAATGTGATTTTACATTTTATTAGCCAGCCTTGTATTTGTTTATTAAGTAAAGCCTGAAATACCTTCTGTATCCATATGTTATCTACCACTTCTACCACTTTCTAACAAGTTCCTGCCCTTGAACAGGGGAATTGTTCAGAATTACTGCTGTGGCTTCGTATCACAGGGAATTCTTTCTAGCCCTCCAAGCCCAGTCTCAAAATCAGACTGCCTGTTGTATCTCTTGGAAGCATTGTCCCAAGAGAAGAGAGTCTGTCATGTTATTTTTTTCTGAGAAGATTCACTTCCGAAAATGTGAAATTTTCACTGGGGAAACTAATTTCCTTATAGCTTCTAGTCTTGATAGTTAGAAGAGCATTATCAGTAGCTAGCTTTTCTGTCCTTGACCTACACTTCTCAGTGGATGTTCAGTTTGGAGAAAACTCCTGCTTCTGTATAACCAGTTTTACTTGCATCCTTCTTTCGGATGTCTAGATAGAGAAGTAGATTTCAACTCTTTTCAGCAAGTAATAGCATTGGCCATATTATTAATTGTGAGTGCAGTTAGAAATGAATAATCAGTATGAAAATTAAAAGGCTAAAGAAAGTTCCTACATTAAGAACAATGAAAATTGGTTTGAATTAACATCACTATTAAAAGATGGATTGGTTTCCCAGCTGCTGTAAATCAGGATAGTTAAATCAAAATGCAATTATCAATGGCCACAAATTAAAACAAAACTGAGAACTAAACTGAGAGCTAAAATAGAAAATCCTTTGTCACATGAACACAGATAAAATGTAACACTGGTTTCTATTGCACTTGGTTACTGTGTGTAGGTTATAGATTTCAGCCACTGTAAATAATATTCCAATATTATGTGTTCCTAAAGTAGATGAACGGGGAGAGAAAGTGGGCTGAGGAATCCGTTATTGAAAGTAAAATGTTTCTTGGTTATAATGTATACTACAACAATAGTTCCATTTTTTCCTCTAATAAACACGTTCTATCTTTCTTAATGAGGGGCAGATGAGGGTAATATCACCACACACAAGAAACTGGATGCAGATATATCATTCCTTTAAAGTATAGGCAATATAGAAATGCATACATTCATTACCATGAAAAGAAGTGCAAACTTCTGTGGGGAAACTTCTGTAAGACAGTGCTAGAATATCTGATCCACTACATGGCAGCTGTAGCCCTGCACCCATCCATCTTCACTTCTGGGATCACCACTGTTAGGGCTACAGTCCCGGCTCTGGGTCTGTGCCAGATTTTGCCACAATGCTTATCATGTCGTTCTAATCAGCCTTCAATATATGTTCTCTCTATAAGAGTTTTCATCTGTACAGCAGCTAGGTTTGCCTGCTCTGTTGGCGGGTCTTTGTGTTAAAGACCACCACAGGAGTAGTACTAGTGATGTACATATTACCATTTTCCATTTGTCTTCCCTTGAGGATTGCTGCAGATGAATCTTCATCAGTTTGCATATTCTCTGGTTATATTAAACTGCTGGTTTCCTCCATAACTGAGCTGGATATCCCAGTTCTCTACAAGATGATGCCCACAGGGTGAAGGCAGTTAGGCAAGTTAAAGCAGTAAATCCCCACAGATTTTAACGGGAGTTTTGCAACCACAAGGGTACAGGTTAACAAAATATATATGGATAGTTTCACTATACCATTTTACTTTGGAACTACATGAAAATAAAAGTTATGGTAAGCACAAATTCATCCAGAATTTCATCTTAGAACAAGAGTCTGTGTTTAAATGACAGAATGACAAATTATTTTCTTATTTTCATGACTTGAGTTTGTTTCAGCCAGGTTGAGCTGAGGGGGCAGTTTTTGCAAACTACTTTATGCACTTAATGTAACACTCAGTGAATATATGATTATTTTTGCACAGACACACCTGTGTCCCACTGTCATATACAGGAAACCCAATTTATTTTACATTGAAGCTTTCATTGTCTTCAGTGCGACCAGGGTTTCTTCTAACATTTTCTTTCCAGGTTTAACATATGCTAGAGCAGATTCTCTGCATTTTCCTACAGCATTAAAATTTCACATCCAAAAAATACTTAATATAAACTAATATTAATGACTAACATTAAAAGAAAATAATGTATTTGATTAAACTTAAAAGAAAATGAAACCTATAATGGTAAGAGCCAGTAGTCATCCTAATTCAAATAATAATGCTTCTGCTGATGTATTGTTGATACAGGCTGATTTTCCAAGTGAAAGAAGATAACAAGGGAAAGTATAGAGTCAGTATTTGTCTCTTTGTTTCTCTCTTGATTAAAACTCTACTTCTTTCCATAATAAAATTATTTTACTTTCTGTAAACATCCATGAGCCCAGAGGGAGAATGATTCAGTGGTGCAATGTTAGTCAGGAAGTGGTTTCAAATCTCTATTCCCATGCCCAGTCAATTGCTTATACAAAATGGAATGGCTCCTTCTAGCTGCTATCTCCGCCAAGAGATGAAAAGCATCTTTCTTCAGTACTGCCAACAGCCTCCAGTCTAGAATTCGCACTAGGCATGGAGAAGATCTAAGTTCAAGGCTGTCCTGTAAACCAGAGGCAGGAGGACAAAAGAGTTCACATGTACAAGACCCCAGGGATCAATCCTGATGATCCCACAGTCAATCGCGATATATCAGTTTCAGGCCTTTTCAGGAAAAGTCATTTGATTTAAATATTACTGACCTTCCTACAGATATTAACCCTAAATTTTTTACATCTGTCCTGGAACAAAATTATTCTTGCTGTCAAAATTTTTTTCTCCAATTTTTTTTTTTTTTTTTTTTTTTTTTTCTCTTTGTATCTAGAGAAGTTTACTGAAAACAGAAGTTAGACTCATGGAAATCCAATTCCTTTGAATTATCACCTTAACAAAATCTGCACTAACAGCAAAACAGGCAGAGATATAACATTTTTCAAGATGAAAAATATCTGTAGCTACAACAGATAATTGCTATCCAGAGTAGTAAAGGGTGGTGACACTGTCATAGCCATCTATCTCACAAATCTTCATGGCAGTTTATTTGACTGGTAAACAGCTTAACATCTTTCAAGCCCAGAGACTAGAAGATGTTTTTCATGCTCTGGGTTAATCAGTAAATTGCATTTTTGCATCAGGAGGGAATTTTCCTAAAAAGCTAGAATAATCCAGGCCAGACAGTTATTTCCTTCCTTACAGCTTCAGATCTCAGTGTATATTTGGTAATTTCAAAGTCTATCTCAGAATTTTTCACAGTAGCAGCTTAACTGCCAAGGTGAGCACCTGTCGCCTCATTCAGGATATTAGACTAGCAAGCCACGAGCTTTATGAGAAACAGGAAGTTTTGATACCTGCAGACAGGATCTTCTTTCCCAAGAGGATCCTTAGTCTTAACAGCTGATATTCCTTACATGCAGGTATGTAATTGTGGCTCTTTATGCATGAACTGGATGCTAACTGCACATATTTCTTCAAAAAATCAAGCTGCATCCTATAGCTTATCCTATAAATTCTCAGTCTCCAAAATGAATTCCGAGGAGCACAGTCTCTGTTAGGTCTCTAGGTGCTTTCATTCACAGATCAGGCGTTTGCTTCTTTCCCATCTATCAGACGTATTCCAGTATAATTCAGTGCATTTTCTCCTTGATCACAATAAGCAGATGAAAACAAAGTCCACAGAATGCTGCAGGGAGAGACAACATTTCTATACATGATTCAGCAGCTACCAACCCACAGCTTAGGTAGTGTTTCCATCTGTATTAAGCCCTCTCTCTTCCAGTTACAAATGGCAGGACAATGATCTCATACTGGAATAAATCAGAAATTATTCAGTTAGAAACACATTGGTTTAAAATTGAAATAAGTACGAACAAAATCAGCTGCATAATATCTTGCATACTCCTCTGCCAGCCAGATAGGATTCTGTGTCCTACAACAGTTGCCTCCAAACTTTTTTGATCACACACCCCAATATTTGTGTTTTTATGATATTAGTAATAAATTATGTACACATACTACTGCACTACACCAAAGAAAAAAAAAGAAATCTATAAACTGAAAGAAGGATAACATAAAGATGAAACACCTTTAAGGACTTGGACGTTGTGATCGACGAAAAGCTGGCCAAGAGCCGGCAGTGTGCTCTTGCAGCCAGGAAGGCCAATGGCATCCTGGGCTGCATCAAGAGAGGGGTGGCCAGCAGGGAGAGGGAGGGGATCGTCCCCCTCTACTCTGCCCTTGGAAGGCCTCACCTGGAGTGCTGTGTCCAGGCCTGGGGCCCCAGTACAGAGGGGATGTGGAGTTGTGGGAGCGGGTCCAGAGGAGGGCCACCAAAATGATCAGGGGGCTGGAGCACCTCTCCTGTGAGGAAAGGTTGAGGGAGTTGGGATTGTTTAGCTTGGAAAAGAGAAGGCTCCGGGGAGACCTCATTGCGGCCTTCCAATACTTGAAAGGAGCTTACAGGCAGGAGGGGGACTGACTTTTTACACGGGTGGAGAATGGTAGGACAAGGGGGAATGGGCTAAAACTGAAAGAGGGGAGGTTTAGGTTGGCCATCAGGAAGAAATTCTTCCCTGAGAGAGTGGTGAGGCGCTGGCACAGGCTGCCCAGAGAAGCTGTGGCTGCCCCATCCCTGGCTGTGTTCAAGGCCAGGCTGGATGGGTTCCTGGGCAGTTTGATGTAGTGAGCTAGTGGCTGGCAGCCCTGTCCACAGCAGGGGGGTTGGAACTAGATGATCTCTGAGGTCCCTTCCAACCCAAGCCATTCTATGATTCTAGGATTCTAGGATTCTATGATTCTATGATTCTATAATTCTATGATTCTATGAAATGTGTATATGTTATATTTATTTCATTTTGTTTTGTTCATTAATGGCACAAAAATATTTTCTGATATGGTTTGTCTTGTGCATTTCCTGGGCTGCGCACATCCCGCTTTGGAGACCACTGTCCTTAGGTAAAGTTCTGCCACTGTTTCTTCTTTTCCTGAGCAAAGAATGTCCCCATGTAATTTCTTAGCCCCTAACAATGGTAATGGCTTTCTGCATTGGTGGTTTAATAGGCAGGAAGCATTCAGCACTTTAAAATGTACAGAAATGATACAGCAAGCCCTGCCAGCTCTGCAGCCAAGACTAAATGAATTATTTGTTACCCAAGACCATAATGTTGAGCTGTTTTTCTTCAGCAAAGGCATAATATGTCATATGCAAAAAATTGCATGTGGAAACGTAAATGCCACTGTTTTGAACATTAGGCTGGAACAGTCTGGAAAAGTCAGAGAAAGGAAACAAGAGGGAAATGGAAAAGGAAAAGGAAATAGAAATGGAAACTGAAATGGGAAGGGGAGGGGAGGGGAGGNCCCAGCTCTATCCACATCACCCAAGAGGGCCACCGGGCAGCGAACGTGCTCATCAACCAGACGAGCCCTAATTTCTTTTCCCTGCACATGCTCAGGGAAGGGAAGGGAAGGGAAGGGAAGGGAAGGGGATCATAAATAGGAGCATAACACTTATGAATAAAATCCTTGTTCCTCCAGAACTCCTAGTTTCTACCCACTTTCACTAGGTATGCAAAATTCTACACCAAGTACAGCTGTAAGGAGCTCTCTTAGTCAGAGCCAGTCAAGATTTCCAACATTAACACTATAATTTAAATCAGTGCATGTCTTTGGAAAGATAAAATATATTTTCTTTGTTGGAAAGAAATTGGGCTGGTGAAATGCATTAAGAAACAACTTAGGGAAAAAAAAAAAAAAACGCTCCATCATTTCAAATTAAATGAAAATGTGCTTAAATGTATTTTCATTGGCAATCAGAAACTGCCAGTCTGACACATTTTAATATAACTAACCTGAAAGAAGGCAACCCAAATCCTGAGAATTCCATTCAGAAGTCATCTAATAGCTATGGAAAAAAAAGAGAAAAAAGCAGCAAAAGCTGTACCAATTCTCATCAAAGAGGGTTACTATGCAGATTAAAGTGGACTGGCAAATGTTCTGCCGTTGGCAAGTCCTTTTGTGAAGAGTTTTAAGTCCGCAATTACAGTAGCAAGACACATCCTTTAACTTCCAGTGGTTCCAAGGACTTCATGGCACTATCTGTGTGTTTAGAGATAAATCCTGATTCAGCAAAATATTTGAAAAAATGTTGAAACTAGCAGGCATTTACTTTTTTTTAGTGTTGCTGAATGAAATACATAGCTGCATATTTGCTTTAGGACACCAGTCAGGACTCCTTATTCAGTGGCATTTCTGCCTCATGAAAGCAGATAAATCTGTCAAATCTCTAAATCAGATTAACACATTAAATGGTGATATAGATGCAAAAGAGAATTACTAGAGCATGCAATCTTAAACTGTGGATAGGTGAGAATGGCTTTTAAATATATCTGTGAGCAGTGGTCAGAACAAACCAACATGTGATGGTACCACAGACAGCTAGATATAAATTTTCTTTCTGCCAGCTGTGACTGGGCATCGTTTAACAGATAAAATGTAGGAATCCTTAGAGTATCTAATATATAATCCTCAGCAGTCCCAGGATGAAACCACTCAGTTTTGAGCCCTGCAAATAGCATTTTATAAGCTTCCTATAGAGGTTGCTTGTTTGCTCTTAGTCACCATTTCAGTTAAGGTTAGCAGTCCTAAGATTAAAACAGATCTCAGCTGCTCCCTGGACTGCAGTGAGGTACAAAGAATTGCAGTAAAGGCTGCCAATATCCTCACGTGCAGCTGAAATCACTGAAAGTTGTTAAAAATTATGTAGGTAGTTTCACACATTGCTTCAGTTTTAACGAAAATGATCCAAGCAGTGTAGTGCCCATGAAATACAAGGCAAATAGCTCTAAACATAAAATTAGCTCAGTTTATTATTCTGGTGATGAAATAACAAATATATTTGGAAGCTAGCATATGGGACCGTAGGAATATATCTTAGAGAATACTAAAAAAAAAGCAAACTCACCAACTGACTTCAGACCTCAGAAAGTAAATTGTGCAGAGTCAGTAGAAATAAGATCAGAATTCTATTGTAAAAGACAAATCTCATCATCACTTGAATCAAACAAATCAGTGTTCTGGCTGACTGGAGATGCCAAAAGTCATCATTGAAAGGGGAACCTGCCAAATGTCCCTCATGCACTAACGATGAAAATGCTGAAAAAAATTGAATTAACAAACATTAGTTATTATCATATGAATATTTTGTGCAAAGAAGTGTTTGTAGTGTAATAGAATGGAGTTGGAAAGAACATACTACATTTTTGGTAGTTCAGCTTTTAATACCCTGGTTAAGATTTAATGTTATATATTTTCTATAGCTATATTTGAAAGAAGTGCATAAAAATTGTTGTCTGGAATGAATGTAATCTACCATTAAAGTGCTAGTTTAAATAGCAATCATTCTTTTGAAAGGGAAATGACTATATCTATGCTATAGTGGTCATTAGGTATACGTGCAAATACTGGAGACTGTCAGCAAAAAGCTGTTTATCAATCTGTCCTCCAGAAGTTCTTCCTGTTCACACCCACCACATCTTTCATTCTGTAAGCATAGATGTCAAATGCTGTAGAGTCAGACATATGTGCACGCACTAAGGGCCAGAAAACTCCAGGATAATATTCCCTCAGCAAGCTAGATGAATTTTAATGTATGGCCAGAAATTAGACAGATATGTCTGATAAATTTTTATCTACAAAAAAAATGACTATTTTAATGACTATTTATTGCTCTGAGACATGGATTGCATCTGATATAGAATAAAACACACATTTTTGTAGAAGTTGTGTATTTATGGGCTGGGAATTTCATGGACGTTATCATGAAAAAAAAAATAGGCCAACACTGAATACATCTGAAGATGTTTCCCTAATGGAGTGAAGATTCTAACAGAACAAGCAGACATTTTAATATATTTAATTACTGCTTCAGTTATTATTCTCTACTAATAATTTATACAGTTTGGGAAGCATCATCCATTGGCAGCAACCAGTTCTGCAACTGCATACAATAAAGAACGTCAGGCAGTTCACACTGTCTGTTCCAGTAAAGTCACGGGAATGCTCTTGCGCACTGAAGTGAAATGTGTGAAAAGGCCCACAACTACATTAACAAACTCTTTTAGCAGCCAAAGATGATAGGTACACCCAATATGTCTTTTACTGATGGTCTCAGACAAGGTGCAAGAGTTGACTGAAAGTGGCAATCGACTGGAGCTGAAAGCATCCTGAGAAAAGCCTGTGCAGTACAAGGGAAGTTATTCCAGTGCATGGGCACATCTGGCTACTAGCAAAGTGTGACAGTGTAAAGAAGTCTGCCTTACTTCAGAAATTGGGTGGACCTGTAATATAGAAGAGAATATAGTTCTCTTCTGTTCCTATGCTCCTAAAAGAAGACTTGCATGAATGCAGAGAGCAGATCAATGAGGTCTTAGGAAGATCTTTTCAGGTAATGTGAAAGGAAGCAATTAATGAAAGAAATGTCATGAAATGGCATACTGACTTGCTGTGGAGAAAACTTGGGAAGCATAATAAGGGACAAATATAATTGCACCTGCTGTTCTTTAATGGGCAAGTAAGCACAGGTACTTAATGACAAAATTAGAAAAAAAATGAATTGTAAAATAAAAGACACAAAAACTTCCAGAAACACACATTATTCTGTAAGTATAAGAAAGGAACAGATAGGCCAGTTCTGTAAAGGGGAGCAGTGATCAATCAGGGGAGAAGAAAAGAAAGAAACCTCTCAAAGAGCTGCTTATTACTGTTCAGCAAATGGACTTTTCTTTACAAGGTCAAACAAATCATAACTCAAAGGAAAATAAAATATTTATTAATGCTTTACAAATACAGTTTGAAAAAGCTGGTAAAATGCAGTTTTGGCGATTGAGGAAATCCTGAGCAACCTTGGAATCAAGTAGACATTATCACTTTGAATCTGGAAAGGATAAGACAAATATGTCACATATTTTGAAAAGGTACAAGGAAGGGCTTCAATGCTTACAGTACTTAATCTAATGTCAGTATTGAGCAAGGTGCAAGAACAATCAGTTTTATAAGTATCTGAGGGATAACAATACTGATCAATGTATTAAGCATAGTTTTGTTAAGATCCAGCAGTGGAAACCAATGTAATTTCTTTTTCTGTTAAGAGAACTAGTCTAGTAGTGAGAGAAGCAGGACATGTGACAGTTCTGTCACTGTCTTGAATGACATTCTTATTTGCAGCCTAAGGAAGTATGGTCCAGATGAACTAGTCATCCAGTGGAGAAACACAAAGCAACTCTCAATGGTGTACTCTCAGACTGGGTGATAATTTCAAGAGTCCTACACAACTCTGTTTAAGGCATGCTTCTGTTCAAAATTTCATTAATGGCCTGGACAGTGAAATAAAAAATTTATTCAGAAAGTCTGCAGGTATCATGGGATCACAGTGGGGTTTAAATACTTTGGAGCAAGGACAGGAAGACTGTTCGAGTGCTTTTACTATAAGAGTCCAGACTCAAAAGAACTTCCTTTTGTGAATTCCATTTATAGAACGACTGCAAACAGTATTCACTTTATTTGTATATATTCTTATTTTAAAGGCTAACTTCTTTACATTCATAGGAGGAGTGTATAGACACTAGGGAAAAATGTCTTACTGAATATTCACGGATCTTTGCAGAATTTACTGACTGTAAAATACACCGTTACAAACCACACAAAATGACAGAGGAAGCATACATATTTTTGGATGACTACATGAGCAAGAATGTAATAGTTCATTGAGCAACCAATGAGATTAGAGGCTATTTTTACTTAACCCAAAGGAACAAATCGGGATGCATAGATGAGATAAACTGTGGTGAACATTTAGGAACATGCAGTCAAGCCTAATTACATACAAGATACATGGGGAAATTCCACAGAACTGGGTACTCCGAGGGGAGATGCAAATGGAATATAATGAGAATTGAACAGAACTGATGGAGTTCATTGCTCCAGAACCACATTGAAAAATCAAATGTAAGACAACAGGTAATGTCATACTGTACGCAAACAGCCATCTTATTAACAGTAGGGAAAAATCCATAGACACACCGGCAGGCTGCCTGAACTAGCAAGGCTAGTACGTACGTATGGAGAGTGATTTCTTCACAGCAAACCAACATATTCCTGACATCTGTTTTTCTTTTTTTTTTTTTTTTTTTTTTTCTCTGTGGAAAAGGACTCCTGAAATGAGCAGTGAGCTTCTGATGAGATGTCATACACTACGTCATTGTACCTCCCCAGCTATTCTTGGTATCACAGGCTGTTGACTCCTTCTGGAGTCCCAGTGGAGCTATGTTAGTCCTCAAAAATCCAGCAGTGGAGACTCAAACATGTCTCACCATCCATTGTTTGCTGTGAAATTGAGTACTTCAGTCTGCAGTGGTATTTCACAAGGTGTGACTCCAGAGATTTTGGCTATGATAGGTGAGGATTTCTAATTGGTGTTTTGTTTGTTTGTTTGTTTTTCTGTGTTTTTTATGGGCTGAATGGATGAGATAGTTGTGGAACCTTATGTATTTTCTTTATTTTAAATCATTATACTGGTACACTCTTTGATCCTGTCTTCCTGTGAGGGTTGTGGATGGTACTTCAGACCAGGAAAGCTCTGTACCTGTAAACCTTCCTTCAACCGCTGCACAACATTCCTGTTTCATGAATAATGTGAACAATAGTTAGCAGAAAAATATTACAGACTTCTTTATCACAGAACACAAATAATCTGTTATTTAAATTAACAGTAATAGAGGATAAAAACGTGGAGCAGAACATTATCCTGATTACTCAATGCCCAATTAAAAGAAAGTTTCCAGCCTTATGCAGCCAACCTGTACATGAATAGGCAAAGACGTATAAGTGTACATATATATGTGTATATGTATATATATGTGTGTGTGTGTATGGAAGTCTATGTATATATAGAAGAGGTGATATTTGACTTGATTACCACCCTACAGCCCTAACCTCTGTCTTATTTAGTGGGAGCTCAGGATGCAGGACTGAAGTGCACCCTCAGCATGTTTGCTGATGACAATGAACCTGAAGGTGCTGTTGACTCCCTGGAGGGGTGAGAGGGAGGGATCCTTTGCAGAGGGGTCTGGAGACATCGGAGCATTGGACAACCATCAGCAGCACAAAACAAGGAAAATTCCGGGTGCTGCCATGTTCAATGAAAGAAACTACCAGGTACTGCACTAGGGACAGAGAAATGCAAGACAACAGACACAGACAAGGAACAAGTGGCTCAGCAGGAAGGGACCTGGGTGGGGTGCTGATGCCAGCAGGCACAGCATGAACCAGCAGTGTGCCTGGCAGCCAAGTGGCAAACAGCATTTTGGGATGCATTAACTCAGCACAGCCAGCCAGCAAAAAGAGGTGTTTCTCCTGCTGTATTAAACATTGGTGCAGCCTCACCTTGAATACTGCGCACAGTTCTGGGCTCCACAACACCAAATAGATGTGAAGATTCTTGAAAGTACCCAGAGGAGGCGCCACAGCTGGTGACAGGGCAGAAGGCACGTCCTGTGAGGAGAGGCTGAGGACACTGGGGCTGCCCAGCCTGGAGCAGAGGAGGCCTGGAGAGGACCTCACTGCTCCCTGCAGCTCCCCGAGGAGGGGAAGCAGAGGGAGGGGCCGGGCTTTGCCTCTGGGAACCGACAGCAGGGTGGGAACAGCACAGAGCTGCCAGGGGAGGGTCAGGTGGGCACTGGGAAACATTTCTGTGCAATGACGGTGGCCAGACACTGGGACAGGCTTCCTGGAGAGGTGGTTGATGCCCCATGCCTGTCAGCGCTCAGGAGGCATTTGGACAATGCCCTCACTAATGGGCTGTAGCTTCTGCTTGACTCTAAAGTCATCAGGCAGTTGGACTAGGTGATCTTTGAAGGTCCCTTCCAAGTGAACTATTCTATTCTATTCTATTCTATTCTATTCTATTCTATTCTATTCTATAAAAAGAAAGCAGCTTCTTATGCTGCAAATTCACATCAGATATCTGAATTAGCAAAACAATGATCTGATTTTACCACTGTCACCTGTTTCATAGCTCTTCTTTTAAACATCCCACTCCAAACTAAGCTTCACCATCATCAGTACTAAATGAACACATTACTAAATTAGTTACTTGTGAGAAATTGATCAAAGCATGCAGTTTATGTTTGTGTTTATGCTGCTTTAGCTGGAGCACACTGTGAAATTCAATTTTCTGCCAAAAGTCAGACGAGGGTCAGATGATAAGCCTGTGGCAGAACATCAGCCCATCCAAACATGTGAAAACGTCTCAAACAGGCATGAGTTTACACTGGATCAGTGCTTTTGTGTCATGAAGTGGTAGTGGTTTTTGTTTAGTATTGGGAGTCCTAAAGCTAGATTTGGCATGTTGCGAAGCCATGGCCTGAGGACACAGTTTCAGCTATTTTCCCAAGTATATCCCAGCTAGTATATATATTTAATAATAATAATAATAATGATAATAAAATCTGCTTTTCTTCCAGATGTGCATTCTTATTTCAACACAGCAATTTTTCATCACCTCGCTGTTGTCAGTGCCAGAATCTGTGAGCTGTGCTGCAGTCCGGGCCGCTGAAGGGAAGTTTTCGCAAAAATGTTGTTGACGATTTACTCTATTGTGAACTGGGATCATTTCTGTTTGCAATGGGATCCCACTGTTCTGTACAGAAACAGCTGAGGAATGGTAAAGCAGGAATGAGTAGTCACGTACAGGAGTCACTTAAGTCAGCTGCCTCTTAGGGGAAGGTGTACAGAACATCACTCACAGTAAAACTAAGAAGGTCTTGTGGGCAAAAAAATAATGTTTCATCTGTGAGGAGGCAACAAAACCCTATATGACACACGGTTTGTAATTTCTGTCTGCCTAATGCTCTTAATCACTCCTGTTATGAAACACTTAAAGGCTGTTAGCAATTTCTCTTAGAGGCATCTAGTCTTTCAGAAGTCTTCCTGAATATTTACTGATTATAAAAATAATATACAGCTGCATGCAATGCATGACATGGAGGGAGAGTCTATTCTTTAAAGCAGATTTATTCAGACATTCTGCAATAGTCTCTGCAATGGAAATCATGTTCAGTGATAAATCACTTTCTGCTTGAACCATCTGTATCTACATGAAATCACTTAAGTAATAAAATAACTATTAAGGACTTAAACCTTAGCCAAATAAACCTATTAAATAAAATACAAAGGATTTATTTGTCTTATTGTTTCTCCATATTTTCCTTTGACTAAACAGGATACCAGAAAGAATAAGGCAAACATAGCTTATCAAGATTGCAATCAACATGATACAGCCAGAGGCACAGTAAACACACAGCCAGACAAACAACATAAAAATAAAAGCCTGTTTTTATAAGTGAACTTCAAGCTTGTTAAAAATCAATTCCATTCATAGGGGTGGAGAAATCCCTTACACTGTTATCATTACTGTCATCCTTACACTATCATCTTTCTCCGTAGATCTATCACAAATACAGTGTGCTCTCCTTCAAAATAGAGCAGCCATTCTGTTTAGAAAGTAAGATCCCAAAGACCATGCTGATACCACAGATGGACTGTAGTGACTTCGAGAGTGTTGGGGCCAAATGCTTGGCAGGACTCACTCACAAGTCTCCCCCTGTCTTATCAGCAGTTTCACAAGGCCTGTTCCCATGTACCCTAGACAGTACAGCATGTTGCCAGTATCTCTGGTCTGTGGGAGGGATCCTTTCCCCAGCTACTCAAATCTATCAGGTATACATTCAGAAGGAAAACACAAATGACTCAAAGATATCTTTATGAGATAGTTTTGAGTATGAATCTTTCATATCATACCAATCTCATTTTTTCTTCCAGTCCCTAAGAGTTATCTGGGTTAAGTACCTCCTGGAGATGCCATCTTGTGTGTCTTCTCTTCAGCATCTGTTCTGAGGAGCTGAAGACACATGTGGCATGGCACTTTCAGAAGAAGTCCTGTTATCACAGGTGCTAATCTCACATTTAATCAAATCAGTTAAAACTAAACTAATCTGTGGGAAGATGTTTATTCACTCTCCCCGTTCCAGGCCTGGATCGCTATGTGCTGTCAGTCTTCTCCGTGTCCTTGATTTTGACATTTAACACAGTGATATGGTAAACTTTATACAATTATTATTCAAGGAATGTAATTCACTTTGAAAGCACAAACATACTTGTCAGTTCTCTCATTCACAATGACCCGCATAGGGATATTTGTGGCATAGTCTTCCAGGAACTAAACTTTCAGTTTTATCTATGATCTGAGAAGTGAGTTAATGGCACATGCTATTGAATTTCATCTACATTTCCCATGAGAACTTCAGCGCCCATTTTTCTTCCAGCCAGGAAAACCTCCCTCTTACGTTTTTGTCACTGAATTAGGTAGATTCTGCAACATTAGCAGATGCTAACAAGTAATTATTATGCAGCCAGTAAGTAAGAGGGCAAGGGTCTGGCATGAAGAAGGACAGAGATCTCAGTGAAATAAATACAGGAAATGTTTTCTCAAAGCCAGAAAGAAAACAGAGAGAAGAGACAGTAGACTGCTCTGCAGCCTAGACAGTTGACCATTGATAAAATTAGGGGGAAAAAAAATAAAGGGAACATTAAAAAAATTTTAAAAGTACAGTAGTTTTTTCTCTGCACACAGTTCTCAACAGTGAGAACAATTAAGTACTTGCTGCTCCAAATAGGTTTTCCTTATTGTCCTAGCAATGAAAAGATTGCACATTTTCAAACTTCTATGTTTCTGCAGTACTGGATTTTATTCTTTAGATCACAGCTGAGAAAGTTTTCCCATAATCACAGAATTTCCATATGCATGAACAGAAATGTGATTCTGTTTATTTTTCCTTAATTTGTTTGAAATTCATGAATGATATCTTCTTCACCTGCATTTTTACCTGATCTCTCTGCTGTTCAGTGGCAGAGAATCATAGAATCACAGAGCAAGATTAGGTCACCTTTTGAATTACTAGCATCTCTCTGCTTTGCTACTACAATTGTGGAAACTGTGTTTTTATTTTAAACTTATTGCTCAAGATGCTTATCCATTTAAAAAGAAAATGTACCAAAGGAGGTATCTACCAAGGGCAAATCTATCTTGAAAAAAAAATGAATCTGGAAAAAATGTTTTACAGAGAACCTCCAGAGAAATATTACCTATTATTGGAAGCACCAAACATCTGTTTGATAACTGACCATCTCCCCTAGTGGTTACAACTTACAATGGTAAGAAAAATTGCTGTAACATGGAGGCAACATAAGGATTTCTTTTACTTTTTTGTAAAAAAATAATATAACTGATGGAGACCTAGGGCTGGAAGGGGTAGAGAAAAGGGAAAGGAAATTGAAGAGGGAATAGCCAAAGAGAAAATATTTTCCTTTTTTGATAGATATGCTGTAAATCAAATCCAATTATTTAATGCTCATGTGATTTGTGAATTCTGATGAAGACTTTTGCTATATGCATCATTCACCAAAGCTTTGGGTTGGTTCTTCTTCTTGTCAAGCAGGTCTCAAAATGCCAAGAAAGGCTGAAACTTCAATTGCTATGCAGCAAATCCACCAGAATTATTTTAAAGTTCAAAACATATCATTACTAGATTACCTAAAATCTAAGGCAATCTTTTTTTCTGAGGAAAAATAAGGTATAAAGTCTGTTATTTTTTCTCTTAAATGTTTATAATCAGCAACCCACCTCCCACCCATTTCTTGTCATTGTACATATTGGGCAGAAGCTGCCTTTGTACATGGGAACACGTACAATTGCACTAGTTATAGCTGCCCAAAGTCAGGTTTGGACTTAGTGTGGACCAAGCCTCAACTACTACAATGAATTAAGTTTGGAATAAGCTGTGCTTGGTTAATTAACAGATACACCAAAAATACAATAAAGGTGTAAATTCCCTCTTCTGTAACCACTCAAAGTTGTTTAATATGGTAAGATGTGTTCCTGAAGATAATTCAGTAGCTGGTACTCCTCAATGGAGATACAAACTCTATGAACAGCATTTGACTGAGAGTGTAAATTTGAATAATTTCAGTTTATTTTCTGTATTTCAGATTTTCCTGAACAAAAGAGTAACTACTCATCCATCACTGTTAGACTTTGATATATTTTATTTTCAAATAAATACAAAGTGCACTGAAAAACATCATTAATAATTATTACCAACATCTAATTTCAAATCCATCATAAAAGACAAAGGCAAAGAATGCCTCCCTTTGTCTGTTGTGTTGAAGGCTATGAACAAATATTGAGATACCATGATGTAGAAATTCTAACTAGATTTTTTTCTGAAGCTAGACAGAAGACATGCTTCAGAAAATTATTGGCATTTCTTCACAAAGAAATCTGAAAAGCAAAAGCATGAATAATATTTACCATTGCCACACAGAAAATTTGTTCCTGTCACTGACAAACTCTTTAGAAATTATGTGTTACCACATACAGCATTTTCAGTATATCTTACTTATTATTCTCATGCCATTTTCTTTCCTGAATATGTTCTGAACTCAGTAACTGGAGTTGTAGTAGTAGCTGGATTTCTTTAAGACATAATTTTAGACCTACAGAACTATCTTGAAAATATTATAGGAAAAGATGTAGATGCGATCACTTGTAACAAATTACCAAAGCAATAAGATGGCCGTCATTACTGGCTAAGACTGTTGCTGGGCACATGTAGAAAATTGTTTCATACAACATACTACTGGTGGAGAAATGGGCATTTATGTTAGATGAAAGCAACCATGACACAGCTACCTCAGAATATGACAGTCAGTGGTTGTGCTCCTTTTTTCAGGATGCTGGCTAGCCCTTATGAAATATCTCACTTTTTAAAGGGAAATTCTAATCTAACATATTAAATTTCATCAAAAGAAACTCTGGATGACTTAAAATTCTGAGTTAAGAGTTTACCTTGATTTCTTAATACATCCAAAACACAATCTGCCTGTGCTGTGTTTTTAAAATGCTATTTTAAAGATACTAATTAACATGTATATAATAATAATATTAATAACAATGATATCCCCATTTTACCTGAAGGTAGACATACACGGAGGAGAGAACGAATATAAAAATGCTCTGTGATCCTATTCTGTAAAAGACTATTGCAATAATAAAATAGTTTGCAACAAGATGCCATCTCAAAGACCTTGTTTTAGATAAATTGCTCAGAACTTAATTAGTAAACAGAAAGTGTCAACACAAGCTGTGATTTACATGGTTTATCAGAGTGCAGCCTATGATAACAGTACAGGGAAATTTTAATTTTAACTATCAATTTTAAACAACATCATTTAACCTTTAGGGATGAGATTGCAAAATAACGAGGTCGTCATTTTTCATTGCAAAATATTTTACTCCTGTAAAATTTGGGCTACTGCCAAGTAGTCCAAATACTAACACAAATGCAAATACTTTGCATTTATAAAGCCAAAGGAAAAATCATGTTTACTGGCCTCCTGTATCCTGAGCCTTTGAAGATGGTCATTTTCAGATTTTCCACTAATGCTCACCAAACTAACAAAAGGTAATTATTTCCTTTAAGTCAGCTATACTCTTCTATTAAAAAAAAAAAAANCAGATATACTCTTTTATTAAAAAAAAAAAAAAAAAAAGAGGAAAAAAATAAGAAGAAAAATTTAGTCTAAAGCTTAGTTTTTTTAAAAAATCTTTAACTAAAAAACTTTTTAGAAATTATTCAGCTTGCATAAGTGACTTCCTGACTCATCTCAGGTAAAGAATTGTGAATAGATTGAGTTCATCCCTTTTAGGCCATTAAACTTCTTCCTGTAAACTCCTTCTGCAACTTTCAGTAAATGTGTGGCATCCTCTTTTTTGGCTCACATCATAAGGAGTCTGCTGGTACAGGCTGTCTCTTGTTCAACACGAGAAGATGAAATGAGGGACTTTTATAACTAGAAGGAAGAATCAAACATGTAGATGTGGCAGTTAGGGACATGGTTTAGTGGGCATGGCATGATGTATTGATGGTTGGACTAGATGATCATGGAGGTCTTTTCCAACCTTAATGATTCTGTGATTCTATGAGTCACTCTAGACTTCTGCAGTTTGAGCTAAGGAATCATGACTCAATGGTTTGAAGGGATAGGCATGAAGAGGAAACAGCAACACATACACATGCATGTAGAGAAGACTATGCAATGTCAGATTGTCCTATAAGCAAATAAATTGAAAGAGTCAATGTTGTTCAAGACAAATTACAGATGTTATAATTTCCAGTAAAAAACCTCTTTTATGCCATGTCTATTGATACACACAGACAGGCAAACCTACATTTAAATGCTCTTCCACATATGGAAGATTCTCTGTTTATGGAAGTGGAGGTATTCTCAAGTGCAGAACTTGTGGTGCTGTCTGTATGCCTGCCAACAAATTCACACTGCCACTTTTCTGCAGCATCAACAGACTTCCCGTAGCAGAAGCCCTCAAGTTCTGCTTTAGGTTTCCAAAGTTAGCATTCTGACTTCTCTCTTGGGCACTGTTTGCATCTTCTTGAAGAGAAGTGTGCAGTGATAGAATGACCAGTTCAGTACCAGAGGAAGTTCTATGAGAACATCTTTTATTAAGTTTTATTAAATAAAACAGATTGGTAAATCAAAAGGAGAAAAATTTCTCTATCTGTAACAAGTGGAACAGATGATATAACAACCTCATATAATTTCGTATTCATGTCAGTCAGAGACTAATTTATTGGTCTTTATTTTTCTCATGTATGTTGCAAAGACAGAAGTGATGTAAATATTCCTAACTGTCTGCAATATGCTCAGCAGTGTGCCCTCACAGCCCAGAAGGCCAACCGCATCCTGGGCTGCATCAAAACAAGCGTGCCCAGCAGGGCAAGGGAGGTGATCCTGCCCCTCTGCTCTGCGCTGCTGAGACCCCACCTGGAGTGCTGCGTCCACATGGGGAGTCCTCAGCACAGGAGGGACATGGACCTGTTGGAGCGTGTCCAGAGGAGGGCCACAAAAATGATCCGAGGGATGGAACACCTCTCCTGTGAGGACAGGCTGAGAGAGCTGGGGCTGTTCAGCCTGGAGAAGAGAAGGCACCGGGGAGACCTGATAGCGGCCTCTCAGTATCTAAAGGGGGGCTACAAGAAAGGAGGGGACAGACTGTTTAGCGGGGTCTGTTGTGATAGGACAAGGCAAAACGATTTCAAACTAAAAGAGGGGAGATTTAGACTGGATATAAGGAAAAAGATTTTCACAATAAGGGTAGTGAAGCACTGGCACAGGTTGCCCAGAGAGGTGGTGGATGCCTTGTCCATGGAGACCTTCAAGGTCAGGCTGGACAGGACTCGGAGCAACCTGATCCAGCTGTAGGTGTCCCTGTTCACTGCAGGGAAGTTGGACTAGATGGCCTATAATGGTCCCTTTCAACTCAGACAGTTCTATGATTCTGTGATTCTGTAAAAATCCTCACAAGAATCCTTTCAGCAGTTTTCTTCATACAGACAGCTCAGTCTGCTTGTAGCCTGACCCTGCTTCATTTGGGAAAAATTTTTTTTTGGTCTTGGATGTTTCTTTATGGCTGTTAATGAACTGTGGCGTAAGCATGGGACTGTTAAACAGCAACCTGAGAGTATAAAGCATGTTACTACTTTTTAAAAGTTCATTAAACAGTCTCCATGAAAGCATCTGGTGGAGCATGCTGTTAGCTCATACCAAAAAAACTGAAACTTTCAAAAGATAAATCGTATTGTAATGCAGCTTTGTAGAAAGATGCTGGAAGGAAATGGCATTAATGGACAACAGACTGCATTTTTTACCATCCCATAGAGTTTCAATACTGTTAAAAGAACATAGCTCCTTCAGTGTCGGATGTGTACAACAGAAAAAAGTTATTAGCTTGAGATCTAAATTCTGTCCTCATTGCGCAGAGCCATGTACACAGAAGGACAGGAACATCTGACATACAGAAAAGGATAATAAGTCTCCCCTGTGATATTAGTGCAATGGAGCTATTCAGCTAAAGTGGAGAAAGAAAGGTTTAATTCCTTATCAATGACATGTGAATATATAGAACTACATCTTCACTGAATTTTGGAAGAAAAGAACACAATACAACTCATCCTAGCTGATTTTGCAATTAACAACAGGAAAAAGAAACAACAATGCATGTTTATGGACATTTCCCTGTTTAAGAACTCATTGATGTTTGAAATAACAGTGCATTGAACACAGTGGACGATACCAACAAAACCAATGTATTTCCCAATTACTAACAGATTTTTGTAAGTCAGTGTGAACTTAAGCAAAGTAAACAGAAAAATATCCAGTTCTCTGCACACAGATTGGTAAAAGCAGGCTGTCTAACTCTAAAAAGTACTCCAGACAGTGGAGGTTTTGTTGAATTATGATATAAAAAGTCTCTCATAGTACATTTTGAGGACTCAGAAGCATTTTATTCAGTTTTTTTTTAATATTATTATTATGTTTAATCACAATACTGGAAATAAAACTCCAAAGAAAAAGGAGACAATCACAGATTTTTCAGATTTTATTGTGACAAGTGCAAATTTTACTTTGTAATTTTTTGAAGAGGACAAGTTTGTACTAACTAATACGGAAATCAATAGAAAATGGATGAATAAATATTGTTAAAAATCCCATACATACATGTCTTCTTCAAAAATCTCTAACTAAACCTCTCATAAGAAAACAGTCTTCATAGAACTATGAAGGTGAAAAATATGTATTTGTATGACATGACCTCATGATCCTGTGTGATTTCTTCCAATGACAATGGGACAGTTTAACCTGGAGAAGGCTTGGGGAGTGAAGTGGGAGGTGGACAATATGATCAATGACTATAAATGTCTGAGGGGAAGGTGCAGAGTGGATGGAACCAGGCAATTGTCAGTGGTGCTCAGTGCCAGGACCAGAGGCCATGGGCACAACCTGGAGCACAGGAGGCCGCCTCTGAGCACCAGGCAGCACTGCTGTGCTGTGCGGCTGTCGGAGCACTGGCACAGGCTGCCCAGGGGCTGTGGGGTCTCCTCCTTGGGGATCTTCAGAAGCCCCTTGGTTGTGGGCCTGGGCACTCTGCTCTGGGTGTCCCTGCTGGAGTGGTGTGGGACCAGATGGACCCAGAGGTCCTTGCCAGCCTCAGCCAAGAGGGGATTCTGTGACAACTATTCCACTACTGAAATATCATTTCAAACATTCAGTCCTGGGTATTAATAGTACTATTATGCCCACTATATTTAGAGGAATCTGATATTAAAGTAGTGTGAGGAAAACAGAACTGAAGTCTTTTAGTTAAGAGAAACAAGTGCTGTTCAAAGTCCAAATTGCCTGTCCACTTTATTGTCTACAGCTCCTTACCATGAGAACAGGTAAAATTTGCAGAAGCAGAGTTCACATCGAAAGAGGTCATATATGGTGCAGAAGAAGAAAATCCATAGGTATGGAAAGATTGCTAAATAAAGTGCAAGTAGAGAGCAGGTGAAGTCTGAATGAAGAAAGGTAGCTATCTTAGGTGACAGCTCCAGAGAAGATGCAATTCTGTAGGCATCAGTGCAAGCTGACCATCTGTATGACCAGCAGCCTATAGGAATTTGCCATTACTATTATTGTTACTCAAGCCAGCTCTGTAAGGCTAGCTTGGATGTATCAACCTAGGCTGTAATTGCAATTGCTCCTGTTCACAGAACAGTAAGATACAATACTTTATATGAAAATCCTATTGGTACTGCAAAAGATCATGCACAGAATCTTATTAAAAGAGTATATTTATGTTAGAATAAAACCAAATAAAATAATTGAATCTTGTTTTTCGTAACAAGAAAGGAATTCTGCTGAAGAACTGAAGACTGCTCTCCTGAGCAAGTAGAAGAGAATGTGCCCTAGGCAAGTATACTTTTCCAAAAAATATTGATTTACATTTTGTTTATAATTTTCTTAAATGATTTTTTAAAAATGAAACAAACAGAAGGTGAATCAATAGAGTTCTTGATTTTTTTTAATATTAAAAAAGGAGTAAAACGCTATCAAAAGGGGATGAAGAAGAAAAATAAACATTTATAATTAACTGAAATAACCAGACAGATTGTTGATATTGTTTCTCTTTCTTACACACTTTTTTTTTTGTTGTTGTTTCGAATTGTTGCCTTTTTTACCAGTTGCATCACCTGTAGATTTTCTTCCAAATGATTTGTTTCATTCTACAATACTTTTCTGTCTCCTTCGTAGTTACCTGGTCAGAAATCAGCAGCACTAATGGAATGTTTGCAAAATAAGAACTCTCGTCCTCACAGAGAATCTCTTAAGTGGAATAACAAAAAGGGCACTTCAGCACCAGCACATTATGGCTGTAAGCAAAATGGAGAGTAGGCATTTATTTTTCACCAGTGACTTCGTTATTAAATCCAGCCTTCAAAGGAGTTTTTAGATAAGACAGGTGGTACAAAATCAAGGCTATAATACCAAATCTGGTTTATTGTTATTCCAAAGATTGACCTAATAAGAATATTTTCCCTGTAACTCTATTAATTATCTTGTTTTGAGGCCATAATTTGGTGTCTGGATTTAACTGCCTGAAAGATCAGCACTGGAAGTCCATTAAAATATATCAGAAAAAATCATAGCCCAGCCTCAAGAAAACCCTCAAAACACTACTGTTGTAAAAAGCCTCCTTTTGTTGCTGCTCTGTATCGAGGGTAGCGTATACAATTATTAGAATTCTGCTGTTCTGCTCTTTCCTTATTTAACAATGTGCAAATAAGCAAATTAGGATGTTTGCTTTTTTTTTTTTTTTAATTAGACTTCACAGACCACAGATCCAGCCTGACAGCCATGGATGTCAATAGAAATAAAGACAATGACTGTGGTGGGACCAAGCCGAACTGTCAAGATGCCACTGAAAATTCAGCAGTGAAGCAAACCTGCTATTCTTCATATAATAATTCATAATCCACATAAAGAAATTAGGATTTGTGATTACATACTGCATTCCTTTTCCTTATCCTCTGCCTTTTCTATACGCTTGGATAGAAATTTCTTAGTCTGGGGATTCTCACATTGCTTACTAAGGCTTTGAGCCTGTAGTGATCAGCCAGCTTTCTGTTCATCTTTCCAGAGCCACACAGCACACTTCATGTGAGAAGGAGCAACAGAGCTTCCCTTATGTTCCAGATCTCCAAAGTCTTTTCTCTGTGACTGCAAGTGCTTTTGCTCATAGCTTCTGTTCAGAGTACACTAACCTGGGAATGATGGGAAAATGTAATCAAGAAAAGACTGCAAGAGGTTTTGTGCAAAAAAAACAAGGCTGTTAAAGAAAAGTGGCTGTACATGCTTTCCAAGGCTTTTATTTCAATTTGCTGAAATTATGACTTGCAGTTAGAACACTGAGATTTTTGCCTCCCCTTCTATCAAATTCATTAAAATTAATTGCATAGCACAGCTGTTTTTAATATCTCACCCATGTGCAGTCGTATGGCCAGACTTTGGTTGTGTGAAGAAAATATGTGCAGCTTTAAAAAAAATAAGCAGCCTAAAGGCTAACATAGACATTGTCAATGGATAGATATCATATTAATACATGAACACTATTCAGGGTTTATTTATGCCTTGTACTAATGCCATTTAGCAGGAAGGAAAGAGAACTTTGAAAGTCTTCAAACAGATAATCCTTGAAATGACAGAAGTCTTCAAGAAGTGCTTTCCTGAGTAAGAACAGAGTAAGAACTACAGTTCAGAAATAATTCCAGATCCTCCCACATCTGTATCAGTAAACTCCCCGGCTCTTGATTCTGTACCCTCATTATTTGGCTCCTTGATTCTTTGAGCTGCATAGTGCATTATCTGGTAAGAAAAATGAGACCACTCCGGAGTGTAAAAAGACATCAGTATAATAGAAAACAATTAGCAATTATTATATTAAGCTTAAGCCTTCAGTCAGAATTCTATTGGTCTTAAACAGGGAATTCCATTTCCATCAATAGGACATGAAATATTTGACTACTTATCTCAGTCTTCCACAGAATCCATTTAACTTAGACAGGTGTGATTTAAAATTGTGTCTTAGCATCTGTATGTTTTATGTGTTCAAGTGTTTCTTTGATACCTTTATATTTAAACAAGTAGAAAATTGCCTCTGAGATTATGAATTAATAATTTTCCTTCAGCTATATCACTATATTTGCAACTATTTTCAAGCAAATCTAAATTATCTTCTCAGAATATGTGAAGTCAGATGATTCGTCACTTTTAACATCTGTACCAGTTGGCCTAAACAGGATGAGTATAAACAAAGCAGGCATCTGTTTCAGAGTGATATTCAGAAACACATCTTGTACTCTGTCTGTTCTACACCTTTGGGATTTCTCTTTTTTCTCAGAATGCTTAACAAAGTTTCAAGCAATAACGTGTATTGTCTGTGATTTTTACTGTGCATTTGCACTTCAGTTTTTTCTTCCTGCCTAGTCTGAGTGAAAAAATGCCCTCACAGATGCATTTTAAAAAACAGGATCAATGCTTTCACACTAGTAAATCTTGTGACTGAGAGCTGGCACGGCTTTCCATGCATTAGTATGCGAAGATTCTGTTACAGTAAGCATTGTCACTTCTGGCTAAGATTTAAAGCAAGGACAACAGGATTCATCTATCAGTCAGTCTTAGGACATCCAGTAAAGTATCAAGGAACCAAGGTCATGCGGAATGCATACTCTGAAAGAGGGAATAGGTAAGCCTTAGGAATTGAAATTGTTACTAGGCCTTCAGCATACCGAGGAACTAAAACAGATGTAGTCTCTCTTGTACCACTTGATACATCTAAAGCAAGTTTAGTGCTCCTTTCTGAGACCATTTGATGTTTCTAAGACCAAGCAGGAGAGAGCAACTCTCTTCCCAGTTATTAAATTATCTCAGCCTTTAAAGCATCATGGACACATCCAAACTGCCTAGTGGAAATGGTCCATAGTGTACCTCAAACTTAGCTTGGAAATTTTTTGGAAGAGTGTTAGCTCACATGGGCCAAAAATTTACTAGAAACCATACTAAAAAATTTGCAGAATTTACAATTGCATTTCAGTGCCCAGGATGTTCCCTTGCACTGTTCAATTTGTTAGCAGGTTTCAGCTAGACAATTGATATTAACTGTGACATTCTTTTGCCTCTTAGAACTGTTGAGATAGTTTTCTTGTTTAAAAGAGGGGAGATTTAGACTGAAGTTTTTTACAACAAGAGTGGTGAAGCGCTGGCACAAGTTGCCCAGAGAGGTGGTGGATGCCTGGTCCCTGGAGACCTTCAAGGTCAGGCTGGACAGGGCTCTGGGCAACCTGATCCAGCTGTAGGTGTCCCTGTTCACTGCAAGGCAGCTGGACAAGATGACCTTTAATGGTCCCTTCCAACTCAGACGATTCTATGATTCTATGAATTCCCCACCATTTCTGTGCAACAATAACAACAACTATATAATAAAAATGATCAAGAGGTTTTTTCTAACACTCCTAATCACACTTGTTAAGAGATCCAGAGAGTCAGCTAGTCTCTAATGCCACAAATTCTCTGGAATTTCCTCAAAATCTCCAGGAGTAAGAAGACAAAGCTTAATTTGAAGACTCCTGATTCTCAAGGACATTCTGACCAAAAGGAAATGGCAGAAGTTGAAGAAGCCTAACTCATATCATTAGGTCTTTCCTATCCATGCCCTTGCTGTTTATCTAGAAGTTTGGATTTGGAGCATAATGCATTTAGAGCAGTACTGCTACAGATGCGTTAATAAAATTAATCTTTGAGATCAAAAGAATGCATCCAGAATGGAAAATACTTATTCCCATCCATCTTCTTGAGCATCTTCTAGCCTCACAGCAGAATTTACAACAAGGAAAAAGTAGAACAAATGAGCTTTCTAGCAGAAATCTTAAAAGAAAAAGTAGAACAAATAAAATAGTGTGTTAGTTAAATAAGACTCTTCATTTTGGAAGTGTAGAAGATTTCTTGACTAATGATGCCATGCTCTAAGAAAAAAAAAAAAAAAGCATAAGCATAAAATATTATGGAAATCCAGCTCAAATGAACAGATCTGTGGTCCATCTGCATTTTTAATATCTCTTAAAATTTTAGTTATCAACTAAACCTTCTTTCTTTCTCTTTTCCATTTTGCTATGATTTTTAGTTTTCTTGCTGGAGGTGAACAATTTTCCCTATGTTTTCTGAGTTTCAAATATTTCTATCAGGACTTGCTTAAGTTTTGTGTGTTTAGCAGTTTTGCAGATCAAGCCTTTCAGATTCTAATTCATCCATCTGCAGCTGTGGCTCTGCGCTTCAAACCTACATGTGCTCCAAATGAGAATGTAGATCAGTGATGTGGAACAAGGGTTCTGAGAAAACGGTTGAAGTACCTCGCTTATGTCTGAGGTCTTAACTCTGGAGTCAAATGTAGACATTTGAAATACCAGTACTGTAAATTATGTTACTTTCAGAGGTGAAAAATTCATCTGAAAGGACATCACAGGGCAATGACAAAGCATGAGGGCTTGAGGGTGTTACAGCACAATTGCCGGTTCCAGAACACAAAGTAGTGTGGGCTGTTGTGCTTGCTTACCACTGGGGACTCCTGTCCTCCAGTTAATTGATGACAGGTAGCAGCAAGCAGGAAAAGAGTTAAGCCTTGGTGATATTGCTTCAGATTCCTCGCACAGAAACTGAGATTCTTCCACATGTTTCCAGGAGTACTGGCAGCAAATGCATTGGCATGGAGCAGGCTTCTGTGAAAGGCAAGCAAATCACTGTCACTTCCGAAGAAGAGGAAAATAGTTTCCTACAAGTCTTGCTCTGCTGCCTGAAACATCAGCTCAGAAAGAAGGGATTTTAACAAGATTGTTGGAAAGTAAAAGCCTTGAACTGACCCCTTTTTGTACAGATACAAATATCAGTTACATGTGGAAGCAACAAAGTTAAGTCACTGGATAACTGGAATAAAAGGGTCCCATTGTGCTGTCAAAAAATAGCCATGACAGAGTGAAGTATTGAACTAAAGAAGACATTGCTGCACTTGCATCCTGATGCCTTTCTAAACTGTAAATTCAGGTTTACAGCTGCTTTGCCTGGCCAATAGAAATGTGCGACCTTCTCTTCCACCATGCTTGCTACAACAACTAGCTGTTACAATGACTCTTGAGTAACATCTCAGTTTAGAGGAGGGGAGACTGTTTGTAGAACCAACACCTTAGACTTCTTCCATGCACTGCAGAGTTTCAAATGGGGGACTTTAGACATGAGGTACATTTCACCCAAGCTAATTTTATTACTAGACAGTAGAAAAATCCCTTTCAGTGTGGGCTAACAGGGTGGGTAATCTATGTGTTTGTAATCTGGTAAGCAAAAAGGGAGCCAGTAAATCTTACAGCAGATGGTAGATTTATGCTACAGTCTGTTCTTTTCATGGGATTTATTACCATATGTGCTGTTTCTATTTTGCCATCCTTGTGTTTTGATTACTGATACAACTCTATTTGAATGCAAGGAGGATTAGGACTCAGTGCAACAATCCAAGTCAGGTTCCAAAAGCACAATAAACAGTGCATTCATCTTTAATGTAAAGATGGTACCAGATCAGAAGTTAAAATGATATTAAAGAAATTATCAAAATTATTGTTAACTAGTTTTTGATATTCTCTGCAATTTGTACACTGTAAAGAAGGTGTTAAAGGCCACCATATGCTTATAAGAACAATAATTAATTAGCATTAATTACCACTATATTAACATTTGGCTGAACAAATCCATGAGGCAGATGGCAACTTCTGGAAGTTTCCTTGGGTGGACTGCTAGACAGGTGTCTATTTTATATCTCCTCATTCTTAGAGGCAATACAAATATTCCTAGTCCTCCTTCACCCTCTCCTTCCCTTTTGTCTCTCTCTTGCTACATTTAAAGTAGCTGACTTAACAGATGGAAGAGAAGTAGCCAAAACGTAAAAACAGTCCCTGCAAAATGAAGAAAAACATGCCTTTATTTCCCTGGAGAGGCAAGGGCCTGTCACTAGGATGTAGGATAAGAAAAAGAGAATTAGTATTTCTTACTTAGAATTCAGAAATATTTTCCCAGTAAAGTAGTCCATAAGAGATCTGATAGTAGCATCAGTTCTAGAAGTTTGACATCCCTAAAAAACAGTTATGGTTGTGACGCTAACTGTGTTGAGGTATAAGGTGCCCTAGGCTAACCCACAAAAATCATCTTTCCCATTTTTCATTTGGTTTAGTTTCACTGCTGAGAAGGGGAATCTGACATTTCAAGATTCTGTTTTGTTGGTGATTTTTTTTTCCCCCCACATCAATATTCTGGAATGAAACAGATCAATGCACATTTCTGATGTCTCACTATATTGTTTTTCTGTCTAGGGATAATTCTGCAACTTCTAGAGAGCCTAGGACAACAAATAATCAAATAATTAGTTCTGTTTGTTTAGCGTGGTATAAATATTAAATCTAAGGCAGATATTCTGGAGAGGGCAATCACAGCCCACTCAGATTTGTAAATGCTTTACATATGAAAACTGGCACAGCCAGTAACAGTTAATCCCCCCTCAGAGCATCTATTAGTGACATACATTACAGTTTGTGTTTAAAACAGGCACATTAGATACCAAGAGATGATAATAGAATAGTTATTTCTTCCTTCTTTATGTATAACACATGAAGGAACTTGCCATGCCACAGCCAGAAACAAGGCCTTATCTGAAGTTCAGTTATCTCCTGTCTATGTACTTCATAAACAAAGATGAGTTTAAAACAAATTATATTAGCAGAAAGGGAAACCACATGCCACAGTGGATGCCTACTGCAATGACGTTTGAGAAGCCCTCTGGGTATGAATGTCTCTGTCACTCAGCACAATTCAGCACCAGTACTAGAAATCATCATGCTAAATTTAAAGAAGCTGACTAGGGAACATTTTAAAGTCTACCTACACTAATACTGTTCAGTCATTTCGACGTAGACAGGCTTGAGTGGTGGGCCCAGGAGAACCTCATGAGGTTCAATGAAGACAAATGTAACGTCTTGTACCAGTGTCACGGCAACCCCTGCTATCAATGCAAGCTGGGGGATGGAAGGGTTGAGAGCATCCCTGCTGAAAGGGACCTGGGGACACTGGTGGGTGAAAAGCTGGACATGAGCCAGCAGTGTGCCCTCGCAGCCCAGAAGGCCAACCGCATCCTGGGCTGCATCAAAACAAGCGTGCCCAGCAGGGCAAGGGAGGTGATCCTGCCCCTCTGCTCTGCGCTGGTGGGACCCCACCTGGAGTGCTGCGTCCAGATGGGGAGTCCTCAGCACAGGAGGGACATGGACCTGCTGGAGCGTGTCCAGAGGAGGGCCACAAAAATGATCCGAGGGATGGAACACCTCCCCTGTGAGGGCAGGCTGAGAGAGCTGGGGCTGTTCAGCCTGGAGAAGGGAAGGCTCTGGGGACACCTGGTAGTGGCCTTTCAGTATCTAAAGGGGGGCTACAAGAAAGAAGGGGACAGACTCTTTAGCAGGGTCTGTTGTGATAGGACATGGGGAAATGGTTGCAAATTGAGAGAGGGGAGATTTAGCCTGGATATAAGGAAGCACTGGAGCAGGTTGCCCAGAGATGTGGTGGAAGCCCTGTCCCTGGAGACCTTCACGATCAGGCTGGACAGGGCTCTGGGCAACCTGATCTAGCTGATCTAGCTGTAGGTGTCCCTGTTTATTACAGGGGAGTTGATCTAAATGGTCTTTTAAGGCCTCTTCCAACTCAAGCAATTCTACAATTCTATGAGTTCTTCCAGTAGGGTCCAGTCTTTTTTGAAGACTACCAAAGCATCCAGTAACTGGTAAGTTATTGATTCACAGGAGAAAAAAAAAAAAAAGTTGAGAAAAGCTATGTGCCAGCCACTTTGACTGTTCCTTCTGGAAGCAGAGAAGGTTGATTTTATGCTATTTGCGTTAGTTTCTCTTCTACCACACATTTTCCTTGGAAAAAAAAATCTCCAGAATACTAATATTACCAGGTGATGTCAATGTTTTGGAGATTATTTTTGGGAACAGTCTGATAAGGAGGGAATGGTGGGAGTTAATACATATGAATAAAGTGTCATTGATAGATCTCTGATTAAAAAAAAAAAAAAAAAAAAAAAAAAGATATTTCATTAGACAATGTCCCAAGTCCCTTTCGCCAGGGCTGCTCTCAATCCTTCTATCCCCCAGCTTGTATTGATAGGGGGTGTTGCTGCGACGCAGGTGCAAGACGTCACACTTGTCTTTATTGAATCTCATGAGGTTCTCCTGGGCCCACCACTCAAGCCTGTCTACATCAAAATGACTGAACAGTATTAGTGTAGGTAAACTTTCAAAGGTACCCAGCAGGGAGAGGCAGGTGATCGTCCCCCTCTACTCTGCCCTTGGAAGGCCTCACCTGGAGTGCTGTGTCCAGGCCTGGGGCCCCCAGTACAGAGGGGATGTGGAGCTGTTGGAGCGGGTCCAGAGGAGGGCCACCAAAATGATCAGAGGGCTGGAGCACCTCTCCTGTGAGGAAAGGTTGAGGGAGTTGGGATTGTTCAGCTTGGAAAAGAGAAGGCTCCGGGGAGACCTCATTGCGGCCTTCCGATACTTGAAAGGAGCTTACAGGCAGGAGGGGGACCAACTTTTTACACAGGTGGATAATGGTAGGACAAGGGGGAATGGGCTAAAACTGAAAGAGGGGAGGTTTGGGTTGGACATCAGGAAGAAATTCTTCCCTGAGAGAGTGGTGAGGCGCTGGCACAGGCTGCCCAGAGAAGCTGTGGCTGCCCCATCCCTGGCTGTGTTCAAGGCCAGGCTGGATGGGTTCCTGGGCAGTTTGATCCAGTGAGCTAGTGGCTGGCAGCCCTGTCCACGGCAGCGGGGTGGAACTAGATGATCTCTGAGGTCCCTTCCAACCCAAGCCATTCTATGATTCTATGATTCTATGATTCTATTAATTATCTAAAACTTAATTAGCCACGAGGCAGTCCATGTAGAAGATGTTTTTAATTGCCCAAAAGTCAGAGAAAATTCCTGCCATTGAAGAAAATACTGCTGTGGATGAAGTAATTAAGCACAGCAACATGTCTGAATAAAGTCTGTGTCTTCGTCTTGTTCTCTCAAATACATAAGACCATTTATATCATTATATTGAGATGTTGTTTACAGTCTGATGATGTTTCTTTTTAAAGAAAGTCAGCCTTCTGAAACATTACTTGCTTTTTTTTTAATCCTGTCAGTTTAAACATAAAACACTATCGCTCCATAAAAAGATATTACCCCCAAACAGAAGAAACAGTCTCAAAAAAAAAAAAAAAAAAAAAAACATAAAAATGGCTCTTGCTGGCAAAATATTTCTAAATGCTCAGTCTGTCAGAAATACTTATTCATGTATTTAATATCATATTCTTTCTTTCAAACACTGTATCTATATAAACAATTCACAAGAACTGAATTCCCTAATTCTATATGAAAATAATCACATCAGCTAGAGCCAAAAATAGTTAGTAGGTCACCCTCCGATCATCTCCCTTGCAATGCTTATTCCTCTTGTGCATATCACATGTTGACCAGACAAAATATATTGACATAATCAGGAAATCTTTATGTTAATCTCAGTGTTCTCTTGAGTGCGAGTGCATACAGTCTTTGTCATCCCTTAATGCTTCAGTGTTGTTTTTCACTGCCAACAATTTAAATATTTATCTTTCGAAATATTCATTGTCTGCTAAGAACTGAATTACATGCATTCCAGTCAAGGAAAAAAAAAAAAAAAAAAAAGAGATGAAAATTGTTGACATTATCAGACTGCTAATTCAGAGCCTGATTTTTGGACTGTGAGAGTCTGCCCAGATACATAACAGGTGTCCACTACCTTTGACAATAACGATCGATTTAATGCTTCTACTTTATTAGATGACAATATCCTTAGGATTTTGCTCTTTGCTGGTACTCTGCTTGAGATGCGATTTTTGGAAGAAGCATTCTGCCTCAGTATGGTACCTAGCACGGTAGGCTCCCCTCCCTCAGCTGTGATGACTGTGGAATTACCATAATATTTTGCAATTAATTATGGTGAGGAAGATGTTTGTGCAGCCCCCGTTGAATGCTGTTACTCTTATTCTTAAAGCAGCTCCTGACCAAAGCCATGCTGAGGTCTCTTGTGGTAGGTGCTGTGTAAATATGTAGTAGGTCATCAAGTAAAGCTCATAATTTTCAGATAGTCCCTGCATTTTTCTCATCTTCTTTGCGCTTAATACTAGAAGCATTTCAATGTATTAAAAGAGTCTTTTATGTGCATAGTTTATAATATGGCTTCTATGTATTGATAAAATCATAACAAAGCAAATCCCCCTTAACAGAAAACAAGTATATTTTCAATACCCATCCCAATAACAACATGAAAGGTAAATATTTTGTTGGCATTAGGCATGAACTAAAGATCAACAACACTGAGCCTCTTTACTTCACCCAAGTTTCAATAGGCTTATTCTTCCTACATGTTACAGGTTGGATTAGTTGCCCAGAAATCCTTTGGGTATCTTTTATATTGTGATTTAGTTTTTCCTATTGCCAATAAGCTTCATCACAGTATGCTTCCTGAACAGTACAGACTATTTTATAACCTCCCTTTATCTTGTTCTTTGATCTAAAATGGCATCCTAAAACACTGCCAATTAATTAAAATGTTATTTGAGTCATTAACAAGGCCCATTGAATACGACTGTCCCAAATACAACCTTTTTGTTGAAAGCTGTCACTTACTTCCTCACAGTTAGTTTGTGCTTATAATAACCAAACCCATTAATTTTGTTTCTAACCTAGACAAAAAAAAAAAAAGTCTATTCCCAGCAGCCATATTTTTAATAGAATTGAATATTTCAGTAAGTTATGGAAGAAAAGGAGTATAGCAAACATAATTGCAAGTTGGCTTTTGTCAGTTTAGTTCCTGGGCTGTTATTCAGGTCAGTCTACTCTGCCTGTGTCCCACCTTTACACACCCTTTTCTGTATTCAGTAAAAAACAAAAGAAGCCAACAGCTAAGCACTTTAGCACAGTCCACACCCTTCTCAGAGCTCATAACATCTAGAGAACAAGGTCTGCTTCTAAAATTGTGATGGTCCATGGTTAAGTCAGCCAGCCTTCCCCATTCATTCCCAGGAAAGTACTTCAGGAAAATCTTCAGAATAACTAACAACAAACATTCTGCAAAAACATCTGAAGATTTTTACCTTGTTAATTGCTCAGAAAATGTTGATTAACATTAGATTCATAATGTCCCAGGTATTACCAGTGAATTAATTACTCACTACATAGGTTGGCTTTTAGAAGTTACTTGTTTTAATCATTTATTTACACATTCTTCATAGCTACTGATGACATTCATGTTTTACCTACTAACTATTTCAGCTAGATGTATCATTTCTGTTTACACTCTAATAGTTTTGAAAAAATATTTGTTCCAGTAATTACATAAATTTCCCTATTAAAGACTTAATTTTACTTCATCAATATTTGATTTGTAGCAATTGTGAATTTCACCACCACTAATTAAAATGTTTCCCTCAGCAGCATTTCACACTTCTAGTCACCTATAATTTCTGTATTCTTACCTCCTAAATTGCTCAAGCTTTTAGTTAGTTAACTAGGAATTGTGAATATTTCAAGATAGTGCTTGCTGTGTAGATAGCTGACAGATCCTGCACTAACTGCTTTAGCCATCTCCATGTGTTGCACAATTTCTGCAAATTTTACGCCTGTACCTCTGGTGGCTCTGTGATGTTTGCCTGCTCTTCGGGGCTGGAGTCAGGGCATCCCCAACAGAAGGGCATTGACTGTGGAAATCACTCCCTCTACTGGATATTTGAGCCTCTTACTTTCGCAGTTCACAATCTCAGTCCTGCATTTACCACATGATCTAATCCACAGTTTTATCTTTTCCTATCTGTTTGGTGGCCTGCTGTCTAGAAGTGCAGTCATTACTTTTGCTATACATAAAGCAATCACATACGGACTTCTATATCAAGCAAAGAGATACTGTCCAAATGTTTCTGCTGAACTCAGAAAACTGAGAGTGATATTTAATGGAAAAATTTGATAAACAAACAAAAGAAGAAAACCACCTCCAGATTTAAAAAAAATAATAATAATAACCTGAATACAAATAAGACAAGGACAGATAAAAAGCAGAACACAACAAAATCAGTCCCCTAATAAGAAATATAAAGGATTGCAAAGGGTACAAAGAAAATCTATAAAAACTACTGCTGCAGATAAAATTACACAGGCTAAGCAGGTACCAAAAACTGTATAAGCCATGCAGATAGGAGAGATATGGAAGATAAAAACAAAGGCAGATGTCTAGACCTAGATTCTGTAACTACCCCCAAAATGCAGTGAGAAATGTGCCTGTGCTTAATAGCACAGAGTTGTAGCTGTGCAGGAACATCACTTTCCATCAGGGCAGTAGTGGTCCTGATCATTGACAGTTTGACCTCTCAAGCAAGCTGAAAATACAAATTTTCCTGACATTTCTACCTTATTTTTAAAATGTCATGTCAAAAATCTGCCAAAGCACAAATTTGATTTCTCAGGTTGGAAGACATGAGAATATGGTTATAGGCATGAGTCTGCTAATGATGTCTAGTTGTTCCTTCTCTTGAAGGCAGAAGTAGTATCTTTAGCTCATTTGGACAGTGATGTGACAGTTCAACACCACTCCACTAGTGGGTTGTACTGGCAGATGCCTCTGCCCCCGGGTCATACAGAATCATGCACAACAGTGACACCTGCTGAGAAGCAGAAAACCAAAGGGCAAGGGTGTGCCCAGGGGGGAGAAGTCCAATCCTTAGACGTCTGCAGCTGTTCTTCCTGCAGGCCTCCAAACAGCAGCCCGGGTAGGCTCTCACCACCAACCGCAGGCAGTACTCCAGCTGGGGAGTATGATTCTGTGATCCACCATGCTGCCTGGCTGCGAGAACACACAGAGCACAAATGAATTTCTGGCATTATCTGGATTCCTCTAGCCATGTATTTAGTTTCTTTTATAATTTTTTTTTTTCTAATATTTTTACTGGAACCTGCTTTTCAGCATAATACAGAAAGGTTTCCTTTCTAATTTTTATTAATGCAGAATCACACTTCAAAGAATTCAGCTTTAAAGGACAGTAAAATTTTACTACGTGTATTTCTGTACCCCAATTGACTGGACAGAAATTCCTGCCTTAAACTAAATTTTCTTGAAAAGTACTTAGAGCTCTTACCACTTCAACTCACTTTAGAATGTGTGATAAGAACTGAGCATTTCTGCAGAAGCATAGATGAATTTTACCACTCATTATTGAAATTAAAGAACAAATTCATATAATCCTTATTGCTTCCACTGCATATTCATTTACAATGATTTTGCTGTGCTGCATTTAGCATGAGGAACCACAGGCTCCCTTGTAAAGTACAACAGCACTAACAGAGAAATCAATTCAGTGTTTTTTCTTCTTTCATGTGTCATTAATATTAATTACCTGCCCCAAGGATTTTCATTTAGAGTTACTTAAGTGGATCATCTGAGTGGGTGTGGGAAGTGGGAGTGGATCATCTGAGTGGATGTGTGAAGTGGGAGAGACTGAGTGTTCTAATGTTATAAAGATTGCAAATACTATGTTGATTATAAAGGCTATATTGTAAAATTTGTGTGTTTCACAGCCACCATCCAAGCTTGGATGATGCATACAGGCTTCTAAAATCAATATGCTCTCTGTAAGTATCAAAATATAAATATCACATATTTATCCTTTTTTTTTTTTTTCTGATTTTACTACTGCTTAAACCTTTGTATCTCTGCCTGTAAAACACCATGCTTTGACCCTGTAATTCCGCATAAAAAGCACTGCTGACTTCACCACACTTTAATGAGAACAGATCTGTCCCTTATCCAACTGTAAATTGTAGGATCATGACCTACAAATGAATTTCTGCAAACATACTTTCTGCTCCTCATGCTTTCATCACTTGTACTATCCATTTCTATCCGTTTAGCTTTTTACCATCTCATTCAAGTTAAACTGCAAGCTTCTTTCACCTGGATGACATCTTTACCATGAGTGTAAATCAGCTCCATGTCTTAGTATGGTAATTCCATCCATTTTCCCAGGGAATTTTCTCTTTATATATATTGTGTTTTCCGTAAAATGACAGAGACTCAGTGTTTATCATCTAAATGGAGATGATAGAATTTCTCTCTAAGCCTTACTCCTGCTCAGATTAATACCTACTCTGAAGTCATATGCTGTATGATTAGAATCTTTGGATATTAATCAGCAATGAATTTAACATTTTAATCAGTTCTCTGTTGAAATAACATCTCTTGTTTTAAACCACATAGAGAAGATAACAAAATGTTACACAAACCAAGCATTTATAAACATACTTGAACATCTTAGTATGTTTTTGAAAGAGTGAACACATAAACCTAGTTGGACATATAAGCAACAAAGCAAACAATGCATTAGGCATTACACTGCAATTGGTATCACAATTCAAAGGCCTTACAAATAAAATACTTTGGCAAATAAGAACAACTACTTTTGGGGTATCTCAGATATGTTTTGACAGACTGATATGACTCAGTTCAGCTGCAAGTGACTAAGGTCCTAGTGACATTTGAGATGCGCTCAATTGTTAATAACCTGCAGTTGTTATTCCAGAAGGCTATGTCAAATATGCCACTATCACAAAGATGTGAGCATCTTAAGAAGCGTTGAATTCATATAGGTGTGTATCTAAATCAAACTTTGTATAAAAATCTTAAGAAAACTCAGAATACTAGCTTTCTCTGGCCAACCAGTTCTTAAAGTGCCTGTAGTTTATAGATGTCCACATTATGAACCACAGTTTTCTGCATACTTAAGCCTACTATCTTGCTCAAGATATTGGGGGATCATATCTTTGTTCTTAAGTCCGCAGCACCTATAGCCTGAGGTTGGAGTGTGAATAACCATGACAAAGGCCATGAAAGTTACTGCTCTGCTAGCTCCCAGCATCAGTGCTTCTGCCTGAAGAGAGCTGAGCATCGTGATTCTGTTAGCATGTGTTCTTAACTCATTGGCTCTGGTGGCATCCTGCACAGTGCTGGAACAGAGAACTGCCCTTTGGGAATCTCAGTCTTCACTCACTCTTGCAAGGTGTGCAGCTGCCCTACGTCACCTTGCTAAAGCAGTGAATTTTCTTCCAGCCAATTGGTACTTATTTCTAGCATATGAAATACTGCTTTAGCAGTTTTCATTGTTGGGATAAACCCAAGCTTGCACTTAAGGGCTACAGAAAGGATTCTACAGCAAAAGCAGCACAGTAACAATTTAGATAAAGACTGAAAACAGATATATAATTACAGTGAAAACATTATTTACTGTAGCATCTCATTTTATTACATATTTTAGATGACTATATGACAAGACGAAAATTTAGGATCTCTGTGAGATCTGGCAGCAGAATTCACAGGCATCACATTTCAGTAATAGCAAAAATATTATGCATAATCAGGCATGAGTGTAGGAGGTTCTTCTGACTACAACAAAAAGAATACTTGACTACAGTACCATGATAGAAACACAAAGCTTCAAAGTCCTATCGTCTATTACACTTTCCAATTGCATACCTCAAGCTCTAATCACATGCATTGGACCACAATTCTAGATTCAGAAACAGTGAAACATAAATAATCAAGACAATTTTCCAAAAAGAAGAGCTAGAAATTACCTTAAAAGGATTTATGACAACACAAATTGATGTCTAAATGAGGACAACACAATTAAGTTTTTCGTAATTGAACATATTAATTCTGAAACAACTAGAACATGTATGTAAAAAAGCTAACTCTGAAGTAATTTATAGATGCATTTATTGCTCAGTGATTTCTTTCAGCTCCTGCAGCTGATAAAATCCAGCAATTTGGTACGTTGAAAACAGAGTTCAGAATGACATTAATAGAAAAGAAAAAAAGAATATAAAACAGATGCAAAATCGTTGTTGATCATTATTTATGCAGAAATACATTGTTCACAGTATATGTCCATTTAAAGAAGTCCTATAAAATTTTTATTTTGATCTGTTTTCAAGGAGAATTAAATACTTCAACCTAGGGTGACGTCTAAAAAGAAAACTGGATCATATAATTTTCTTCAGCAGTCAGACCATTTGCTTCTTCTCTAATTTAACACTTTTAAGATGTAAGGTTAAATATAGCAGGCATACACAAATTAATATAGAAGAAAAGTACTGCTTAAAAGCTGAACTGCTTTGGTGATCCTATACAATAAAAACAATTTTCAGTTTAAGAAAATTATTTATTTATTTGCATCTCAGCCTGAAAACAAGCTTGTTATATGCACATATTAGCACTAATGAGTGAAAGAATCTTTCACTTCTTCCTGCTGATTCCTACTGAAAAACAACTCTAGAAACAGAGTGAATTCCAGGCTGCTCTCATAAACTATATTATATTGCAATAAATTGAAAAAAAAAAAAAAAGTGTATTTGCAAAGATTTAATTTAGACAATGGTAAAACAGCAGATGGACCCAGAATCTCATGAAAGCTTAAACTTTACCAAACCAAAATTACTGTGCAAAGTTGCTCAATATTTTTGAATGACATCAACATTGGGGAAAAAAAAAAAAATTGTATCCTTTATGAAGGAAATAAAATATATTATTACATATAATATATACATATAATATATTAATATATTATTACACTCCTTGAGAAATTTTGTTTTTACATATATATTCAAGCACTGATGGGGCATTACCTCTTATGGGACAGGATAATCATGAATAAGTACAAAGAGACACATTCAGTCACAAAATCACAAAATAATGTGGTTTGGAGGGGACCTTACAGCTCACCCAGTCCCAAACCCTGCCATGGGCTGGCTGCCACCCACTGGATCAAACTGCCCAGGGCCCATCCAGCCTGGCCTTAAGCACCTCCACCTCCTCTCTGGGCAGCCTGTGCCAGGGCCTCACCATCCTCTGAGTAAAACATCTGCTAATATCTAACTCAAATACTCCCTCTTTTAGTTTAAAACCTCTCCCCTTTGTCCTGTCACTGTCAGGCCATGTTAGCTCCCTTTAGGTACCGGAAGGCTGCAGTGAGGTTTCTGTGGAGCCTTCTCTACTCCAGGCTGAACAAATCCAGCCCTCTCAGCCTTTTTTTTTTTTTTTTTTTTTTTTTTTGTAGGAGAGGTCACAAGGCAGCAAACCACCAAAGATAATTGTTCAATCTCAAAGATAATAACAGCTGTGAATGTAATAACAGAGGACTTGAAAGAAGCCTCCAGTCCCACCACCAACTGCTGTAAACTTGATACTATACAGCTGTACTTCATCTTCATGTTAGTGTTTTTCTCTAATACGAAGTAATTCCATTCATGTTCCTGCTCAGACAGTTACTATATTTCAATCTCCACCTAAATTTCTTAATGGACAATTCATACCTAGTTTTTTACAAACATACACTTAGGCTTTGTAAGGCTGTTGTACTCTCTTTTATTTTCTGATTACCTATCAAGAAAAATCTTTCTCAACATATGTTTTGCTGAACTAAGAAAAGCTCATTTTGTCTTCCCATAAGACAAGTAGACAAGCTCTCTCTGTTTTGATCATTCCGTTTTTACTTCTCTGTGTGTACTCTGTTCTCAAGTCCTTTCTTGAACATGGGTGACTACAACTACCAGTATTATTTCACATAAAGAATTACCACAGTACTGATATTCTTCTGTATACTGGAAATATACCCTCTGTCCAGGTTACACTTCGCCTTTTCAAGGCTGCAACATACTGCCAGGGCATAGACATCTTGTGACCAATTAGTATACTCCAACAATTCTTATTGCTTCCATTTGATGTGTCCTCCATTGACAGTGGAATCTCTTGTTGCAAGTCTCCAAGTGTATGACCTTGCACATTACTCACCTCAATATCATAGATTTTCTAATTCTTAATACCCAGTGTCATCCAGTTCTTTCTTAACATTCTTCACAAGTTCTAATTCAGCTGTGATTTAAGCAGGTTTTATTCTTGCTCTACACTTTAAAAAAATAACTTCACTGTTCAGTATTCTTTTATGACTTTCTGTTCTCCCCTGTTTCTTGTAGGCAACCATATATTTCTAAAATCTTTTGTCCATTTAGTACATTTATCACTATTTCTGCAAGTCTTTTCCTTTCTTGCTTAAATTACTTCTTGGTTGTTTGAACAAATTTTACTTTAGTTTCAGATATCTTCTCCATTCAAATTTCTGAGCACTCCAGACTGGCAGAACTAAAGAAACTGCAGTTTGATTTCAGTTTCTTTAGTTTATCTAACCTCACACTTCAAGTCAGGCACTTTACTTGAAGACATAGCTTTGTTTGTCTTTCCATTTAATTTAAAATCAAATGACTTAATCAAAAACCTTGACCAAAATTTGTAATGGCAGGTTTATCTGTAATGTCATTTTTTTTTTACCCTTTCACTCAAACTAAATATAAAATAGTACAGAACCCTCTTCAAGGGGATGTTCATGCATTTTTACATCTACTGAGTATAAAACAATTAAATCGGTCCTTGAAGATCCCTGAAATTCTCTTTTCCTTGTGCATACTACAATCCTTTGAACGCAAGCATGTTCTCCTTCACCCTGTAACACTCCTATAGATCGTAAATTCTTTGAAGCTACATAAATTCTTTGACACTACAGAGCAAAAGACAGAGTGCATTTATCTTTAGCTGGTTAACCAGTAGGTTCTCCCAGGTTACAGGAAATGTGGGATGAACAAACAGGCTGTGGAGAGAAATGACCTTAGGTTTGTTTTCTGTATGGATACTTTCACTTACAAATACAAACCATTATCTTGAAGGGAAAGAGGCAGAAATGTCATTTTCTTACAATTTAATTTGTAATGGGAAAAGTCTTCAATGGTCAATCATATTGAGAATAAGGGTGTATTTCTGAAAGGACTACAAAATACAAGATGATACTCTCCACAGAAAGAAATGTTATGCTTTATGGTTATTGCAGTGCCTAGTGCCGCCAAAGTTTTTTCAGATATGAATCTTACTGTTAGGAGTGAAACAGGGCAGTATTGCCCATTGGGGTTCTGCTAATAAAATGCTGTTCAAATATGCAAGATGTTTAAGCTTTCAAAAAAAAAAAAAAAAAAAAAGGAAGAAAAAGGAAAAAAAAAAAAGCAACAATGTATTTCTTCCTGTGCTCAGTATCCAGGCCCTGAAGCTCTATCTAACAAATTCTATTTCTTCGCTCATTTCTCCTAATATTCTGTCTCTGGCTACAACCTAAGATACTTTCCTCCAGCACAGATAACAGATATGTAGGTCATGGAGATGACCTCAGCATAATGTGTCAAAGGACCAGGGATTACAGAACTGAGTTATTGCCTAGGTTAGTCATTAGTTCACTACTGAATATAAGGAGAAAAAAAAAAAAAAAAAAAAAAAGAAAAACAAAAAAANNAGAAAAGAAAAGAAATCGTAGAATATGTATTTTGGTGAAAAAGGATACTCTACAAGAATGAAAGTCTGCTCATCTATTTTTCTCAGGAGAGAGGATTTATATTTTCCAGTTCATCATCACTGTTAACAAGGACAACGTTTCCCTGTTGTGCCTACCACACCCACTCACTAGAAGCCAGGGCAATGTTCACAGAGCATCTATGATCAGGAAATCCACGTGCCATCGATCTGAAAGCACTGCGTGCCACCATCCATGTAAAAATCACTGCACCACCACAGTGTTTTTCAACGTTCAATAATTCACTGCACACTGCCTTCACTATAGCCTTCCTGCTATCCCATTCTTGTCTCAGAACAGTAGGTCAAAAATACTCTGTTTTCTGATTTACTGTGTATCAGTTGGGTACTGCTCCTTGGATTACCCACCATAAACAATCCAGATCTTCATGGGCCATCTCAGTGAGAAGTACTTCATACATATACCATTTGGGAACAAATTCTGCACCAGGCTGTCATGTTTCCTAAAGCTAGAGCACAAGTAATATTCATTAACCTTCTTAGTGATCACTTTACCCTCTCTAATCTTGCAAAAGCTAGCTGCCCTGTCTTCATCCTGTGACAGATGAAAACTATCTGTAAAACAATGAATACAGCTAACCACACAGCTGAATGGCACATTCCCATTGCTCAATAAAATCAAAGATGCTGAACAAAAATCCTCAAAATATAATTTCATAGGGAGTACCAAGGTTTTATCTTTTCTCATTCTATTTGTTGTTTCCGTGACATAAGCCATACACTGCCATTCATTTATTTCTCCTTAAGCATGAGATGCCATTAAATTCCCACAGTCCACACCTACACCTTCCTTGAGAAGAATCAAATTAGATGACATAATTTTAAAAGATCAAAAGCTCTCTGCTGTAATAGTTTCAACATTCTTTTCACAGAATCATAGAACCGTAGAATGGCCTGGGTTGAAAAGGACCTTAAAGATCATCTAGTTTCAACCCCCCTGCTGTGGACAGTTGTCAGCCACAAGACCAGGCTGCCCAGGGCCTCATCCAACCTGGCTTTGAATGCCTCCAGGCATCGATCATCCACAACTACTCGAGACAACCTGTTCCAGTGCCTCACCACCCTCTGAGTGAAAAATTTCCTCTTAATATCTAATCTAAATGTCCCCTTTCTTAGTTTAAAATCATTCCCTCTTGTCCTATCATCATCAACTAACGTAAAAAGTTGTTCCCTCTCCTGTTCATAAGCTCCCTTCAAGTACTCAAAGGCCACAGTGAGGTCTCCACAAACCCTTCTCTTACCGAAGTTAAACAACCCCAGTTCCCTCAACCTTTCTTCATAGGAGAGGTGTTCCTGTCATCTGAGAATTTTCGTGGCTCTTCTCTGGACCTGCTCCAAGCAGCTCCATACCTTTCTGGTGCTGGGGACCCCAGGCCTGGACACAGTGCTCCAGACGGTGTCACACAAGGGCAGAGTAGAGGGTGACAATCCCCTCCCTCACCCTGCTGGCCACCCCTCTTTTAATCCAGCCCAGGATGCCATTGGCCTTCCTGGCTGCGAGAGCACACTTCTGGCTCATGGCCAGATTCTTGTCCACCAGGACCCCGCAGGGCTGCTCTCAAGGAGTTCTTCTCCCAGTCTGTACACATACCTGGGATTGCCTCGACCCAAGTGCAACACCTTGCACTTGGCCTTGTTGAACTTCATCAGGTTCTCGTGGGCCCACTTTTCCAGCCTGTCCAGGTCCCTCTGGATGGCATCCCTTCCTTCAGGGCTATCAACTGCACCACTCAGCTTGGTGTCATCAGCAAACTTGCTGAGAGTGCGCTTGACTCCATTGTCTATGTCATTGATAAAGATGTTGAAGAGCACTGGTCCCATCTTTATCCATCGAATAGACCATCCTTGGGAATGTGGTGAGGGACCATGCATGTCAAAGGCCTTGCACAAGTCCAGGTAGATGACATCTGTTGCCCTTCCTTTATCCACCAATGCTGTCACTCCATCAGAGAAGGCAAGACCTGCCTCCTATGCAGATCCACAAAATCGGTCGGGCAAGAACTGCCCTTGGTGAAGCCATGCTGGCTATCTCAGATCACCTCTTTGTCTCATATGTGCCTTAGCATGGCTTCTAGGACGATCTGTTTCATGATCTTCCCAGGCACAGATGTGAGGCTGTGACTTCACCTGACAGCCATGACTTTTCATATATGATGGAGAGTGTCTTGGCAACCACATCAACCAGTTCCTTCAGGACCCTGGGTGCATATCATCCAGACCCATAGACCTATACTCATTCAGTCTTATGAGGTGTTCTTGGACTTGCTTTTCTCTTACAGTGGGAGGAATTTTACCCCACCAAACTCCATCCAGAGGTTGAGAGATGTGACAGACGTGGAAAGCCTGACTGCAAGTGACGACTGAGGCAAGGAACTTGTTGAGTACCTTGACCTTCTCTGTGTCCATTGAAGCTACTTCTCCCTCGTCATATAGCACAGGGGGCACACTCTCCTTGGCCTGTCTCTTCTGACCAATGTACCTGTAGAATCCCTTCTTGTTATTTTTCACATCTCTCACCAAGTTCAGCTCCATCTGATCCTTGGCTTTCCTGATCCTATCTCTACACATCCAGATGACATTCCTGTACTGTTCACAGGCCACACAACCCTGCATCCACTATCTGTACATTTCCTTCTTTTCCCTCAATTTGACCTGCAGCTCCTTGCTCAGCCATGCTGGTTTTCTGCCCCCTGTGCTTGATATTTTATGCTGTGGGATGGAGGGCTCTTGTGCTCTCAGAAAGATGTCCTTATACAGCTGCCAGCTCTGTTCTGTTCCTATGCCCTTTAGGACAGTTTCTCAGGGGTTACCATCCAGTAATTCCTTGAACAGCTAGAAGTTCATTCTCCTGAAGTTCAGGGTCCTGACTCTGCTTTTTGCCAGCCCTCTATTCCTCAAGATCACAACCTCAACCAGGGCACAGTCAGTACAGCTCAGGCTGCCTCGAATCTTAACTTCTCTAATGCTCTCCTCTCTGTTGGTGAGCACCAGGTCCAGTAATGCTTCACCTCAGGATGGTCTGTCTAACACCTGGACCAGGAAGTTATCCTCAATAGACTCCAGGAGTCTCCTGGATTGTCTGCAGCCCGCCGTTTTTGCTATTCCAGCAGATCTACGTGTGGTTGAAATCCCCCATCAGGAGAAAAGCCTGCGAGCATGATGCTTCTCCCAACTGAAGCAAGAAGGCCTCATCAACAGGTTCTCCCTGATCAGGTGGCCTGTAGTAGACCCCAGCCACCAGATGTCCTTTACTGGACCGATCCTTGATTTTAACACATAAGATCTCAAGCTGGTCATGGCTGTTTCTCAGATGCAGCTTTCCACAATCTATCCACTTCCTAACATAGATTGCAACCCCCCCCCCCACCCACACCCCATTCCCCCCCCCCGTCTATCTCTTCTGAAAAGCTTGTTGCCCTCAATCACAGTATTCCTGTCACGAGATTTGTTGAACCATGTTTCTGTGATAGTAATTAGGTCATAGTGTTCTAACTGCACCACTGTTTCCAGCTCCTCTTGTTGATTTACCATGCTGTATGCATTGGTACAGAGGCACTTCAGCTGGGCTATTGGCCTTTCTACATTCTTGGAGGAGCCCTCCTTACTACCTCTGGGAAAAATCTGAGGTTTTCCCTTGCTGCCTCCTAAAGTGACAGAGTTCCCTACCTCTTCTCTGTCACTCAGCAGTACAACTCCTTTCCCCAGCAACTCTAGTTTAAAGCCCTGGTGACAAGCCCAGCCAGCTAGCTGCCTAATATATTCTTGCCCATCCTGGTCAGCTGCGTCCCATCCCACATCGACATTCCCAGTTTGGCAAAGGTGAGTCCTAGATCACAGAACCCATAGTCTTCAGCATGACATCACCCGTGCAGCCAGTCATTCAACTGGTCTGTTCTCCTACTTCTGCCACAATCCCATTTTCCAGCTGGGACGACTGAGGAGAACACTACCTGTACTACTGATCCCTTCAACATCTTCCCAAGTGATGTAAATTCTTTTCTGATATTTTTTAATTTCCTGGTCGCTGCCTTGTGTGATCTAGCTTGAAAGACTTTGTCACTGCCCACCTGAACTACCAGAAGCAGTAATTGGAGGGCCACAACAGACCAGGGAGTTTCCTGGTAATGTCCCTGACTGATGCCCCAGGGAGGCAGCGGACTTCCCTGTGGGTGGGATGCAGACAGCATACACTCTGTCCCCCACAGAAGGGAGTCACCTATGACAATTGCTCTTCTTTTCTTCTTAGCAGAGGCAACCTTGAGACGTGCAGTTAACTGATCTGCCTTAGACGCTCTGTTGGAAGGACCTTCGTCTACAGCCTCACTTACCTGTTCCCCTAGCTCCAGAGCCTTGTAGCTATTGTGCAAGGGCACCTGGGAAGGCGTAGTAAGCTAGGGGCAGTTCTGCCTGTCCCTCTGAGCAGGGACCTATTTCCACTCCTCCTTGTCTCTTTTACCTCAGGAGGTGAAGCCTTAAATTAGCAGTTAGTCATTTTAACCTGTCTTTTATTTATTCCATTCATCTTTCCATTTTGCTTCCTCTACATGATTTTAACCACTTATCTGCTATAAAATGCCCTATAACCTGCGACTATCCATCACTGATAAATAGTGCTTTTTCTAAATAGTCTTTTCAGTTAGAAACTGGGCACATAGTATCATACTGGGAATTACTTCTAAATAACAGTCTCTTTCTTCTACTGCGCAATCATGGTAGAGCAAAGCAAAACTTTATTGTGAGCAACCTACTTGTGAACACCTTTGTGTAGACCTTCTCTACTGAGACTACCTAAAGCAGGAAAAAAGAGCAATTAGCATACCTCACCAAAAGTATTAATCACTA
>VXAV01008686.1:142478-162078 GCA_013399715.1 Alectura lathami | reverse complement strand
CACATAGTAACCATACTGAAGAATTAAAATATTAAATCTGAGTTGCATCTTTCCGACTATATATTTTTGTAGTACATTTTTAAATAGGGGCATAGTCATGATTTTATGGTTGTATATGCAATGTTTAAGTNTCAAGGGGCTTTTATCTTATTTCTTGTTAGGTTATTGAAAGTTTGTAATCTTAATCTTAATCATTTCAGTGTTACAAGGCTTCTCACCTTACACAAACCCTCAGACAAGTAGAAATATAAGGAAAACACATAGTAACCATACTGAAGAATTAAAATATTAAATCTGAGTTGCATCTTTCCGACTATATATTTTTGTAGTACATTTTTAAATAGGGGCATAGTCATGATTTTATGGTTGTATATGCAATGTTTAAGTATGGAAGACAAAGTGAAATCTGTTTTGATTAATTTAATGTAGACATTAGCAAGATAGGCATTTAAAAATTATCAGCTTTGCTTGGATAGTTTTATGTTTGTGAAATCATTTTGGAAATATCAATGGAGGCATGGGGTTATATGACCAATATGCTGTTCTTAATTCTGTGCAAGGATGTGACAAATTGGGCTACAAGATGAACCACAATGATAACATGATATTCTGTGTGTGGCGTCAATAATTTTGAGGTCTTGTACATATCAGGGCACCATTGTCACTGCTCACAATTTCTTGTTTGTAGTGAGTGCTGCAATACACAAAACGCTATGCAGACAAGTAATTTTTCATAGTCAGTAATGTCTTAACATAATCCTAGAATGTCAGAAATGAATAGGAATCCAATGTCAGCTAAAATTAGTGTCTCTTGATGGCTGAGGGGACAGGGAAGCTGCAAAAGATTAGTCCTGCCTCTGAGAATGGAATGAAATGAAGATGAATTCCTCCTGCTGATTTCTTATGAATACCGCATTAATGGGAAACTAAATAAAGTATTGAATTGTATGTAGCTGATTTTTTTTTTTTTTTTCAGCAAAAATATTTTTTATCTCTCTTTTAAGAATGTTTTAAAATACAAATGAGGTCCTAAGTCTTCTCTAGTAACTTATGTAGAGAAAATAGGCATTCCTAAAGAGAATAGCTTATTGCAAAATAAATATGAAGGCAATTATTAAATATTTTATAATCACACAATAACTTACCATGCTACATTCGGAGTCCGTCTCATACTGTAAGAGGGATTCCCATTCTCTTTAAATCTTGTAGAAGATAAAGAAGTACAATGTAGATGTAGAAGATTGAGAAGTACAATGTAAGGTATGGATAAAAATCCCTTTCTATGGCTCTGTGATTTATTTAAAAATGAATTTATGATTCAGTGTACTGGGAGCTGTGGTCATAACTCAAGGCAAATCATAGCAGTGACACTGTTAATAGTATCACCAGTGATAGAAGCTGGCATATGCCTCTGGCAATGCCAAATTCTAGTCTTTCCTACAGTTCTTGGCTATCTAAACCTTATACTGGTTTCACTGGAAACTTTAGGTTTGTTAAGAGCATCAGCCATCAATTTTTAATATTATTCAGTTTTATTCTGCTGGCATAACAAAGAGAAAGTAGAAAATAAGATTTTTATTGAAGCATAAAAAACAAGACATACTTTTTTTTTGTTTGTTTTTTGCTTGTACATTTATTATTGAATGAATTTATTTCATATGCAAAGCAACAACATAATGCAAAGTACAGGACTAAAAATATGGACAAAAATAAAAGAAATGGAAAAAAAAAATTATTTACATAGATTTTTCCAGAATTTATGAGCCTAATAATAACATTAATAACATTTTGTGTTGTGTAATCCTGTATGTGATCTTTGAGTTAAAGAAGGGGAAACAAGATAGCCCTGTTTTCTTCTGGCAGAGTAAATTTTAACTGATAACCGGTATATAAGGGTAGTGTTGCTACAGCAATGACAGTCAAAATGATGGCTAGAAAAGTGGCAGTAACGCTTCTTTTATTACATCCATTGCTATAGCTAGAGGAAGTCAGGCAAGGCTTCAGGCACACAAAAGACAAGTTTTCAGGCACACTAATCCTTCCTCAGGTCAGCAAACAGAAGAAACAAACTCCAAAACTAGTAGGAAATTTGGAAGAAGTGACTGAAATTGAGTTAGATATGTATCAGCCTATTTCTGAAAGATAAGGTAGCTGGTACCTATGAAATGGAAAAGATTTTGGGAGGTGAATTCTATTTCTCAAAAAATCTATTTCTGAGGGCTGATAAGGTATCAATCTCCTATGGGAAGGAGAGAGAGAAGTAGTTTATAGTCTCTGCAATGAGAGAAGTGAGGGAGCGGGAATAGATTGCAATTTGTTATAAAACCAATATCTATAATGAATTTGTGGTTTTAGATATTCAGTATAACTATGAAACTTAGCACTTGAGGGACAAATCTGTACAGCAGGCTGCCAAGTATATGTTATTAATTACTGGTATTTTTCAGTGACTTATTGTTGCTGTTCTTAAATCCAGCCTGCTTTCCCATTTTGTATTGTAACTACTACTTGTAGGATGTTCCACAGTCCTGGAGTTTAACTCAAATCCAAAAAATATTTAAAACAAACTAAGCACAAAATCCTTCATAAAAGACCTTTAAAAGAAGTAAATATGTGAAAGGAGGGAGAAAGAGGACAGGTATCAGCATTTATAACAATAATTTGTAATGTAGGATACAAGAAATTAAGCTCTCAGAATGGAAGGTCATCAACAGGGCAATTATCAGGCAAATAACAGGGCAGTTCTGTGGGCAATTATCCCAGATACCCATGAAAGAGAGCGAGAGGACAGACACTCTGTGAATGAGACGAGGTTATTCAGGATATGAAATGTGAAGCTTGCTTTGAAAATTGCAGAAAGGAAGTTGAGAAGTTATACAATGTCACCCTAAACTCGTTGTAGATTACGATAAGGAAAGCACATGAGGAAAGTGGTGCGAAAACGTAATTGGGAAGTTAAAATTCTGGGCTTTATGCTGATTGGTCACTGAATGGACAATGCCTTCTTCCCGGCATTGGCAGCCCTGGTGAAAGACCTTGGAGAGAAATCTCCAAGACAGAGATGGATTTCTAGGCTCTTCCAGAATGGCCATGCTGGCGAGACAAGAGGGTGATTTCTGAGCAGTGTCCCCACAATGGCAGATGCATGTCTTTATCTATTAGTAACTGCATGTGTTCATTCATGGCTGTCTAGTTTCACTAACTACCATGATGGGACCTAGCACACCAGATGACGTGTATTATGTCACTTCTTTTACTCCTAAATTGTCCAGTTATAACACTTGAATTGGGCAGAAAAAAATAAAGGGGAAAAAACAAACAAACAAACAAACAAAAAAATCACCAAAGAATAAAATGCCATTAAAAATTACTAAGACCCTGATTTAAAAGTTCCTGTGTAAATATCAAGAAATAAATTCTACCTACAGGTAATATGTCTTCTTGTATGTACAGTCAGTGTTGTGGATTGAGCCTGGCCAGAGATAGTCCCTGACTCAGTCACTGGATCACTCCTTGATCAGCAGGATAGGGAATAGAACTGGAAGAGCAAAAGCAAGAAAACTTGTGGATTGAAATGAAGACAGCTTAATAAGTGAAGCAAAACCTCATGCGCAAGCAAAGCAAAACACAGAATTCACTACTCCCGTCAGCAGGCTGAAGTCCAGCCACTTCCTGGAAAACAGGACTTCATTGTACATAAAATGCCATAACCATAACCACAAACGTCTTGCCTCTCCTTATCTTTTCCCCAAGCCTTCACTGCTGAGCATGACATCACATAGTAAGAAATATCCCTTTGGTCAGTTTGGGTCAGCTGTCCTGGTTGCATATTCTCCCAGCTTCTTTCAATTTCTACTTACTGCAGGGGGCAGAGTAGGAAAAAGAAAACATCGATGCTGTGCAAACTGCTGAGCAATAGCCAAAGCACTGGTGTGTTTTCAGCATTGTTTTAGTCACAAATCCAAAACACAGCACCATAGGGGATGGTATGAACAAAATTAACTCCATCCCTCCCCAGCTTTGTAGAGTCATTAAAAACTGTGAGTACAAAATCATGAATAGCCACCAGCATGCTTTTAAAGACACTTGTCGTTAAATTAACTTTATGAAAATAGCAATACTTTGGGGAAAAGCCAACCAAATATTTTGGGGAGAAGGGCAACTATCAAAAAACTCTTCTAATAAGAAAAGGAAAAAGGAAAAAAAAAGAATACAAAAAAACCTTACTGAACTGACTGGGTGGCCAGCCCAAATGAGTTGTGAATGGAGTTAAATCTGGTTGGAGGCTGGTCACAAGTGGTGTATGAGGTTCAACAAGGCTAAGTGCTGCTGGGTCCTGCACTTGGGTCACAACAACCCAAATGCAGTGTTGCAGGCTAGGGTAAGAGTGGCTGGAATTCTGCCTGGTGGAAAAGGACTTGGGGGTATTGATCAACAGCCAGCTGAATATGAGCCAGCAGTGTGCCCAGGCGACCAAGAGGGACAATGGCATCCTGGCCCGTATCAGAAATGATGTAACCAGCAGGATTAGGAAAGTGATTGCCCCCCTGTATTCGGCCACACCTTGAGGACTGTGTTCAGTTTTGGGCCCCTCGCTACAAGAAAGACATCGAGGCCCTGGAGCGTGTCCAAAGAAGGGCAATGAAGCTGGTGAAGGGCCTGGAGCACAAGGCTGATGGGGAGCGGCGGAGGGAACTGGTGTTATTTAGCCTAGAGAAAAGAGGAGACCTTACCGCTCTCTACAACTTCCTCAAAGCAGGTTGTAGCAAGAGGGGACTTGGGTCTCTTCTCCCAAGCAACAAGCTATAAGACAAGACAAAATGTCCTCAATTGCAGCAGGGGAGGTTTAGGTTGGATATTAGGAAACGTTTGTTCACTGAAAGGATTGTGAGGAATTGAAACGGGCTGCCCAGGGAAGCAGCTGAGTCACCATCCCTGTAGGTATTAAAAAGGCATGTCGATGTGGTGCTTAGGGACTTGCTCAGTTAATGCTTGGATCTGATGATTTTAGAGGTCTTTTCCAATCTAATTGATCCTGTGATTCTATGAAGTTACTATAAAGCACATAAAGTTAACATACTGAAAAAGGTTTCTCAATTAAAAGTATTGAGAAATGACTTGCATAAAAGATACCATGGAATAAACTTCTTTGTTTTACTGCTTGAAAAGTAGCAAAGGATCTTAAAACTGAAATTCTAATTTTTATATAGTCCTTTCTGTTTTGTTTTCCAGTTCTGCACACAGTGATGGCTTTTGAATGTTATTTTTTTGTCACATAGAGGAAGGAAATAAACTGTCCTCCAATTTAATTGTAAAGAAAATACAGAAAATAATATAGACCATTAACTGCAGGAGGAAATAGGTTTTTGTTAGACATAAGGAAAATATCTGAATTTAAGTGTACTAAGATGTCAGTAAATTTTCTGAGAAATGTGTGGAATAACCCTTATTAGGAATTTTTAAGAAAAGGATTGACAGACGTTGCAGGAAGAGATGGGTATGGCAGTCCTCACTCTACATCTTCCCTTTTACCCTCTTTTTTTTTCACATCTTGTGCTGTGGTTTATGATTTTATTACTACTGCACTGCAGGACTTCTTCTCCGCATTGTTCAGATGAAAGAACTGTCATTGTCAGGAGGCAAAAAAACCAAGACATGCAAAAAAATAACTTTCAACTATCTTTGAAGTACCTACTTAAAAAAAAATTGAATAGCTAATCCAAACACAAAGCTGTATAAGTTTGACATGTGTTCATATGCTGTATTTCATGCTGTTTACTTTTAGGTTTTCATTCCTTCATTTTTTTTTCAAAATATTTCTAAATGTGTCTTCAAATAACAGCCATTTGCCTTTCATGCTTTATTTCCAAGGTCTATCAGTGGTTTCATTTATCCATTGAGAGGATAACGCCTGCTTTGTCAGGTTGCAACAGTAATGTAAACATGCATTCTTGACTTGCAGATGAATGTTTTGATTTGTAAGTGTCAAGTGAAAAGGTAGAAGATCACAAACAGGGTAATCCTTGCAATGAGAGCTCACAATAAATCAATAAAAATACATTTGTGAGTAGTTAAGGTCTGGAACCTCAGTTTCCTTAGTCTGTTTTCCAGTGGTATGTTGACAGAAGTAATGTTGAGCATAACAATAACATGGCTACTTAAATTAGTACAAGTTTGGGTTATAAAGAATTTTTTAAGATGTCTGCTCACATCAAAACGAAACATGCCTAAATAGTGAAATTATCTGTAATGTTTAGTGCAATATATGGCACATGTTTTAGGTACTGAACAAAGTCCTTTGTACTTTGGGGACCTCACCCTCAGGGAATGTCACTGCCTGGGTGCGGGGCTGTAGGGAATGTCTGGGGACCTTTCCTGGTCTGGGGACCTCTCTTGTAGGAGACATAGGAGTTCTGCAGCATTGAGTCACTCAGTGAAGGAAGAGGTGAATAGGCTGTGCATCGTCAGGGACGACGAAGAGGAGTCTGATTGGACAGAAAATTGGCAGAGATGAGGGACCGAGCCATACAAAGCAATAAAGGAGTGACAGCTGGAGGCCATGGACAAACAAACTGTGGAGGCAGACTGTCAAGATGAAGAGAGCTGGAGGCTTATGACTTCTAATTCCTGTTTCACCTCTAGATCTGTAACTACAGAACAAATACTGGCGAGGTCTTCCCAATCCTGCCAGTGAGGAGGAAAGGACTGAGCAGAAGTGGGCTCATCCAGTAGACCAATACCTGGCTGTGTGGCTTGTGATGTGGGCAGGGCTTTGGCCTACTTATTGCTGGATAGGAATTGTTACCCTGCAGTCTTCATGTACTTTACAATTACAATATACATATAAGACGGAAATAATTTAAGGTTTTTGCAGCTATAGGAAAATACTGAAGCTGCAGGCAGGTTTCTTGCAAAATGGCAATATGAAGGAGGATTTAACATTCCAGATGGCTGGGATGTGGTAACATGCTATTTTTTGTTTTGCTTGTATTTTTCCTCTTTTTTTTTTTCTTTCTTTCTTTCTTTATTTTTTTTTTTAAGGAGGAATAAATGCAAAATTTAATTACAAAATTGTCATCTTAAACTCTTCGTTTCAATTATCTTGAATCAGAACTTTTCTGTTAGTAATGAACGACACTTGCCCTTACCTTTTACTCTGAAAGTTCATTCTGGAACCTCAAGATCAATTCCTAACTTTCCTTGAAACTTAGAACTTGTTAGTGATTTAAAGGAGAAGCTGTTTCTCAATTTACTCTAGGAACACTGAATGGATTTACTGAGTAAGTGATTGAGTCCATTACTGGAATTCACTAAGATGTTCCCTTGATGCAAGGAAGGAGCAACCCCTCACCCTCAAGGGCTAAGAAGAGTCCACAGACAGAGGTGCACAGAGATAAACCTGTCAGTCTGGCTAGCGATTAATTTTGCACATCGTTTTGCACACTGTGTTGTAGTAGTGAAAATCACTTGCCAGGGATAATGCAAAAAAAACCCCACAACACTGAGAATCTTAAAACATAGATATGAATAGCTATCTGAGGTCAGTCCCAGTACCTGTCTAGCCAAAGAGTTAATCTCCAAGAGTCATGAAAAACAGATACCAAGGAAGAAAAAACAAACAAACAAACAAACAAACAAACAACAACAACAACAACAACAAACAGGAAATACAAGATAAGTGCATAGTGCAACTTCCCCTCAGAGAGGAAATTGCTAAAGGCTGAGAGTGTGAGTGAGGTACTTCTTGAGGCAAATCTAGCATTTTCACAGGTAAGATTTTAGCAAAGAATAAAGAATATTAAAAACTTGTCCTGTTTTAGTCAGAGGAATTAGACAGTGACCGCAGTCTGTGTAGTCAGGCAGACAACTGCACTGTAATTTAGAAAGATTAGAAATGATGCAGAAGTTATCACTAAAGTAAAATAAAATTTCACTTCCTTCTGGGATTTCTTTTTTGGATTATTATTGAAATATGGATGGAGCTGAGTAGCTAATACGTTTAGTGCAAAAATTTTGCTTAATTTTTTTTTTTTGCATATAGGAGCATAAATAGACAATACCTTTCACGTAATTACAGTTTTATGATTCCTGTCACTAAGCTATCCACATATCCACTTCTCGTCTGCTTTCTTCCTTTAAAGATCTTTCTGTCTTAGCCTTGCTTTGACTTCTGTTCCTCTCATATATACTGCAGATATTTAGAAACTTAATGAAAATGTATTTTGTAGTGGAATAAAAATACATTCTGTAGGGTGTTTACAAACACAGAGCAAATCTGAGCAACTTGCTGCAAGTTGGCAAATGCAATCTGAATGCCAGCCAAGGAAGATTTCAGACACTTTCATGGTGAGAGGCAAATTGCTCAGATTGTCCTGATAATGCTGCCAGTTGTTCTTTTGAATTTTAAGTCTGAGTGTAACTGCTACATTGTGGTGGTACCTTGTACAGAGTGATTGCAGGTTACCACAAGGCTCTCGCTTTTGTATTAATGTAAGGTTTTTGTTCTAGAAAGCTGTGCTACTAAAAATCTTTAACTGCTCATGCTATCATTACAGGTTATTTCACCCATCTGGTAGATGAAATCAGTTCTTCAGGTTTAAATGGCTCAGTGCCAGCTGCTCACCAAGCTTGTCTTTCCTTGCTCTTAGATTTAAGCAGAAGAAAAGAAAAAGGGAGAGATCCCAACCAAAGTTACTGGGGAAGGCAGGCTTGTTTTCAGACTAGAGGTGTAACTTCCCCAATTGTTTCTAATCACTGCACCCTCACCAGAACTGGCTATTCTAATTAGCTTAGTCAAAACAATGTATGCATGCTTCCCTGGCTGTCTTTATTCAGTTAGCCTCTTCCTATTCTCTCTCATCACTATGTGTGTGACCACTGAATACATTGCTTTAGACTGCTGCTTTGTTCTATCTGGACAGGTTTCTAAAAGTTGCAACCAGTGCTAGGAAGTCTCTATCATAGTATTGCCTCTCCTTTCTCCCATACACTTTTACTGGTAAAATGTACTCCATGTTGTCTTCATTCTATAAATTGCATTTACTATTATTCTTTTTTAGACTTAGTACCAACTTGTCTTACGTTGCCACCAGCTTAAAAAATGGTATTTCACTCAGTTTTGATTTAGACATCATTAATTTAAACATGTGATTTACCTAACATATGCAATAACTTTAGAAATCCGAAAATATATTTGCATACTATACAATAGACTGGCTAATCCTACACCATATTTATAATCCTCTCCTAGGCTTATAAATCCTACCTTCTGTATGTAATTCCTATGATTAATTTACAAACCATCTCAATAAATCCTAAATTAAAATAAGTAGATTTGTAAATCCTGTCTTAGCACTTGAAGCACAGAACAAGTAGATAATTTGTGAGGCCTTAAAAGCTAGACAATTACATTTCAGTCTATAACCAGTCTTATTCCTCTTCCATGTCTGTCTTTCCAACTTTGTCTGTAAATAATGATTATCAGTTTCTTTCATGAAATTAAGCCTTGACTAAACAAGACAGAAACTCCATGAACTTTTATTTGCTTCAGTTGACATAACCACGTAAATATAATCACACCAGCTTGAATCCCTCCCAGCCTAACTGTGCTGGGGAAAACTGATTCAACCAAACACCCAGGAGAGCATGCAAGACATGTCAAGAAGTGATGCTGGAATTTCAGCTGAAAGTACTTTCTTCTAAAAAACAGCAACTGCAGTATGCTCTATCATGATGTTGGATTATTCTATGACATTCCTGGATCCTTTTTGATGGTTCCCCTGAGTGTTATTGCTCAAAAACCTAACAGCTTCTGTGCCAGCAATTGTGGCTTTATAGACAGTTAAAACTCACTTCATTTATAAACTCAAGAGCAAGAGAATCTTACTTCTGCTGAAAGTTACAGAGTAGCTGAGAAAATAGGATGACAATCTCTGTTCATTCTCTGAAAGTCTCAAATGTATTATCCAATTCACTTTCACAGGTTCTTCAGACCCACACATTTGTACAATTTTTTATACACATTTTTATGCACATTTTTAATACAATCCCCTGGTATGCAAGTAACAGACCTGTACGAGTCCGAAATGAATGAAAGGGTAATTTTTATTTGAAAATCCTGCCTTAGTTGTGTAAATATGTATTGAGTGGGAAAGATTCGTTTGTTACTTTGTCAGTATTTTTGAATTAAGGGCTGAGTCTAAGTCACTGAGCTTGCCGAGACTAAGTCATTGAGCTTGCCATGCAGGCAGTGGGGAAATATTCCAATGGTTCTGCGAGAAATTCTCCTGCAAGAAAATGCAACCTGTTTGGCTGCGAAACACTTCTCTTCCCAAGAAGAGCGGCTGTCCACTACCTTTTTCTCTACAATTGCATAGCTCCATTAAAGCATTTTAAAGGTTCCTTTCAGTTCTCACTCCCACCAAAATTTAAATAATACCATGCTCATCCCACACCCAACTCTGACTTCCACTCCTTGTAACCATAGAATTATAGAATGGCTTGGGTTGGAAGGGACCTCAGAGATCATCTAGTTCCAACCCCCCTGCTATGGACAGGGCTGCCAGCCACTAGCTCACTAGATCAAACTGCCCAGGAACCCATCCAGCCTGGCCTTGAACACAGCCAGGGATGGGGCAGCCACAGCTTCTCTGCGCAGCCTGTGCCAGCGCCTCACCACTCTCTCAGGGAAGAATTTCTTTCTGATGTCCAACCTAAACCTCCCCTCTTTCACTTTTAGCCCATTCCCCCTTGTCCTACCATTATCCACCTGTGCAAAACATTGTTCCCCTCCTGCCTGTAAGCTCCTTTCAAGTCTTGGAAGGCCGCAATGAGGTCTCCCCAGAGCCTTCGCTTTTCCAAGCTAAACAATCCCAACTCCCTCAACCTTTCCTCATAGGAGAGGTGCTCCAGCCCTCTGATCATTTTGGTGGCCCTCCTCTGGACCTGCACCAACAGCTCCACATCCCGTCTGTCCTGGGGGCCCCAGGCCTGGACACAGTACTCCAGGTGAGGCCTTCCAAGGGCAGAGTAGAGGGGGACGATCACCTCCCTCTCCCTGCTGGCCACCCCTCTCTTGATGCAGCCCAGGATGCCATTGGCCTTCCTGGCTGTGAGAGCGCACTGCCGGCTCATGGCCAGCTTTTCGTCAATCACAATGCCCAAGTCCTTCTCTGCAGGGCTGCTCTCAAGGAGTTCTTCTCCCAGTGTGTACACATACCTGGGATTGCCCCAACCCAAGTGCAACACCTTGCACTTGGCCTTGTTGAACCTCATCAGGTTCTCGTGGGCCCACTTTTCCAGCCTGTCCAGGTCCCTCTGGATGGCATCCCTTTCTTCAGGGATATCCACTGCACCACTCAGCTTGGTATTATCAGCAAATTTGCTGAGGGTGCACTCTCCCTGTGGTGCTTTTTCTTGACTATAGGGAGCAGGGCTGAATTCCACTTTCTTTTTATAAGGCCACATACTCATACAACTTCTCCCACACTGTTGATTCCTATGAATCCCTTTGTGTGGTTTTCTTGACTGCATCACTGATTTCTGACACTGTCTCAAAAGCTATGAAAGAAACTCAAGGATGCATGTTAGTGGTTAGCAGGCTTATGAAAATGAAGTTAGAGAGTTAAGGACTTCCTTAGCACAAATAATAGACTGCAAGAAAGGCGTAACTTCTGTTTACTTATTTATTTATTTATTTTTAAATTCAGAAATGCCTATAGTGGTGTTTACACATGAATTAATGTGTGGCAGGGTGTGGCAAGTTTGGCGGGGAAGATTGAGGACAGTAGTACCTTCAGTCCTCCTTTACTCCCCTTATAAAGTCCATTGCCTGTTCAAGACAAGTTAACTTTTAAAAGTTTAACTGTAAGCATTTGATGAAAAAGTCTTCTAGAAATTTCAGCTTGATCAGGAACTGTGAGTATATTATGTCTATATGCCAATATTGAATATAAAGCATACAAAAGAATGGTTTCAATCCTGTTTTAACTAATATGTATCTTAGACTATGAGGTCTCCTGGGTATCTTCCTAATTCCTAACTTTTGAATAATGAGCAGTAGAAAACTTAACTTTCAGATAGAGAAATCACTTAAAGCAAATGGAGATCTCTAAATGGATACTGCAAAGAAAGTCTGGTGCTTTGGGAAAAGGAATAGTTGAATGTCCTTCCCCTTCTCCTTCCCCTTCTTGATGTAAATTCAAACACTTCTGTTTCAGAATCAAGATCATGTTGTACCAGAGGCAGATCACGTGCAAACTTTCAACCAGAAACAAATTTCAAACAGGTAGTGCAATGCCCTCAGCCATTATGATGCCTAGTAATTCAGAATAATGTTGTTGCTAATTATACTTTAAAAGGCAAAATATGTCTACTTTTTACATATATCCAAATATACATTTCAAGTACACATCATTATATATAGTACTGCATATTATGTTTTTGCAAACATGCACACATATATGCATATTATCCCAGTACTAATAGTGCAAGTATATTATACTACTGTTATAAATAAATATGTTAACATATGCACATCTGTGTGTATACATACATACATACACATACATGCTAACACATACTGATGCTTAATTGCCCCAATGTTACAGGGAAGTCATTATCTATTCATTAGTAATACTGGTTAGTGTTAACAGCTCATCAGGGAGATGATAGTATTTTCTCTGGGCCTCCATACGTTGAATACAAATAAAGAGAGGACCAGATAGACAATACGTTTTATCCATATTGTACTGCTCTGTATTCTCCTTTGCCTTTCCTAATCGGTTTCTAATCTCCTATGACTTCTTAATTATACAGCTGCACACACCGTTATATCCTCTCTCACACTTTCTCTTCCTCTTCTTGCTAAGCCATCTTCAAAGACACTTGTGATGTGGGTGTTCTTTGTAAGTAACTCTCTCTCTTTTCAATCTATAAGTAGGGATGGAGTGAAGCTTTAGTAATAAGTCAGCTTCTCTGCAAAGGAGCTGGCAAAACCATGTTCAAAAAAGGTAAATAAGAAGTGAAATGCTAGAGCTAGAGACATAAAATTAAATCCATTAAAATGTTTTTAAAATGATAAAAGCAGTAGCTAAAATAGAAGCCAAGAACCAAGTTTAAAAGCTTGCCTGTAATTTCTGTAAGAAAGCCCATACTGGACATAAGGAAAGTAGTCCAGGCCAAAAGGAAGATTAATGGGTTCAAAGAAAAGGATATTTTTTTTCTTTGTACGTACAACAAAGACGAAAGAATTTCATAGTCTAGTTTCCTGGACAAAGACAAAAAGAAGTTAAAAGCATGTATAAATGGAGGTATCACGTACAAATACAAATTAACTTTAAATAGTTAATAATTTATGAAACACTATTATCCACTGATGGTTGCCTGAGCACATTGGTTAGAGATAAGGAATAATATTTATGATGGTATGGTTTTATGACTCCAGACAAAATACAAGAAATGCCGGATCTCCTGTTGCACATTTCTCCCATCTCTTTTGTCTATAGTTTTGGTTAAAGCATTTCCATACACAACAAACACGGCATCTTTACCATTGTGTCTGAAATTTTGTAGTAATTCATAGTAATATCTTAGCAGATTTTTTGGGTGCCATTGCATAAACAAATAAAGCCCTAACTGAAAGTCAAAAAGCTAAATTTGTTTAAACTGATTTGAGTAGCCTGTTTATAATAACGCCTGGCTTATTTCAGAAACATTCCAAGCTAAAGAAGAAACAATTTCTGTCTGCAAGAGCTGCCAAACACTCATTGGGCCAACTCAATTTTATTATGAAATTGCTGTTACCATAATCACAATTCATAATGTATTTTGAGGTTCTATGTCCCTCTACTTGTTATTGAACTTCATAGTTGTTATAAGTGTTTCAACTCAATCTGTGACATTAATGGTGAAGTGGGAGAATTTCATTCCTCATCTTCTAATGATTTTAAATCTGCTTTAACAGGTGACAGGTATATATTTTGTTAAAAGATCCTTGAAGAATACAGTCCATTATAGGAAAGAATACCTCTGACAGATAAAAGAGGATTTTTACAACAGAACTGGAAAGCTTGCCCTTTTTCTCCACCTCCCATCTGTCAAAATCATTCTTTAACACAGAATTGGGATTGTAACATTCTAGAGGTTGTAAAAATACTAGATCAATCATCCTAGACATTTTTGATTTTCAGGCTGGAAAATATTATTGTAGATCATGTAAGCTCAGCATTAAATTTTACAGAAAATAATATATGAAAATATTCCAAGGAAATAAAAGACATTAATTAGCCTATTATACAACTTGTGGAAATTCAGAAGTTCATTGGAGAGGGTAGCAAACAAAAATAAGCAGTTAAATAAACACTTATAAAATGGATTTTGAAAATAAATAAGTAGTTGAAAAATAGGTAGAAAAAAATAATTAATTTGCTAGAATCAGAAAGCAGAGTGAAACTCTTCACATTTTCTAAAGAGACGCAGCACTATCAGCAGCTGACATTGTTTTGATACAGTGGGGAACAGGAGCCAGGTCCTGTTCCCTTTTCCATAATGTTAGGTAGCACTGCGGCAAGTGTTAGGGCCGTGAGCGCATTCTCTTGCCTGTGGGTTTGGCTGCTGGGGCTCAGGGCCAGCTCAGAGGCAACGCAATTGAGGGCTGTCTCCTTCCATCTTGTCTCCTTGGGGAGAACATTTCTAGCCCATGGGCCTTTCAGACCTACCATCTAACTTCCCTCTTCCCTCATCCATGTCACCAGGGACAATATTGTTTTGTTGTGTAGCATCTCTTCGTGTCCTTTACATGGGTAAAACAACAGCACAAGTTACAGGAGTGACACTAAAGCTAAAAGTAAACAAAGATTGTGTGTTAATAGCAGCCATTGGTGTGAGATGGAATTTCAATCCTTTTTACCCATCATTTGAAACATGTCCTGAGACTCATTCTATGTCCTTATTAAATTAGCAGACATTTGCTTCCCAGAAAATGAATAAAAAGCTTAATATCTTTATATAGGCAAAATCCAGAGTTTTACAAGAAGATTAACTTGTGGATACTATTGTACTTTCTTGGGATGTTTAAGCAGAAACATGCCAGAGGAACAAGGGGTGAGAACTATTCACCTCAAGTGACATAACACAAGTGGAAACAATGCACTGAAGTCTTCGTTGTAACTTGGAATTAGGCCATGGTGTTCCTGAGGCATTTTGTTTTTCCTGCTGTCTTTTTAACATTCTGTTTCTGAATACGTGTATTGAAGAAAGCAAAAGTGCAATAGGAACCCTATGGAGCCTATATTTCCTCAGCCATTTTCAGCTCAGCTAGACCCTTTATTTGATTAGCCATTTCACATCCCATTAAACTTCACCCAATCCTAAATTAGCTTCCACCTGGTCACTTCTGGAGGAGTCTTACCAGTTTTATGTTGGCTACTCTGGATACTCTCTGTAAATACTTTTGCGTTTTTGTGTTCTCCACTTTGATTGTTGGCTTGTTTTCCATATGAACAAGTGTCAGCAGAGCAAAAGTTATGTGATTAAGCAGCAAGCTGAGACAGTGGTTTCCTATTGCTTTCCTCAGAAATCAAAATATTCTGCTTGTCCTACTTAGCTGCAGGGGAAACCGGACATATTTTCAAATAGAAAATCTCTGACAGCAAAGCAAAGGTGTCACATTATATTTATATAAATTTACATACACTGAAGTGAAAGCTGTCATTTCATCATATCACAAAACACTAACACCATGTTTATGATCCTTCTGTCACAGGCAAGAATTTGCATTACCTCTGAATATTATTAATAAATTCTAGTATAAAGTGTCCAGGAAACATGTTAATGTAATAAATCACAGTTCTTGAAGGTCTCAGGAATACTTACAATTGTCTTTGAAAGAAAGCAGACCTTCAGAATATTTTACACTACTGCTTAGCTTACAAAATTGAGTGTCACATAAGAAATACAGCACTTGAATGTTTCATTGAACAGTGCATCCACGACACACAGCTATAGTTTGTATCTATATTCTTACATAAAACAAAATAAAGAATCTATTCAGGGCTGTAACGCCCTAGTCACAAATGAATAAAAGCAAAATAGAAGCAACTAGAAAGTAGAAAGTGAAATTCATCCCGTTTTCATAGGAAGGCAAAGAAAGACACAAGACAAACGTGGACTTGTTGGAGCGGGTCCTGAGGAGGCCATGAAGATGCCCAAAGGGCTGGAGCACCTCTCCTATGAACAAAAGGCTGAGGGAGCTGGGCTTGTTCAGCCTGGAGAAGAGAAGGCTCTGGGGAGACCTCATTGCGGCCTTCCTAAAGGGAACTTAAAGAGGGCTTATAAACAGGAGGGAGACCGACTCTCTACAAGGTCTGATAACAATTGGACAAGGGGGAATGGACTTGAACTGAAAGTGGGGAGGTTTAGTTTGGATGTTAGGAAGAAATTCTTCACTCAGAGGGTGGTGAGGCACTGGCACAGGCTGCCCAGAGAAGTTGTGGATGCCCCATCCCTGGATGTTTTCAAGGCCAGGCTGGATGGGTTCCTGGGCAGTTTGATCCAGTGGGTAGCAACCAGTCCACGGCAGGGGGTTGGAACTGGGTGGGCTTTAAAATCCCTTCCAACTCAAGCCATTCTGTGGTTTTATAACATAATATAATATATAATATATAATACCTAACGAAATTGAAATATATAGATAACAAAAATTATAGCTCTCATACCCACATCTATGTTTGACATCATGTACCATCATGTCTAGAAAGCTATGTCCTAGCACTAACCAGGGTATTGTGGCTGGAAATACTGGGCAAGTATTAAATCACAAAAAACAAGTGAATGGAAAGACTTAATCTGATTCCATTCTTATTGCTGAGCTGGCAGCAAGACATGAAGCAGCCTTACTCTCTGGGTGTAAATTTTTGTTATTTCAAATAAAGGAGCACTTGGCTCAACTTCTGATTACCTCCTTCTATTATGTCCAGAGATGTTTGTTTCCCTTCCCTTCCCTTCNCTAATTTTTGAAAGCTGAAACTGTGGCTTTTATTCTACCAATCTGAAATATTTTAAGGACTGACTGAGATGCATTCACATTTACTGAGAAAGAGGCTTAATGATTCCACTGAAGCTGCTTATTCTGAAGCTGGAGGAATATCCTCCAGCTCATGAATGATATAATGTCTCAGACGACATGGAATAACATGACTGGCTGCTTGACACTTAGTTCTGTCTATAGGTAGGCAGCTCCGTATATATTCTGCACTAACCATTTATGTATGTCATTCATGATGAGAAGAAACACAGACAGTTCCTTAATTTAAGGTTTAGAATTAACACAAAGTGTTTAAAACAGGCAAGAGTCAGTCCCATGACCCTGGAGACAAGAGACAGGTTCATGTTGCTGGACTTCCTGGGGAGCCCTACACAAAATGCCTACTGGGAAGAGTTCTTGGTCCAAACCATCCCTTAAACTGCACATTGGCTGCAGTAGTACCAGCTGGCACAGGCCAAAGCTATGACAAGGAATGTTCTAGGAATTAAGGAGAAAATGTTATTTCACATTATTCTTGTGCTTTTGCCCTTGTCCTCTTTTGATCACTGGTATAAATTTAGATGTGGGACTACAGATGGGATTCTGCAGCTTCTAGAGTTGCCTCATTTTAGAAGCCACTATCAGGGTACCCACACATGTCCTTTCTTTCACAGAATGAAACAGGTTTCAAATTTAACTACACTGGTTTCTGATGCCATCTAATGTTACAAATGCCGCTCATGGGGGTTCAGATTATTTAAATTCAATTATTTTCTCAAAGTGAGAATACAAGCCTATTTCCTGCAAGAGTACTTGGAGTATATGGCTATTCTGGTTCTCTGGTTCTGAAGGTATTTTCCAGCAGTCATATGGGAGCTGTGCCACTGTGTAAATAATCCAAGGTCTATTTGCTCAGGGACCAAACACAAAAAAATTGTTAATCCAAGTGTTATACACTTAGAAAATAAAACCATTGCCATTATTTTCTGCATGAAAAACTACTTTTCTTTCATGCATTTACCTTTTTGCACTTATTCATTCATATTTAAATATGATACAGATCCTAAACTGCTCAGCTGTGTGTACCTGAGGTGTTTCACTACACAACCAGTGAAGTTCATTAACTATGGAATCTAGTATGAGAAACGGTTTCTGAATTGTCAGATCAAATGGACATGTCAATTATGAATTCAGGTTCATATCTATGAAAGACTTTGTTTTTACTGTGATTTGCAACAATTCAACAGGTGTTTGAAAAAAGCTGACATTCTCAGCTAGTGATGTTCTTTATGCATCTAATCCAAAACTGTTGGACTGCCATTGTGCAATTCCTGTAATTTTTTACAAAACCAGGAAACTGGTGTATTTGTCACAAAAAATGCAACACAGATTCATCACTGGTCCTACTGTTGCTGGTGAAGATGTGGATAAAGCAGAAGTCTGTACACTGGACTGGGCTGTGACATGCAACTATAATAATAAATGTGATGTATGGGAGAGTACTTTATCCTTCAATTTCATTTCTAGTAAAAACACCTCTAACAAGTAATTAGATGAGGCATAAAATAACATGATTCTAAACTAAGCCTATTAATAAAATTCTGTTCAGTTTATAAAAAAATCCTTATCATCTAACCTCTTGGCTAAATTCCTTTGTCTGGTTCTGCACATTGGTGAATTACCTATGGATTCCTCAGTAAAGTTCTGTTTATTCTTCTGGATTATCTCAGCCAAAATTACTGAAGGAAGGAAAAAAAAAAAAAAGGAAACAATGAAAACTAAGCAAACAAACAAATAAAAAGGGAGAGCTTAGGAAAAGCCGAGAGTCTTTGCAGAGAGCAAAGATGCTAGACAGCCACTGTAGTTGAGAATCTTGTTAACTAGCAGACCTGGATGTTTAGCTGAGCTTTTACTTTATATAGTCAACACTACGAGAAAAGTAAATCCTAAATTTGTCTTAATCATGTCACACACACTTTCTTGGTTTTGCATTTGTTTTCGCTTCCATTTGAATATTAATTACCCCAGGGAAAGCATTGCTCACAGCATATGTAGGGACAGTTCAATTATTTAATTGCATTGTTGATACTGTCACAGAGACCAGTGGTTATTATTCTTTTTTTTTTCCCTTACATTTTTACCTAACCTTAACAAAACTCTTAGTATTAGAGTTTCAACTGGGAATAAATTTTGATTGCCAAGTGCATTTAATATTAATCTTAGTCTGAAGCTCAGATTTTTTTATTTATTATTTTTGCTTGGATTTTTGATGAGTACAGGAGAAAAGGTTGCTTTGATACAAGGTGAGGAGAAGGTGCTTTTCAATTTATTTCTAAAGTTTGGGAGCTTCAGAAAGTTTTGCTACCTCACTTTCTGAAAACCCTGTCCATTATTCCACTGTAGGTAACAGCCTGCAAAATGTTGGATATTAACTGGTTAAATGGAGATAGAATCATAAGATTATACGGTTTGATAGAATAGTCGGAATTAATAGTCTGACCAGCTCTAAAGGTCAGAATGTGTATATGGTCCTGTTTATGATAACATTATTCACAACAGTGCTACCACAAAAAAAAA
>VXAV01008686.1:121761-139676 GCA_013399715.1 Alectura lathami | reverse complement strand
TTTTTTTTTTTTTTTTTTTTTTTTCTAATCAATTCCCCAGAACATGGAAATTTTTCCTTTGATCTGTTACTTTATATTGGAGCTCTTTAGTCATAGCAATGGCAATACTTTACAGTATTGGTACTCTATAGCACTGTTAAGAACCATGCTATTATTTTTTCTTGTTACTCTTGGAATTTTCAGTATTTTTCAATATAATTGCATTTCAAATGTGCAATTTTAGTAAATGTCAGCACAACGGACTTGTAGTATGTGTATATTTCCGAAGATTTCCTCTCCCATTACACTAAATCTTTCAGCATATATGTTGCACTGCATCAGGTTTTTGTTGTACTGAGTGGCTTTACAAGTCAGTTCACATAGGCTGGGTCCAAACTAAATAGTACCCCACCAACTGAAGCTGTTGTAACAAAATACCAGGCATAAATTATGCAAGACTACTTTCCTCATCTTCTAACTGAATGATCTTTTGCCTCCTAAGAACCCCCTAAAGAGCCACCTGCATACATTTAGAATTGATTCCTACATATTTTCTAGCAACAATTTTTATCATTTGTATGAAATTTGGTATTTGATGACAGAAGCAGTTTGAGGAAAAACATGTGGAATATTGTGGAGTCCTGTATTTTAGAAATCCAAAATGTTTTTCATAAAATACTATAACAGCCCACCTTCTCCTGAGCCTAGTAATCAATTCGGAATTTGATTATAAGACTCATTAAAAAAATGAAAAAAAAAAAGTCACAAAGTTCCATTTACAAAGAAAATAACTTATGCTGCACTAGAAAAAAAAAAAAAAAGAAAAAGGTAGTTATGGACTACCTTAAAACTAAAGTTTTATGATAAAAAGAGGTGTTTAAAACAGCTTTCTATAGGGACAACCTTAAAAAGAACCCATGCAACCCACCCAGGATTATCGGTACTATGGGACATTAGAAAATAAGATTCAGGAAAACAAAATCTTTACTTTTTTGGCAGTATAGAGTTGGAAATAGGAAAGTCTATTTTGTTGTCTGGGAAGGGATGAGAAAATCATGTGACTCTGCCCTCATGATGCCATGGAACTGTTGGAGCAGGTCCAGAGGAGGCCACAAAGATGCCCAGAGGGCTGGAGCACCTCTCCTATGAAGAAATGCTGAGGGAGCTGGGCTTGTTCAGCCTGAAGAAGAGAAGGCTCTGGGGAGACCTCATTGCAGCCTTCCTAAAGGGAACCTAAAGGGATCTTATAAACAGGAGCGAGACAATATTTACACAGTCAGATACTGGTAGGACAAGGGGAATGGATTTAAACTAAAGGAGGGAAAGTTTAGGTTAGACATTAGGAGGAAATTCTTTAATCGGGGGGTGGTGAGGCACTGGCACAGGCTGCCCAGAGAAACTGTAGGTGCCCCACCCCTGGAGGCATCCAAGGCTCTGGGCTACCTGATCCAGTGGGTGGCAACCCTGCTCATGGCTGGAGGTTTGAGCTGGGTGGGCTTTAAAATCCTTCCAAATGGTCCCTTCCAAAACCAAGACTTTCTGTGATTCAACTTTGAATTTAGGAAGAAAAAGAAAAGATTTAGGTAGAAGAGGAAATACCATAGGAGAGGATACAAGAAATAAAGGACGAGGCTAAGAAGAATTTTTGAGAGGAAACTGAATAGAAAGTTATAAATTTAGGAGGAAGGCATAGCAGTACAAAAGATGCAGAGGTGTTACTGTACAGAGTGGTGTTGGAGATAAGGCAAGATGCTGAAATTTGAGTGGCTTGACCTTGTTTCTCTCCTGTTGCAAAGCTGAGTTTTTATTCATTTGGGCTCTGCAGTATAAGCACTCCAATCCTCATCTATTAGTCTCCAAAACCACTATCTATGTACTCATCTGCAATCTTTTGTGATGCAGTTTGAGAAAGAAGTCTTTGGATAATACAATGCTCAGCAGCAGGGTGCCAGGCCATGAACTGCACATGCAGGGAAGGAAAAGGAAATTGATATAGGAAAACAAAAATGTGAGTAGAAGAAAGAGCTGAGAGAAAAAATAAGAACTTTGGCAAGCACATTTTCAAAAGAATTATAAAAAATTTTATATTCTAACAATACTCCTTCAGCCAATGACCAAATTCTTAGTCAACCAAAGGCATTGATTGCTGTGAACTGTTAGAAGCTCTTATAAATCATTCACATTTGTGAGGTAAAGAATGTGTCAGTTCTAAAGCAATACTTTTGTCTCTTACCTATATAGAGAGGAATTCTCCAAACAGAAATGCCAGACCAAGAAAAAGTTTGAATTTCATGTGCAAGTAGTATGGAGAGCATGATTTTCAGATAACCCGAGTCTCCTTTTCTTTTGCGTAAGCACAGAATTTGTGGCAGCTTATCCTAAGCTTTTTATTGTGCCAATTAAATATACATGCCTTATTTATTTGTTGAATTTAGTTATTAGAGAATTTAAATGTTATGTGAAAGAGAGATAAGCTAACTGCATCTAACTTGTCTCATAGGGAAAAGAGTTCCTTCTTTCAGAAACCAATGTATATGGTGGGTATATGGGCAGATCTGTTTATTTTAACCCCTCACTAGGATAGCCTCATGAAATAAACATTTTGACTCCATCCTCTGTCAGCAGAAAATTAATTTAGTTCATAAAACCACATGATTTATATAAGCTAAGCACAGAGGTAATTCTTTTTATTTAAGGATACTGAAAGACAGTACAATACTGCAGCATATATTTGTACGGATCGCACCAATTAAGCTAAAATTAACTGTTTAGTTAAAATTCTGGAAGAAAAAACAAGCAGTTCATATTTAAAGCAATTTAAAATTAAAAAAAAAAATTTAAAATATATGTGACCACACAGACACGACTCATAATAACCACTGCATAAAGACCCAGAAACTGTCACAGGTGGGCAGTTTAAGGATACAGGATTGAAACAATAGAGAGAGAACTTGCAACTGCTTGATTCGGTGAGATACACAACTTATTTAGCTGCTTCAATCTCCTTGCAAGTCTCTGTACAGAATTGCCTGGAGGCAATGAAAAGTTAATAGATTGCTCTGAATGGAAAGAGTATGGATAAAAATCTTACTCTGCTTAACCATACATGCAACATTATGAAGAGATACTTAGCACAAAGCTAATGTGCACTGTAGCCCTCATGTCCCTGTGAAGAGTTATGGAGAGGGAGCGTGGCAGACATCTCTAATACCTCTCTGATATTTCATAACAGGTATATAAAACACATCCTTTGAAGTTTCAAGTATCATTTTACAGAAAAGAAGCTTTGTTGTGGGATAAAGAAGGACCAAGTGGGTTGTGTGATCTCCGACACTTTCACTAAATAGTACAGGATTCTTTAGGACATCTAAATTGAGCTTGGAAATTGCCAGTTCAACAGCGAAAGGGTTTGCCTTTGTCAAGTTTGTCCTCTTCCCAGTGACCCTCCCTGACAAGAATCATATGGCATGAGGAGCCGTAGGCAGACAGTTACTGATGCAATGAAAGTCAGATAAAGATTATTCTGATAGAGCAGGTAGGAAAAACAGAATCCCACATTTATGTTAAATGAATATAATCTGGATGAGAAGATTTAATGAATTCACAGGTCCACAATGAAAGCTGAAAATGAAGCTAAACTGTTCCCTGTGTATTTACAGGTTGGGAAGCATGGTTTTCTGTAACATAATGGCAACGGAAGTTTGTTGCAGTCCAAAACCCGTTTGGCCTTAACTTAAAATTTGCAGTTGTGTAGTTGCGTTCTGAGGCTGTAAGCAGTTAGAGTATGTGAATGCCCTCAGTGATGTTCCCTCAGCATTGCCTTTCAGCATCAGCATCCTACCCAGATGCTTTGCAATATTGTTGCCATAACTGAACATGGTCAGCAAGGAAGTGTAGGAAATTCCCGTCTGTTNTTTTTTTTTTTTTTTTTTTTTTTTTTTTTTTTTCTCTTAGACCGTGAAGTCCAAATCTTGAATTTCACCAACCTGAGAATTTTACCTGTACCAGATCATGCATAAAAGCCCAAACTTTAGGTTATTACCAGAATAATATAACAACACAGCCCTGTAAGTAGGTTAAATGCACAAAATAAAAACGATTTCTTACTGGCTGTAAGTGGAGGTTTTGTTTTTGGAACTGGGACACTGCGGGGCTGCTGTGCGAGGCGATGCTGGTGCTGCCCCGTGCTAGGCACGGCTGGTTCCCTCACCGCAGGGCACACCCGGGCCCTGCAGCCACGGGTGGGTGCCTCGGGGGGAGTCTGGGGAAAGAAGGGCAAAACGCTGCCCGGCAGCCTGGAAAAGGGGGAGAAACAGCCCTGCCGGCATGCGGGGGAGAGGAGGAGGAGGGCAGGAGGGGCTCCAGGCACAGCTGGAGCACAGGAGAGGTGTGGAAAGAAGGAAGCTGCAGAGAGAAATGGCTGTGTATACTGACACTAGCCCCCATGCCCATACCTTTGCTCATTTTCTTGCTGAAGGGACTGGGTGTAAACTGCAGAGATAACAACAGTGGGAGAAGAGGATTTGGGAGTGAAGGAGTGCAGTTGGTAAGGGGGAAGGAAAGGTGTTTTAATGTTTGTCTTTTTCTTTCCCACGACCCAAATTATTAATTAAATATTTATTTGGCACTAAGTTAATTTTCTCCAAGGTGACTCTTTTACCTGCAGTTCCAGCTGGTAAGCAGTCTCCCTGTCTTTCTCTCAACCCGTGAACTTTCTCATTCCTGCCTTTCCTGTTTTCTCTCCCTGTCCTGCTCGGAGCGAGCAGGCACCTGGGTGAGTGGCTGCCAGCTGGGCCCAGTCCATCACCCTGGTGAATCCTAGGAAGGGTAACCATCATCCTTGTAGAGCTGAAACTCCCAGCAGTTGTCATGGCACCGAGCTTTCACACAAATAATTTATCAAACCATTCTACCTCATTCTGTTAATTCTTTTTGTATAAAAATTTCTCAACCTGAGATGCTTCAGGAGGGACTTTAATATGTGCATTTGACAAAAAGACTGAGAGACCTTTACATGCTCTGAGACAGGAATGAGAAATTTATATTTCCCATCTGGTGTTTCTAAATGGTTAACAATATGCTTTTTCTCATCCTGGCTGCTGACTTATGGGATACTTATTATGATGTAGTGTTTCATGTCTTTGTGTCTTGAGTAATATGCCTTTCTTAAAGGGACACTGTGAAGGACAGTGCTTTGACAGGTAAACCTATGCCAGTGATATTTCTGAGATAAAAATGAAGACACACAGCAGGTATCTCTGTGCTACCCTACCCTGGCCCTTGCCCAACTAACAGAGGACTTCTCTCCTGGGTATCATCTGTCCTCTTGCCCAACAGGTCCATCTGCTTGGATCCCCATGGCTCCCAGGCTATGGACAACGCTGGGTGCTGAAGAAGCACAGGCTCTGCTGTGGCACATTGCCACTGCTCAAGCAGCAGCCTGGCGTGCTGCAGCATAGCCTGGAGGAATGACTAGTTTAGGAGCCTGAGGCTATGCGACAGTAGCGGGGAAAGTCTTGACCAGTCAGCAACTGTAGGACCTGGTTCTGCTTCCCTTTGTGTGGGAGCATAGCTGAGACCTTGGACAGGAGGAGGCTGGAGGTACTCACTACAGATTTAGCTCGCTAGCACTCTACTGCTGTGGTACAAAAGAGCTTATATCAGCATTAATTGTAACTGGCCACTCATTTTTCTCCTGGAAGGGGTTAAATCTCCTGGTTTACTGCACATTACAAAAAATCTTCAGACAGAAAAACTGAAAAATATTTTTTGTTCCAATATTGCTTTTAGCAACCACAGATAGTCAGCTGTTTAGAACTCTTGGTAGCTCTGTTATGTAGAATTCAGTTACTTAAGTGGGAATGTAAGGAAATCTGTACTCCATACTTGATTTCCTTTTGACTTTTCTTTGCAAAAAAATTAATGGTTGCAAGAAATTCCGACTGTCGTGAAAACAAGGAGATGCATTTAGTAAAATGGTTCACAAAATCAGAAATATTTTGGGCAATTACAGTCTGTAAGTCTGAATTCCCATTATTGTGTACAGTATTGGATCTTTCCTACCACAACAAAACAAGTTTCAAGTACTAAAAACTAGATTTTTCCATATACTTGCTTGTATTTGCTGGGTTAGACAACACACTGGGTCATGCAAATGTAAGTACAAAGTTTGCCTTACCAGCTCTTTTTGCCTTCTTGTTTTCAAAGGCCAGCAGAGAGCAGAATTACAGACCAATACTAATACTATTCAGGATGGTTCATCAGTCTTTCCAAACATATCACACACTCATTCTCAATAGCAAAGATTTCTTTGTGACAGCTTTCCTTCCGCTGATGATTTATGAAATGAATGTGCTAGAAATGCAAAAGAAAAAGTTTACATTCTAGGAGATCACCTGGTTCCTTCAGTTTTAACTAAGTATGCAAGTTTCAAGCTAGTGGCAACACAGACTAACCAGCCATTGAAACTGCATTATCTAGGGAATTCTGTTAGAGAAAACAGGTCCTGTTAAATTTAACTTCTAGTTTGAAAGTTGTTTTTAAAGTATTAAATGCATTGCAAGGGAACATCCAGAGCAGGTATGTTTTCACCTCTGTTTTCACATATGTGGATCTGAAGTTCTTTTTGCACATGGGATATAATCAAAGATTGACATCAAGTATTCAAACATCTGAAAAGCAGAGGATGCTCTTCCTTTGGAATTTACTTGCAAAGCACGATAAAGATGCTGATTGGTTTTATGCTATAAAGAGTGTATCTTTATGAACAATAGAGGAGACTTTGGCACCCATTAATGTGTAGAATTCTAAGATAATATGAATAAAGTGTATACAGATATCAAATTTCATCGGGTTATGTCAAATACTCACCATATAAACTGTTGTAACAAGTGTAAACTCTTGTAAAAATGAAATCTGTTGGAAAGCAATAATGCAATGACAGCAGCTGGGAAAACAAGAACATCCTCTCATCTTTGGACAAAAATATGTGAGAAGCTAAGGATTTTCAAGCTGTCAGAATGATTGATTTCACTCCAAATGAAGTCAGTTGAAGTCATTCCATTTAACTGCTCATTAGGTCACTTATTTGTATAAGATTTTACAACTGCAGCTTGATATTTCCAATTTTCTGACAAAAAATAATAAAAGAAAGATGGAAAATAAAGGAAGTAGATTTTTTTTTTTAAATAAGAAATAGGGAAGTAATCAAAGTATTGAATAAACAGAAAGCAGATAGAAAATATGTAAAACCTCTTCAAATATCCCTACAGTTAAGCTATAGTCAATTGGAAATTGTTTAAATATAAGAAGAAAACTGCAAGTCTATTTAATGTTCAAACTTACCACTTCTTCCACCCCCTGACTTCTCCATTGGCACTTGATGAAAGTAGGGATTATGACTCTGTCCCATGCTCTTTATAGAAGAAATGAAGAACTGTACAGATAAAAATCACACTCTTATGGATGTATTACGTGTTGAGAGAATGTGATGACTTATTCTTGTACACGTAACTATCTTGATGTACTGCATCTTTAGCAGGGAGAAAACTGTTCTTCACTATGAAATTGAACACATTCCTAGGAACATAATGAAGTTGGAGAGGCAGAAATTCAAAAGGGAGTCTAACTTGCACATATTATGTAAAGCATTAGGTAGCAGCTAAGCTATACTCAAATACAAATGTTTTCAACAGTTGTGATATCCAGATTGTTACAAGGTGTGCTTGGAATGGAGTTTTCAACTTTAGTCCTAGGCCAAGAGACGAAATGTCCAATTTGAAACTGAACTTAGGTCTACCCACAAAATCTAGTATTATCTTCACATGCTTGTGTATGAAATATAAGGATTTTTAAAAACTGTTATTATATTGCAAAGAGCAAAGAACACTTCACACTATGAAGCATTGCTTTTCATTTTCGTTATGCTCCTTTTTATAAGAGCTCATTACATAATAAAACTGTGTCTGTCACAGTAAATCTTCTGTTCAAAGCTATGCTACTACATAATTATTATGATTATGCCTCTAACTGCAGCTTTACTTTCGATTTAGGAATTGATGGCTAAAAGTCAAGACTTCTTGCCTTTAACATGTAGTGTATCCTAACAGTGAGTAAATCCAACAGAATGGAACTAAAAAAATTAGTCACTCAGTGTATTGTTAAAGATAGCCTAATTTTCTTAAGTATCTGGGAGTGGATGTAAGCATACTGAAGATAAATCACCTCGTCCTAACTCAGAATACACATCTAGACTCACCCTATTATGTAAAACTGAACACTTCAGGCAAAAAGGCCTTTCTTCACCATTAAAGAGAGAATTCATTTCAAAAATAGATCTCTTCCCCAAAGACATCATCGTGTGTACTCATTGCTTTGCTATTTAGAGATATTTTTTCATTTCAGACATGGTGATATGCAAGTGTCTACTCCATAGTGGAGTAAATATGAATTTCATAGGGCATTGAGTTTGGAATTTATAAGCCTGAAACACAAGCGATGGTGAGCAGAGAACAATTATCATATAAGGGTGAACAGAGGTATTTCTATGAATCTGTAGAGGTAATTGCTACAGTATTTTTTTTTTTTTTTTCCTTCTGTTGATAGGAGTACCAGAAAAGATTAGGTGACAGAAGCAACAAAAGTTGATCAAGATAAATCACAGGTCTGTTAATAAAATAGTAAATCATATTATAATTGAAGGTTTATCTAAAGCTGAGATACAGCCTTTTGGTGGGACAATATATTAACTTCACTTTCATTTGAGAGGAACAAAAATATTTTTCTCACTGGCAAATGTCACAATTTAGGGAAATATTGTTACGTTTCTGACAGTTGCTTATTATTACACTGATGAAATAAGGAATAAACTCCTGTTTGATTATTTAGTGAATAGAATTTAAACTCCATTAAGAATATTTGGCAAAGAAAAAAAAAAATTATGCCTCAATAAAGTTATTTGAAACTTGACACTCTATCTGCCAACAATTAAGTGTTAATTTCCTAAGATGTCTATAATAAAATAATGGAAAATGACCATTTGTTTCTACCTATCTTTCTGTGCAAAAGAACAAAACAAATTCCAGACATCATTCAGAGGTTCATTTAAAGATCGTTAGAATGATATGGAAGTTGAGAGAACATTTTATTATTTCCTCACTTCTACCAAACTGTAAATATATTTTTCAAAAATTCTGGAGATACTGCCTTTGCTTGCCTGAACACAGTAACATCTTGAAGCACATCTCCTGCTGGTGCATTACCTCAAAACCCTGAGAAGCAAAGGTCTTTGCATGGTTTCCATTGAAATAGTTTTGAAAACTACTTGAACGTAGTTTTGTTACCAACAAACCCAGCTGCATATTACAAATTCTTTGCATACTGTACAGATGGTCAAGAGGTTATTCAAAAAATATGCCTATTTCTTTCACGATGTCAACATTTTTCATATTCTATTTTTAAAATCCCCTGCAATGGATTTCTGCTTCTTCCAGTAGAAAAGGGCAATCATATCCAAATCATGTCAAAAGCAATTATCCTCCTCAAATTAAGTGATTCTTTTTAACAAAACAATAAACAGAAAATGGCAAGGAATGTTCTATGTATAAGCAGTTGAAATTATTTACTATTTTTGAGGTTTAAGCTTCTGTCTGCTAGTAATTTTCACTTCAGGTCCTGTACAGAGAAATAATTTAATCCCTGCAATAGAAATGTGATAGATACAATGATTTAGGAGATGATGAGAATAACAAGAATGAAAATGATTGCCTTTGCTATTGGCTCCCCACTTTAAAAGAAAGAACAGAAAGATTCACTGGAAACAAAAATTAACTTCAAAGGTTACTAGTTTGAAATAAATGTCTGATATAATGTGAGACCTCATGTAGGAAAATGAAAAATCTATCTATTCAGAGGAAATAATGTGCTGTTTAATAATAGTCCATTGAAAATTAACAAAACCAACCCTGAAAAAAGGGAAATGAAAATAATCTAGTTTCCTCATAATAAAAGGCAGAAAGAATCTGTATAATTGTTGACTTGGGGATAGTAAACTGCAGGAAAATATGCAGCATGCTATTAAGAAATCTTATGTTTGAGAATATTTATTTGCCTGGGCATATAATCTTAAAATATCCCTGGATCTACATTATCAATGTTACAATCTGAATGCTCCTGTCATACTGGAAAGTCCCCAGAATTGACTCTAAAATAAATTATTCCATGATGACCAGACTAGCTCAACACAGGGTTTTCACACAGTCTGAAAAGAAAGCAGGAATCTAAAAGAATGTCTAACACGTGTCTCTGTCCTATGTGAAGCAAAATCAAAGATTTTATAAACTCCCTATGGAAACATTCTTTGTGTTTTTAATTAGCCTTGGAGGTGGAAAAAAATTCTAAATAACTGATCACTTATAATAATTATATTTTACCAGTCCCCTCTCCAAACAAACAAGTAAACATAGAGAACAATTGATAGACCATTTTTAATAAGTTTATCTTGTAGAGAAACTAGTGTCCTCTTTTAGCATCTTTTCTAGACTGAGAAAAACTCAATATTTTGACTCATTCCCTATATTTCAGTATAACAAATAACAAACTTTTGCCTGTCATTTGAATTCCCTCTTCTGTTTATGTTCCTGAGACAGTATTTTGGCAAGGTCTCAGTACTAGGAAGTAGACCAAAACAGTTGTTTCACACTAACAAGGATTCTGCTAATACTTCCGAGAAGTCCAGGTCCATTTTTATTTGCAGTAGTTTCACATCATTTCTAGTCATGGTTACCCAATATTTGGATATGTGGGACACTGTAGTCTGCACATTCCCCAGTTTCATCTCAGCGTAGAGTTCTATGTGGTGGACAAGATTTTGAAAACGATATGAAGTATGAATGATCAATTTGTTTGTGGATAAAATATCATTAGCATTCCAAGATACTTTTCAGCTTTATATGTTTGTGCATGTATGGAATCACAGTGTGGGTGATTTTACAGATTCTCTTTCATAGCCTGTAGGTATACATTCTCTGGTGCAATCTTGGAGTCTGGAGGGAAATCAGTCACAGAATTATTCTGCACAAAAGTGACATTGATATCTTTTTAAGAAACAAACAACACCCTTCTTTTTCTTCTTCTTCTTCTTGTCCTTCTTCTTATCTCCTAATGAGCGTTGTTTGAAAAAAATATTAATGGAGATATCACTCAGCAAGGTGCCTGTAATAATTTTGGTTCCAGTGGAATATGCTTTGATCACTTCGATCAGTGAAGGAAGATGCATGTGGGCATAAGGTATTTCAACATGGCCCCTCATGCAGTTACTCTTTGTGTAGAGATCTCTAGCTATTGACCCAAACAGCCACAGGGGGTTTCAGAACAGTCACCTCCTTTGTAGTAGGAGATAATCTCTGCTTGATATCTAATACCCTTAAGAAGGCACTTGCTTTTTACCAACAAAGAAAGACCAAACTACAAACCGTTGTCCAAAGTAGAAGTTTATATTAAAAAAAAAAAAAAAATCTAAGAGATCTATGCAGTCAACAGATTGTACTTTACTTCTCAGTAATTGCCTATATCAGATTATTTTCTTACAGTCTCTTCTTGCTGCATTTCAGGCAAATCAGAGGAACTGTGCTTGTACTCAAAAACTTTCCTGTATGGCAGGTACATGCAATGATCCTTTTTAGCAAGCTTTGTTCTGCCCTGTTGATCTTATCTTCTAAATTCATAGACTATATTATTGGGCATATATTGTAATCTAATCACTCAGTTCTAGAAGCATAAGAAGAACCTTAGTGTCATTTCTTTTCTAATAAAAGAAATGTCTATATTGCTTTCTCACTTCATTTAAGTGCATATTTTGTACAAGCCTTTCCAGTATGAGGCACTCAAAAGGCAAGTTAGAAATTTATTATAATGAGAATAGAGATTGAGTCTATACAGAAAAAAAGCAACGACTTAAGCTCGGAAAGGTACAACTAGGGAAAATGAAAAATATTAATGCCCTGATTCCATCAGACTTGGGTTAGTACCAAGTCAGTTTCTTCACCTTAGGTAGAATATGTGATAAATCGTGGCAGAGATCTTATTCAAAAAAAAAAAAAAACAACAAAACAACAGCAACAACAACAAAAAACTATGTAAGAGGGAGTGATTACCACCATGAGAATCTCTAATTTCCTCACAGAAGAAATTGCCTCAAAGAAAGCTGTTTTCGCTTACAGAGTAATCAACAATATCTGATGTGTAGAGAGAGTATCAAGTTAAATTCTGTTAAGAAATAAATAAAACTTGCAGTGATCTGCAACAAAAAAGGGGTGGCCAGCAGGGAGAGGGAGGTGATCGTCCCCCTCTACTCTGCCCTTGGAAGGCCTCACCTGGAGTGCTGTGTCCAGGCCTGGGGCCCCCAGTACAGAGGGGATGTGGAGCTGTTGGAGCGGGTACAGAGGAGGGCCACCAAAATGATCAGAGGGCTGGAGCACCTCTCCTATGAGGAAAGGTTGAGGGAGTTGGGATTGTTTAGCTTGGAAAAGAGAAGGCTCTGGGGAGACCTCATTGCGGCCTTCCAATACTTGAAAGGAACTTACAGGCAGGAGGGGGACTGACTTTTTACACGGGTGGATAATGGTAGGACAAGGGGGAATGGGCTAAAACTGCAAGAGGGGAGGTTTAGGTTGGACATGAGGAAGAAATTCTTCCCTGAGAGAGTGGTGAGGCGCTGGCACAGGCTGCCCAGAGAAGCTGTGGCTGTCCCATCCCTGGCTGTGTCCAAGGCCAGGCTGGATGGGTTCCTGGGCAGTTTGATCTAGTGAGCTAGTGGCTGGCAGCCCTGTCCACAATGCAAGCGGGCTGGAACTAGATGATCTCTGAGATCCCTTCCAACCCAAGCCATTCTATAATTCCATGATTCCTTCCTACATTTGTTACCTACTTGAAGCGTACTCACTGAGTTAGGAATTTGGCTTATGGTCATAGTATCTCAACTGATCTTCCTAGTGTTACACATGTAATGTAGGACAGTGGTAGAAAGCATACTAACGTTAAAATACATCATATGTACTGCTTCATCCTTATTTGCTATGCCAGTTATGTTGTTATTAACAAATCCAATGACTGGAAAACAAATATGTTCTTTATTGCTGTTATTATTCGGTTGCTAATAAGTTGATTATTCAATTTGAGAAAGGAAATTAAAGTAATAAATCTGTGATTCATCATCTATTCATTTTTTTTCCATTTATAAAGTTTCCTTTTGGACGGTAAAGTTCCTTAAAAAAATGTACCCTAATTCTTTCTCCAAATATCATTGCAAATGGTTCACATACGATCTTCACAACTTACAAGTTACTCCAAGATGAATTTTAACATTGTCTGCACAATTGAACCTCTCTGACTTACCCTACCCAAAGTCACCCTATGTACATTTTATAGGACTGTGCCCTACATGCTGTCTTCGGATAAATAATTAGGTACTTATTCTCTTATTGCTGTCATCCTTTGGTTGCTGCTGTTGTGTGATCAAAAAACTTCATCTACAGCTTCTTTCTGATAAGGACATTTCTTTTGTTCTTCCTCCTTTTATCTTCACCCAGAGAAATGCAACAAATTTGTCTCTCACCTCTTTCTCAGCTTCAGAGAGCTACTTCAAAGTGCTCTTGATCTACAGTGTAATATTGGTTTCCTTTTTTTCTTGTTCGTGCTTCCTGAATAAACTATTTCTATTTTACCAGCCTTCCAATGCTATTGATTTGTTTCACCAGTTCTCTGTGATGATGATTAACCAGGTTTTTTTGGTTGTAAAGCAAGATTTCAGATCCTTTCACTTCAGTTCCTGTACTGTTTTGAATTCATATGTAAGGTCAGACTGAATCTTCTTGGTGTATCAGATCAGTGTCATGAAATAAGCCGTATCTCCTCCACGAGGCTGCAAGTTCACTTGTGCTGAGATGCCACCTTAGGAGACATGGCATGACCAAACTACCATTCCTGAAGATTCACACTCAGAAGTCAGCCTTCTTCTCAAAGGTAGTATTTCAGGATGTCAGATGGTTGACTTCTCCTTTAGCAGGTTGATACTGAGTACTGCTATTGTGATGTTTAGCTTGTGAATGAGAACCCCTTAGATTTAGGAATTTCCCATTATTAGATGCTCCTTCATTTGCAGACCCAGAACAGTGTCATACTTTTGGGACATCAGGTAGAGGGTATTATGAGGCAGGTTCTTGTACATCAGAGAGTTTCTCCATAGCACTCTCAAGCCAACTGATGTCTACCACCTTTTTTTCCTCACTTCTGCCCATTTATTATTTTTCTCTGTTAAATGAACTACTCCAACAGCTCAGAGAATGCAGCTGCAAACATTTTTTTTTTTTTTTTCTTTTTAAACAGGCTGTCTATCCTACTTCTTCTATTGGTTAGTTCATCAAAATCTGATCATGTTCAACATTAGTTTCCCCGAGTATGGTATTCACTCAGTCAGTAGCAGTGCTGGAAATATTTTCATTATACTCAAAATCCTGTTGCAGTCGGAAGTGAACAATCCATACTTATTAAGTGAAGGATTCATTGCAAGCCTAATTAAAATCCTGATAGTCTAATCAAAACATATCAACATTTATCATTAGACTAGTTATAATACTGCTAACATGTGTAATCCAAATTAATAGAGTAAAGCCTCATTAAGAATAATATCCCTAAAACTGTAACACGAGAAAACCTCCAACTATTCTTTTCTTTGTTATGCCCATTCTTGCAATGTCCTGGTGGGTACTGACATTGATAATGACTACCTTTCTCAAACAGTGAGACCATGGGTGACGTAGCCAGCAGTTGTCATCCCAAATTCTTCACCATTAAACATACAGTGTTTATGGGGAGTATCCTTCCACCTCAGCCTCAAAGTCCACCAGAATCTTTATATATTGTCTTGTCAGAGCCTGTCTCCTTCACACTTCTCTCCAGGCAAAATTAGTTTGCAACATGCTACTCTTCCCTCAGTTCAGAGGGTTGTTTTGTACCCCAGTGATGATGTACTCCCCACAGTTGCTACTGTTCTCCCAGCTGTCTGGTCTGGGCACAGACCAAAGAGAATACAGGAGAAACAACAAGCCATCAGGAATTTGCTGACATTGTTAAAACCAGCTCCTGCCAAGGAATGCAGACAAGTCCTGAGACAGCTCTTAACCTAGTCTGTGCTTACTAGTACACATGACGACTTATTTATTGGTCTGTTAATTATCCGCTACAGTTTGCCAATAGATTCCTAACAGAACACTAGAGATCTGATTTCCTGTTTGTAATCTAAAATTTTTCCAGCCAACTCCTTCTTCAGCTCATCAAGCAGGAATTGGCTTCAACCTAAATGACATCTAGTATATTTGTTCTTTAAAGTAGTTTTGATGCTTTCACTGAGTATTGCAAAACATGAGGATACAAATGAAACTCATACTGATGGTGAATCCAAGGAAAGATGCATTTGCAAAGAGTTGTAAGATCAGGATCTACATTTTCCAATGAGCTGATAACTTTAAATTTAGGCAAATTGTCTTATTGTCATATAAAAATGATATAATTGTCTAAAATCTTTATGCCAATATCATGCATCAGTGATTGCTCTTAACTCTCTGTGATTTCACAGACTGTTTTTNTTTATTCTTTGTTGTTTCACAAGATTTTTTTTTTTTTTTTTTTGAGAAGCTTACTACATCTTTTAACTTCTATAGAATGTGAGTTGGACAGGTTTATTCATAACTGAAAGTGAAGAGTCAAGATACAGAGGTGTGTGCACATCTCAATTGAAGCTCTAAATAGGATTTGTAAGTCCCTAACTTTTGGAAGATTTTTGCTAGAAAACTGGATTCAAATTTGAATTTTTCTGCACTATAGACAGCAGTTTTAAAAGCTGCTTTGAACTCTCAAATTCCTGTAAGATACTTCATGCCCTAAATCTAAATGAAATGATACATTTCCTTATGCCTAAATGCCATACAGCTTAAAAACTTTTCTGTGGCAATCTTTAGTGCTGGAATATAAACAGAAAACCTAGAATGCATTAACCAGATAGAGAAATCCTCCAATATTTATATTGAAATACAAGTCAAATCCATGTGTATTTTAGAAAAGAGTAGTTAGTCAATGCAGTTTTGTTTATGATCTGTGTAGTATAGAAGTTTGGTTTTATGATTGCTCTGAATAATGAGCTATTTTTATGTCTTACTACTTTTCTGTGACACGTGCTAAATACAAAAGTAAACAAAAACACAAACATACACCTTACAATATGAATTTACCTCCATAAATATTATAGTTCACTTTCAGCTGATTCTGTGCTGGTCTCACTTCCAAGAATTTTTACTCATGTAAGTAACACATAAACTTATGTCTGACTATTTGCAAGATCAAGGACAGAGAAAGAAGCGTGTAAATCCTAGCCTACTCTGTGGCAAAGACATGCACCCCTCTTTCTCTATAGTGAAAGCAATTAAAAAAATTGGATGGCTCTCATGGATCGTCATAAGAGCTGATGTCTGTAATGTAGTAATGAAGCAACTTGCTTTTGCAGTTTGCATTAAGTAATTACTGGATATCCTGAGATACATGAAATACCTGGTCTGAATCATGGTACAGAAGGGAGTGTTCAAACATTGATGTGAAGGATAGGCAGAGGCAATCAGGCCTTCTCTGGGTGCTCCTTAAGAAAAAATTTTTACTTCAGTTCAGTTACATTTTCCAGGCTAGGAACTCTGAAGACAGCTGTTAAAATTCCACTGCAGGATTTAAAAATAAGGCATTGCAACTCTAGCAACAACTTGGAAATTCCTTTCCACTAGTGATATGTTTATACCAAACATTACAAAACAGCTCTGTATCTTGTGCATAAATTATCATATTATGGAAAATAATCATTGTTGTGGTACAACACTTTGTTGCTATTGAATGTATGTGTTTATATGTATTATGAATGTGTGTATGTATATGATAAATATATTAGTTATTGAATCACTGTGATATTAGGCGACTGACAAATCAAGCCAGCTCTAGACCATAAACCAAAACATTTACTCAATCATACACACTTGCTAATGGTCAGATTTTAACATTAATCATCATCAATAGATATGCAAAATGTTTGACTTTAACAACTATATTCTAAATTAGCCATAAGTGTGTAACAGTATGGAGCAGAAGCCATAGTTAAACACTATCAAGTGAAGTCCTTGGTGGTTCTTAGTAGCAGAGGTCCCAGTGATCAGTCTTCAGAGTGCATCAAGAAGAGAAGTCAGAAATTAAGTGATCTTGCCTTCCTCCATTTTCTCCAGTTCTCCATTTCTCCCGTCTTGTGCCTGATTTCTTTGATGTTAATATCTCCTCGCTCTGGTGAAGTCCTCCTCCACTCCCACACTGCGTATGTTGTTCTCTTTGTCTTGCCAGTAATCCTTCTTGTGTATTTGGAAGGATGTCCTGCCCACTTATAGTGCCATGTGCTTATCTTGTTCTCTGTCAACTTAAGTTACGTGGATGTCTTTTCTGTGCAAATAAACCTAACTGTGTCTGCCTCCCTTTTTGGTTACCTTGTAATTCATATACTTGAGAAAAATTGTGTCTGGCTATGCCATCACTGTGTTATAAATGCATACCGCTGTTAAGTATAGTATTAATAGTTTAATTGCTTGATAATTGTATGTTAAGCTTATGCTATCATTATAATTAATTATACCCTGATTACTCTATTTATAATTTATTAGTGTCACAGGCCTCTTCATTGGCTAAAAATCTACTTATTTGTCTTGAATTAATTATTTTCTTCATTTTTCTTCAGTCTACTGCAAAAAAAATCTGTTGCACAGATCTTTCATTTTGGAGACAGCTTGTGGATGGAGACCTCTTTTTTTTTTTTTTTTTTTTTTTTTTTTTTATTTTTTCTAGAGAAAACTCACTCCCTT
>VXAV01008686.1:58307-79256 GCA_013399715.1 Alectura lathami | reverse complement strand
GGTCAAAATAAAATAAAAAAATATCATTATACTGAACTAATTTAAGGTGGTATGTTCCAGATCAGCCCAACAAAATATATTCATGTATGATCAACTCAAAATAATATTTAACACTTTCCTATGTTTTTAAAAATTCATTGTTTTCCTCAGAGAAAGCTTTTATACTGACACATTTCAATTATCCATACAAAACCATGCCAGCCAAAAATTTTTGTTGCGAATTTTAATTGATTTTGTCTTTAATAAAATGAGAATGAAAAAATGCATGCAGATTTCAGTTGATAGAAATATCATCGTTACTTAAATTCACGTTTCTGCAGTACTCCATAGAGCTGGCTGCCTGCTTTCTTAAAAACATGTTGACGTGCTAACCTACATCTTAAATTCTGTTTCCATTAAACTCAAAGGCTGCTTAGCACATGATGATAGAAAACCCACATAAAGTCTTAGAAATAAGAACCTGTACTCTTCAGATTAAAAATACACAGTGCCTGGTTGATTGAGATTTTAATCAAGAAGAAAAAAAAAAAAAAAAAAGTCTTTTTTCCCTGGAAGATTAATCAACAGATTTCAAAACAAGAAGACACAGCAAGAATTACATACTATTTTGTTATTGCTGTAACTTATAGCAGGTCTTCATTTTTTTCATAGACTCACTGGAAATACTGTGGTTAATTGAAGAAATAACAGTAAGTTGAAAGAGAATCCGAAGTGCTGATAGAAGATCTTTGTTTTGCAATCTAGTTTATTTATGATTAATCATAATTGCAATTATGCATGAGTTGTGGCTGCCATATGTCTTCGGTTACTTCTGTACCTGGAGTACTATCTGATGAAGTGCTATGAAATAGTATTAGATAACAAAATCTCTGAAAGTAGAAGCTTATAAGTGTTTTTATTTATTTTACCTCTGACATTTTAACCAAGATCAGAGATTACTTCATGACTTTAGAGAGAGTGTTTATAAGCATGTATCAGTTACCTGGGTTATATGAGAGAAAGACACATTTTGTAAATACAAAAAAATAGATAAAAAGAAGAAAATACTAAATACAAAAAAGAAAATGCAAAAAAAAAATGGTTAAAAAGATGAACTTGACTTATTAAATATCAAAAAAGCAGTAAAATATACAAATGTACTGAAAAGGTACCCTTTGATCTTCAAGAGAAAATTTCAATACTTTAGTCAAAAAGTTAACATCACCTCTGAGGCACCCAGTCAAGGCATGCTTGTCTCTGAGGAAATCCTAAGTGTTCTGTATAACAGTATCTTTCATGCAGACAGTCATTTGCATTAAACTTTTTCTCATTTGAAGAAGATAAAGCTTCATTATTAGAGAAACTGATGATAAATTTCAAGTCTTTGTCTCATGTGGATTCAGCTAGCTCTGACAAGGAAAGAAAAACCTTTTGAACTGTCAGCACAGTAGCTCCACCTCCCAACAGCAATCAGCTGATACAGTAATAACACTTCAATTTTGCTATGGTATAGTTCAACAAATCTTACATGGAATTTAATAGGGAATAAACACTGTGGCATTTATCTAATGAGTTGTTCCACACCGAGAGAAACACATATCCTTTCTTAATCTAAACAGCAAAACTGTTTTGCCAAAACTATAACTATGGCAGGTGCCATTTCAACTAAAGACAGATACTAGTTCATTTGTGCTTTTTGACAAGATGCCTGTTAAAATATACAAAAAAAAAAATATTGTTTAGCTTTGTTTATGCTAATTATGCTGATAGTCTACAATAATCTGCACCTGATTTAGAACTCCAGCTAATCACGACTGCAACATACATGGAAAATTTCCTAGATGCTCTTTTCCCAGTGGATAATCAGTTGCCTGAAATGATATCAAGATAATGAAGAAAAAGAACATAGCCTTAATAACTTCTCTATGCCCTTGTGAGGTCTTGCATCACTACAGGTGCATGAAAACCATTAAGTAGTTACCAAATCTGTTACCTAGTGTTTGAAAACTACCACTTGCTGCTATTTCAATTTAAAAGCAGATGTCAGATGGGAGGATTTTTGTTCTTTAGTGGCAGGGGCTGTTGGGAAAATAACAGGAATAATATGTAGCCAGATCAGAGCAGAAGGTGTTAATTCCTGCAGCTGCAGGAAAGAACAGAGAGCAGCAGAGTGTCAGGCTCTGCTGATAGGAACCCTGCCCAGCTGGGGCAGTTACAGATTTCATACACCTTTATTTAAGGTATGCAACTGCTTTGTCACCAAAACTGTGTCAGATAAGCAGGGTATGGTAAACAATGGAAATCTTTCAGATAAGGAGGCTCTAGGCAGTATATTTTCAATAATCCAATCCTTTGTTAGCTAAATTTTGCTAATTGTTAGCTGCAAATGTTTTTTAACTAGTGAGGCCTGCAAAGATCTATGAGATACTAAATATTTTGCTTCCACAGTGCATGTTTTGGATATGGCAACCAGAAGCACAAACCAAAAAGTGTATTTAATGCAAAATACTAAGCTAATTTACATCAGTATCTGGATTTTGGTATGGTTTCTCTTCATGGACTGAATAACAAACATTTAGACAACGAAACAATCAGGGATGGTTCTATGATTTCATTCTATTGTATAATTAATTAATGTGTTAGGGTATCAACATTCTTTGATATTTGACTAGTTACAATTTTATGACAGAATCCTAAATGAACTCATAATTAACTCTCATGTACACATACTGTTGCTCTCTCTTTAAATGCAAGTACTCAATTCATATTGATACGTTGTTGACACTTAGAAAGAACAGAAGTTCAGAAAAAAAAAAAAAAGAGTACACCTTACGAGATATATAAGGATGTTCTTTATTTTGCCTTTCATATTTCTTGCATTAGAAATGCAACTGATAGCGAATATGGAAACAAATTAAAGAAAGCACCTTTTAGCTGCAGTCCAGGAGCAGACAGCATTTGTACTTGCCCAGGAGCATAGAGAATTAGTGGAAACAAACAACACATTTCACCTTCATTATCAAAGAAAAATTAAATTAGTGCTTGAAAAGTGAATGTCCTTTGCTTACGAAAATGTTATTTCTAAATTTCTACTTCTCAGAGTCGTTCCACTGTGTACTCTCAAGTAACAGAACACTAGGGAAGAGAATGTGAGCCAGTGGTGAAATCAGGAATAATTTATAATTATATACTCCATTATATACTTTAAAATGTCCAGTAATCTCAAAGTAAAGTGTTTTCTCACTGTTAAGGAAATAGTATCTTTGATTGTGGGAGAGGAGCAATAAATCCTTGCTTTTGTCCAGCGACAACCTTTAAATAAAGGAATACAAGATGGCCAATTAATTGACAGGTTTGATCACATACCTATGACCACTTTCTGTAGTTTTTTTGAAAGGGAGAGAAAAGTACAGAGGAATGCATTGGCTGACTTGCTTTTTAAAAATGATGGGTTTCTTTCTTTAGTGCTCCCATTTGGAAAACAAAATGAGAGTAAAGAAATCAAAGTAATGTATTTTCTCCAATGTGTATTTAAAGTTATCCTAGGAACGTTTGTACGGCATTAAATATATAATTTAATTACATTTTTTTTTTTCAAATACCATTAAAGTTTCTATTAAAGCACCCTAAAATATACAAAGTCCCTTAGTGTGTAATCTAAATACAGGGGAAAAACATATGATGAAGCATAGTTTTCGGGCTGTTCCACTGTTATCCAAAAACTGGTACAGAAGGTGCACCAAGCATCACAATACTTACTCCCACTTGTCTTGTTTCTCACCCATGCAGTTTTTGTTCAATAATTTTCATGTGAATTTTAGGGGTATTGGGGAAGGGTAGGGAAATTCAGTTCTGCACTTCATGGAAGACAAGGAATGGACAATTTTATTTTTCCCAACTCCGCAAAAGATAGTACATATAATATAACATTTATAAAGTTTGGAAAGGGAGATTTAAGTAAACAGTTGGCAAGCAGAAAAAGAATTTGCCAACGCAATGCAAAACTGCAGATAAATGCTAACTGAGCTGATTTCATTTTAATAAATTGTGCATGAGAGCTCAGAGCTACATCTTGCTATGAGATGCACAACTGCAGACTGTAACTAAATAAGCTTAAAAAAAAAAAATGTTTGCTACATATCATGTGAGAAGATCTGAGCCAGTGCTGTGTGTCCCTAGAAGCTGAAACAGAGTTTTTCCACAGGCAGAGATGTCATCAGTAACTTCTCTCTTTTTAGAATGTAGATGTGGGTTATAAATCACAACTCAACCTTCATTCATAAAAATGAAAAAGAAAGGAGAAAATAAAAGGAAAAAAGAGGATTTCTGTGACAGCATTTGTTAAGGGAAGGCACCCTTCCCAGGTCTCTCTCCCTCATTTAATCCCTACTCACAACTTGCCCCATTCTTCCTGCTTTGGCTTGTTTGCCTCCAGACCTAGGAACTGCCTTAAACACTGTCTCATGTCAGAAATCAAGCCTTCTGCGTGACCTTCTCTGCATGTATAAGGCAATGCCTCTCCAAGGTGTAGATGCTGACTGGAGTAGTGTGTTTGCATGTGCACAAGAGGTACATCAGAAGCCCTTTGGGGAATGTATTTTCTACAGTGATAGACACTTTTATAGGCACAAAATGGGTAAAGCATGTTAATAACACAACTTGGAGTGTGCTGTGAAACAAAAGATATCTCAGTGAACGGACTGGAAAAAAACAGTCTAGCAGTGCAGACCTGTAATCACAGCAGCTCATGCTATACGCGACTGATCATTGCCATGGCAACAGACTGTGTTTAGTTACATCACTGTAATAAAGGAGGGATAAGCCACAAGGGCAAAGAGATACCAAACAATTTCTGGAAAGAAAAAATTTGTTTCAATATATACATTGAACTATCCACAAAGTCAAGCAAACCAAAGAGCAAAGGAAGCAGGAAAAAGAGCACAAAGCACACATACAGAAATTTCAAGTGAATAAATCAGTTTTATTGTAATCTTACAATATTTCCACAAGGATTGCAATTGTGTGGAATATTTTCAGTTTCCTCTGATTTTTCTCAGAACTGTGATATAAGACAATTTGTAAAGCTCGCTATCCAAGATGGCTGAAGAAAGAGCAAGACCTTTTATGATTTTGCTCCAGCATTATGCTGTTTACTTATTTGATTAACACTGGAAATGCCTACAGCATTACCAAGGGGAAGAAAAAAAATGTGAGTTATACTTCTGCAGTAGGAGATGTGTAGGGAGAGCAAGAAAAGAGGCAGTTTGGGGGAAACTGAACCAAAATACTGATAATGAGACTGTAAGCCAGCTGGCATGACGGCTCACTACAGTTCAAGCGATGAGCCCAATGCTCTTACATTCATTGAAGTCTAAGTCTTTTCATTGATATCCAGTGGTTTTGTAACTTCCTAAAAAAAGTGTGTACTTTGACTTCCAAAACGTGCAAGAAACAAAACTTAAGAAATGATCCAAAACTCAGATTCACTGCAGTAGTAGTATCTTTCTGCTGCGCTGTAAGTCTAAAACATGTGAATGAGCCCAGAAATGTAGTTTAAGGGGATTCTTATTTTCAAGTTTGTTTCCAAGACCAACTTCTTTATTGCAGAGTGCTTTTTGGTAAACTTTTCATTTAGTGATAACTTTTTATGTTGCTGTTTGCTGTCACATCCTTGCACAGCCACACAAATTACATAAAAGGAGTGACCAATTTACAATAATAATAATATTAAAAAGTTGAAAAAAAAAAAAAACAAGTCCTTGAAATAAAAATGCACAACATACCTTATGATACTAACTATGCAAAAATAACCTTCAGACACAGGTATTCCTTTGGAGGATGAAGTTCTCTTTGTTCACGTATAAAGGTGAATATTACCTAATATGGATTTCCTTCAGTTAGACTATGTATTATTTTCCTTTTAGGATTGCTTCTACACCTTCTCCTATAATACAAAAGCTATGTGTGCAGTTAAGCCATGACAAAAATAAATTAAAATGAATATAAAAGAAAACATGATTAAGAGGATTAAAAATGAACTTGAGCATTTATGCAAATGATAAAAATATTATTTGGTAGTTATAGACACATACAAATTTCAAAATGTATTAATTATGGCACTTACTAAAGAAAAAATGTACACATCTTACAATAGGCATTCAGGTTCCTAGGCTTTATTTTTCAAAATGTACTTGGACATATATGATCTAAGCTGAAGTTTGCTCACTGGTACAAAAAGAGTGCTAATTGTGTGCAGAAGAATCACAGAATACGTGATTTTTCAATGTATAAGAAAACAGAAATAGTCAGTTTAAAAATAATGTAAGGTTTCATAAGAAAGCAGTATTGCCATTACAGAAGGAGTAGGTTTGAATCAGGCTATCAAATAATATTGTGTCAATATCACAAATTCAGGTGACGAAAATATTGCTTTTATTCATTGCCAGGTGAAATGATCATTTTTCCTTAAAATAATACATTGATTAAAAAAATAGTAATTCAAGGTACTGTATTTAGTGCCTCAAATTTTTAAAAGAAATTAAACTAGCACTAGAGACAAAGTAATTCAGTCTGTTCTTTAAAAAGTTCTGCTTATGCTTTAAATAGGTACTATATCATAAATTTTTTCATGACTGAGACAAACTTGAAAAAGTTTAATTATTTCTTACAAATGTTCAGAAATCATGCAATAGAGATAACATCTATTTTAATAATACTACTTAATAATACAGTTTAAAGCTGATATTGGGCTTTCACTTCAGAGTGCTCACAAAATTAACTAATTAAATACAATTTAGTTCACCCATTAGTCATTTTTGTGTGGACATGACAAAGCCTTTTACTTCAATTGACATGTGGAGATCCTTTTATCTACCTGTCCCAACTTCAGTTCCAGACACCAGTTCTTTGCATACAAAAGAAGCTATAAAATTGAAAATACAAAAGTATTTTGCAGATGATATTTCAAAGACATCTTAAAAACCCTCAACGAACACCTAAGGAGCCTTATTTACTTTATTTTAAGGGAGGCGAAAAAAAAAACACACATAGAAAACCCCCACAACCAAACAGATTTTGCACAATTTTACAATTTATTTATTTGTTTTACAATTTATTTATTTATTTATTTTTACCATTTATTTATTTATTTCCTTTAAGATCCCTCATGTAACAGTGCCCTCAAAAGACAAACAACAGCCTCAATAAAGTCAGTTCACTACTCAGATAAAATGAAAATACAACAGAGGGTGCCAAAAAATGTACAGACATTTTAAGAAAGGAAGAAAATCTTTATTAAAATGGTAATTTTCAGTATAAACCAATAACACAAAATGAATACAAGTCACATTCTACTTCTGCAATTACAGGCGTTCTCAAAGTGGTTACCATCAGTGTACAGACACTTCTGATTATGGTGAATGACAAGCATGTATAAATTTTTTTGGCACCCCTGGTATTTACAAAAATGCAGAGTACATTGCAGCGTCCCAACAGCTCTAATGTTGAGTGGTTGTAGTGGGCTGACTTGGCTGGCTGCCAGGCCCCCACCCAGCTGCTCTCTCACTCCCCCTCCTCAGCAGGACAGGGGGTGAAATTAAGGTAGAAAAGTTGGTGGGACTTTCACTCACCTGTTAACATCACAGGAAAAAAGAACTTGGCCTGGGGAGGATTCACTTAGTTATTGCGAATGAGTAACAGCATAAAGCAGTGAGAACTAAAAGCAAACTAAAAACACCTTCCCCACTCCATCCACACTCTTCTACCTCCTGCACTCCAAGCAGTGCAGGGGAACGGGGGCTACAGTTTGTTTGTAACAGGTCCTCTCTGACACTCCTCCATGGCCACTCTCTGCACCTGCCCCACGTAGGGTCCCTCCCATGGGTGCCATCCTTCCCAAATTGATCCCACATGGGCTTCCCACAGTTGCAGCTCTCCAAGCTCAGCTACAAAACAGCTCCGTACCACGGGGCCACCCATCAGGAGCTGATGGAGCCCCGTGGGCAGCAGCTCCCCCAGGCCTCTGCTACCCCCACAGGCTCCTCCCCATGGGCTGCAGCTCCAGCCCCAGGCCTGCTCCTGCGGGGGCTCCCCATGGGCTGCAGCCTCCTTCAGGCCACATCTCCCTGCTGCACCATGGGCTCCTCCATGGCTGCATGGGGAGATCTGCTCCACGTGCTGCCATGGGCTGCAGGGGGACAGCCTGCTCCACCGTGGGTGGAGGTTAGCATATTTGGATTATAGAAGAAATGAGAAAGCTCCTAAAATTTTCAGAGGGCTCTTCTAGGAAGCAAAAAACATGAGCCTTTACTATTTTATTTTATTTTATTGTATTGTATTTTATTGTATTTTATGTTTTTTTTTATGTTATTTTATTTTAGCTTATTTCATTTTAATGTTATTCAGTCCAAACTGATCTTAAATTTCAAGTTCAAACAAGATGCTTTGAAGACAGAGAGAACTGGAATGAATTTAAACATCATTAAAATAAAGTGTAATGAATTCTTGCAGAACTTTGAAAACAGATCTTTAACCATAAGATTAGATTGAGAAGTACCAAAATGAACTTTCCAGAAGACCTCTTCTCAAGCACTCAGTTTTATAAAAAGATTTTGAATAAAAGCACTGATTTAATGATGTATATATATTTATAGAAATGAATTTAGTATGAACAGAAGAAAAAAATGTGTTTTCTCAGACTGCTCAGAATGGGAAGCATAGTTTGATCACTAATCTGGTGTAGCTAGCCCTAGGAATATTGTGAATTGTTCTCTATTAACAACAGAAATTTGAAGTACAGTACAATTTAATGTACTCACAAATATAACATTATGCATTAATTATATTATAGCTGTTCATTTTTCAAGACTTAGGACAAATTCTTGCAACTGTTTCACAAACAAGATCCTTCTTCAGTCAGATGTTTGTTGGACAGCGTAGTGAAACTTACCTTGCAGAGTTTTTTCCAGTGCCCAGGAATATATGTTGATGTTTTCACTACAATACTAACTGTACAGAAACAATGTCTCATCCAATTAAGCAAATTTCTGTGTAATAAAAAGCTTGTATCAAGAAAAAATTTTGCAAGTTGACACTTGATTGTATTTTCATCTAAATTTTTTTTTTATGAGGTTTCTCATAATAAATATTTTGTGGGGTATGGGATAGATCTAAGGTATCAAAACACTTAAAAGGGGAATGTTCCATCTGAAAATTTCATTCAGAGCTTTACTTCCCTAATGCAGTTACTTGGAGGGGTGACAGCACCATTTTTTATTTTTATTTTTTCAAACGAATAGAATAAATTTCACTGGTAGCTGGACTGAAATCACAAATATTCAATTGCTGCCACCACCCACAAGACAGACTAAGTGAGCAGGCCTGGATTTGCCTAAACACCTAGCCTGAAGACCTGTTACTTGTTATCAGTATAGTGCATTTTTAACCTCTGGGAGCAGGAAAACTGGAAACTGTACTTGAAGGAAGAAAAGCTTCTTGTAAGGAGCTCAAGTGGGTGGGAAATACCATAGTTTGGTCATAAGAGGAGATCTTAGAAGTGGTTTTTAGAAGCAGACTAATTGCTTTTGAAGAATATGCACAAGTCTAGCATCTGTTGCCTCTGACAGGGCTTCCCTAGGGGTGTGGATGCTTTTATTTTTTAGATTAATTTAGAGCAGTTTAAACACTTTAAGGAGCCAAATCTGAATCTCATGTTAAATTCTTACTACTTTGTTTCAAGTCAGAAGAAAAGGAACAGAAAGATACAAATCTGTGGAAGTTAAACTTCTTATTTTCCTTTTTGTTATTACACTAAAACCAACATTTTAATCCTTCTGAAAAGGGTTGGAAAACCTTGTGTGTATGCCAGTTGTCAACAGGCATAGTTCATATGTATGCATACAAAATTCTGGATGTAGTAGAATACAGCAAGCACATAGCATGCCACAGACTGTCAACACGGAAGCAGAGTAATCTGAGGCTTCAGTAATGGTATGGTAATTTATTTGCTTTTACTGATACCTCCTTCTTGCCAACTCATGCTGTGTTTTCACATTTTACATGCACACAGGCTAAGACAGATTGTCTCTTATAGTATGTCTGTACAGTGGCCAATAAAATAGGATTCTGACAGGTATCTCTGGATGCAGTTCCCACACAAATTATAAGGAATCATGCTCACAGATTTGAAAGCATGTGCTTATTTGAACAATACATTACAAATATTTCTAAATGTGAAATTTCTTATTGGAAGCGTCAGGCAAAAGACATAAAACAGTTATATCATGACTTTTAGTATGGCATAACAAGGGTTTGCAGGTTCTGTGCAAGTAGAATGATGCCACAAGAAGAGATTGTCTTATGAGGAAAGAGCTGCAGAGATTGCTCCAAATATGATTAACATTTCAAAAGACAAATTCAGTATTGTACTTCCAGGTACCCTAGAGGGCTTAGGTTTCTGGGTAGGTTCATATCAAGGTGGGTCCCTTCCTCCCTTGCTATCTGCAAAAGGAAAAGAAGGTGGCAGGGGGACTGTGTTCCAACAAGACTGCTGATTGAGTGGATCAATGACCATGACCCTGACAGAGTAGTGCTTACTCACAGGTCAAGTTAAATGTACTCTGGAAGGTAAGATACAGCTAATGAAAAAGAAAGGTTTCTGTACAATAAGAAGCATCTAGGAACTATGGCTCTGAGTGCTAAAAGGCTTGCATTTTTGAGAGAGAAAAGCACATGCAGAGGAAGTAGAAGTTATTTCTGTGTATAAGATGAATTGTGTTTGATCCTGCTCTGTCTCATACTGGCTCATGACTAATTTATCCCACATTCTGTTGGAAGCATATTATAATTGTATTGAACTGTGCTTGGCAAATGGGACCATTAATGTATCTAATGAAGTATCCACATTCACATCTGCAGGCCCAAGTTACCTTTGTTTTTCTTGCAGGGTAAGAATGTAAGAAAGCCTAACAATATCTTTAAGATTCATATGTTTCCCTAGTCGAAGAATGGCCTCACAGGCTTATGAAATCTTTCAAAAGCTGATTTAAAATCAGAAGAAATAACAGTTCTTTAACTTTTCTAATCAAAATCAGTACCAAGTGTTTAGCTGTTGACTCCAGAGACCTGTGTTTGATGAGGTGTCAAAAAAAAGCTGAATGAATTTTTAACACTGTCTGTGTATTAATGGCTTCGCTGCTGATTTTTAACTTAATATTCCCTTATCAGCCTGCTTAAACATAAATTCATTGAAATACATATTTATTTATTCGTAAAAACAAGTATATCTATGGGCTGTTAATCTACCTTCTGTGACTTTTCCTGCCTTAATAGCCTTATGTTCCATAGAACCCGATGCAAAACACGAATAAAAGTACCTATTCTTTTCCAGAACTGTGAGTTGTTTTATGTGCAGTGTTAATAATATATTTCTGAAAGAGTGTTTCATTAGATAGTCCTAACTATGTTTAACTATGTATGTACAGTAGCATTACCTAAGTAGTACAGCTACGTAAGTGTCAAATAACTATAAGTAAGTTTAGTATTCTGGGGACACCTCATTGCGGCCTTCCAATACTTGAAAGGAGCTTACAGGCGGGGGGGACACCAACTTTTTACACAGGTGGATAATGGTAGGACATTGGGCTAAAACTGAAAGAGGGGAGGTTTAGGTTGGCCATCAGGAAGAAATTATTCACTGAGAGAGTGGTGAGGCTCTGGAACAGGCTGCCCAGAGAAGTTGTGGATGCCCCATCCCTGGATGTGTTCAAGACCGGGCCAGATGTGTTCCTGGGTAGTCTGATCTAGTGGTTGGCAGCCCTGTCCATGGCAGGGGGGTTGGAACTAGATGGTCTTTGAGGTCGCTTCCAACCCAAGCCATTCTATGATTCTGTGATTCTATGATTCCCACTTCCCTCCAACAAGGTCACATTACTCTACCTTTACATAATCATTAGCTTACATAATCATCTTCTCTATTTCTGTCTAGAAACCTTAGAAAATCACAGAAGGTAGCTGAAGTGAAAAAGCGTATGAAATATAGGTCTAGGACTAGACCCCCAAATTCCTATTCAGCTGTCATGTACTGTAATCATTTCTGACACAGGCATAAAAACAACCAAATCTTTCAACTCTTCAGTGTTAAGGCTTTGGTGAGAATTCATATACATGCATCACCATTGGTTACATTATCTTAGTGTATTTATATTTGGATTTGTTTGCTTATTTTACGGGGAAATGTGCTTCTACAGCACGGGTCAATAGTCCTTGGCTTTGGTTACAAAACACAGTCACAAATGTATAACATTACAAAGCACTATATTATAACAAGAAAATATCTTGGGACAAAAAGTGTGGTTTTATTGATCTTGAATGTGGAAGGTTGGAAAAAATTCATACACAAATACATAGTGAAAGCTGCAAGAACCGTTGCCTGACAACTTACCTGAGTGCTAACAATGTACTTAGCCATAAGATATTTTGTCACTTCTTTCTATTTTGTGAAAGATAAATTATTAATTATTTTTAGTATTGTTTTACTGAAATTGGAATTTTAATACAATGGTTATGTGAAAACTAATATCAAGATATGCAATTTATTTAGGTACCTAAAGACGAAGAGTAGTATTTACTGAAACTTTCAAAAAATTAAGCACTAGATGATGGAGTAACAGCATCAGTGGATAAGGGAAGAGCAACTGATGTGATCTACCTGGACTTGTGCAAAGTGTTTGACACTGTCCTGCATTATATCCTGGTCGCTAAACTGGAAAAGCATGGGTTTGATGAGTGGACCACTCGCTGGATAAGGAACTGGCTGGATGGTCACGCCCAGAGAGTTGTGGTCAACGGCTCAATGTCGAAATGGAGACCGGTGATGAGTGGCGTCCCTCAGGGATCAGTGCTGGGACCAGTGCTGTTTAACTTCTTGTTTGGCGAGACAGACAGTGGAACCGAGTGCACCCTCAGCAAGTTTGCGGACGACACCAAGCTGTGTGGTGCCGCTGACATGCTAGAGGGAAGGGATGCCATCCAGAGGGACCTGGACAGGCTGGAGAGGTGGGCCCATGCCAACCTCATGGAGTTCAGCAAGGCCAAGTCTAAGGTCCTGCACCTGGGTTAGGGGCATTCCCAAGCACAAACACAGGTTGGGCGGAGAGTGGCTGGAGAGCAGCTCTCAGGAGAAGGATTTGTGGGTGTCGGTTGATGAAAAACTCAACATGAGCTGACAATGTGCGCTTGCAGCGCAGAAGGCCAACTGCCTCCTGGGCCGCAACAAGAGAAGCGTGATCAGCAGGGTGAGGGAGGTGATCCTGCCCCTCTGCTCTGCTCTGCTCTCATGAGATCCCGCCTGGAGTACTGTGTCCAGTTCTGGGGCCCCCAACACAAGAATGATACTGAGCTGTTGGAGGGGGTCCAGAGGAGGGCCACGAAGATGATCAGAGGGCTGGAGCACCTCTCCTGTGAAGGCAGGCTGAGAGAGTTGGGGTTGTTCAGCCTGGAGAAGAGAAGGCTCTGGGGGGACCTGACAGCGGCCTTCCGGTAGCTGAAGGGGGCCCACAGGAGAGCTGGGGAGGGACTTTTTAGGAGGCATGTAGTGATAGGACGAGGGGTAATGTCCACAAACTGGAAGAGGGGAGGTTTAGGCTAGATATTAGGAAGAAATTCTTTCCTGTGAGGGTGGTGAGGGACTGGAACAGGTTGCCCAGAGAGGCTGTGGATGCCCCCTCCCTGGAAGTGTAAAGACCAGGCAGGATGGGGCTCTGAGCAACCTGGTCTAGTGGGAGGTGTCCTTGCCTGTGGGAGGTGTCCTTGCCCATGGCAGGGGGGTTGGAACTAGATGATCTTTAAGGTCCCTTCCAACCCAAACCATTCATTGATTCTATGATTCTATGTTATGCATTTTTTTTTTTTTGAATCTAAATGTGGTTTTAGAAACCTAATATTGCTAATATTTAGACACTTGGATCTGAAACATATCAACTACAAAAATGTTTTATTGTAGAGAGAATGTAGGTTTTTAACCTACAGTACAAAATTAAGGAACATTCAGAGTATGTGATTTATCAGTCTGTTAAAAGTATATGAATTGTGCCTTGCTGTCATTCTCACTTAGTTAAACCAGAACAAGAAAGATAACTAAATGGCTGGCAAATGTGCAGATTGCCTTGGGAGATTGCACATTCTCTTGCAGTGCGGCATATTCAAACAAAAACCAGAAAAACTTCCTTGAATGCTGGATGAGATGGGCCAAGAATGAGTATTCAGCAAGCTGTATGTCTTGAACTCAAAAAGACAGGTGAGAGAAGTGGGCCAGAAGACACATAGCCAGATCTTAAAGGTGATGAAAACCAGGAACTTTCTCTAGAGACTCAGAAGAGACTTTAAAGAGTTTGTTGCAATTCAAAAATATTGTAGATTTTCTCCACTAAGAACAATAAGTTTTTGATGTTATGTTCAAATTTTTTTTTTTTTTTTTTTTTTTTTTTTACTGCTTAGACCCATGTAAAACAGACAAATCAGAGTCTTGTCATGAGGAGACAGAAAGAAAGTTACCATATAGCAGAGCCAAGTTCGATTAGTCTGTCTCGGTGGCTGCAAATAAATAAAATCAAACGAGTGACCTCTTCCCTTTCTGTCTTCCAAAACGAATGTCAAAACACAAAATCAGTATTCCCACTAAAATCTGTTTTGGTATCCAGCAAGCATGAAAAAAGAAATCGTATTACCTATAAACATAAATTGCCAGACATCCTGGAGATGTAATGGAGTCTTCTGACCCTTTCTAATTATTTTGTATAACCATACCTAAAAAATTTAAAGTGAGTTATGTAACTGACAACCTTTACCAGTTAAAGTAGCCTTTGTGATCCAGATTAATCTAGCCTCTTCCTGCAGCCTGAAAGAAACAGAATTTAATCTGTTTAATCTGAATTTAATAGTTTCATTACCAAATCTTTAACTTCTAATCTGGTTCCATCAAATGTTTCAAAGAAATACCTTGACTGAAAACAGTGAAACAACTACTACGTTGCTAGGTAATTTTTTCCATATTTAATCTCTCTCAACCTTACACTTTACAATTCAGAATTAAGTGAGGCAAAAATTAGTGTTATTGCAGGAGAAAAAGTCACATAACCTTCCTTCAGTACACACAAATGTACCACTCCACTCTGTGTGGTCTACAGCTTACATAAGCTCATATAATAGATGAAAAATACATAGCTGAAGTCCAAAACACTCAAAAACAGATTTAGCTTGCAGAAAAAGTTCAGAGAGTTCACAATCGTGATATAGTGTCATTAGCTGCAGACCATTCTATTTATTACTGACCTCACTGATGGAAAAAATTTGCAATGAAATATCCACAGGTAATTTTTGTCTGTAAGGTGACTGGGGTCCTAAAAAGCTGACTTCCAAAGATGAAGAGATTTAAATATTACTAAATTTTATACTGAAAGGAGATGAAATTACGGACAACTAGTGGATGGTTGGTATGTAAGTTTTTGCACTACTTGAGAAATCTTGTCTTGTTCCTATCTAATGTCAGAAGCAATGCTGATGACATCATCCATAGAGATCAGTGAAATATATTAATAATTAAAAGTGTACATGAGACAAAACCTGACTGAAGGTGTCATGGCACTCAGGACACTGTTAGCCCTGGCTGCCCCTGCCCAGCCTCCCTTGGGCCCATTTTGTCCACAGCCTATCCCAGTCCCCAGGGCCCTGCTCAGCTATCTGACATGGACCAGACACAGCCCAGTCATATCTGCCCCTAGTTCCCCTCACCAGTCCTAATCCAGTCTGATTTTTCTGATTTGAATTAGGAGCATGTCTCATCACCATGGACTTGCTTGAGGATCTGGCCTCTTGGCTGAACCTGGCTACCATCTCCAGATCTGCCCTTCTTGCCTCTCCTGGGTGCCATGGGACTGGACCTTGTCATGACAGCTGTGTTATTGCACTTGGCTTCCAACCCTTTGAGAGCAGCTGGCCTCACTGCTGCCCAGCAGAGATCTTGTGCATCACTTACTGCTTACAAACAAACCATGACTCTTTTGGACTGGAAACTTCTGAAGCCCATCAGTTCCAGCTAACCTCTTTTGAGAGACACAACAGAGAGTTTTCAACTAAACACTAGTCTAGGTTCCATGGATTCTTCCAAGAGCTTACAGAGACTCCTTATCAATACTTAAACATCTTTACAAGCCTTTTCCTTTACAGAGCAAAATGATGATTGTTAAGTAGATAGTGAAAGAGCACCTGGTCTGCACATAGAAGAATAATAAAAAATGGCAGTTTCATTGCCAATATACAAGCAGACTCAGCTGCTGCTTCACCTTCCCAAATATTTCTCTTTCCTCACATCTTCTTCTGCTTGTCATTTTTGAAAATTTGTTAACCAACTCTCTTCTCCCCTCACCACTACCCCCTAAAATAAAATAAAATAAAATAAAAAAACAGCAAAAAACAAATCTCCAACACACACACACACAAAAATATTTCAAACTCTGATAAATGCAGCTCACTCCTAAGCTATAGAAAAGCTCTTGCTGTCTCTGGACCATTCTCGTAGTAACACCTACTGCTGGCCAGGGCACTGTTGATACAGTTAAGCGCCTGCTGTTGCATTTATTCAGCTGAATTGCAAGAGGCCTTGAAAATGTAGGGAAACCTTTATAGGAACACGATCCAACTCTTTTCATGGTAATAACGCACTGTAATGTTCTTACTATAATAAAATAGACTTCATTAATTGTACAGACTCAGATCCTCACAGCATGGAGCACAGATACTTGGTGCTTGTCTGTCCTGGTTTCAGCTGGACTAGAGTAAATTTTCTTCCTAGTAGCTAGTACAGTGCTGTGTTTTGGATTTCTGGTGAGAACACTAGTGATAACACACTGATGTTTTATTTGTTGCTGAGCAGTGCATACGCAGAGCCAAGGACATTTAAGCTTCTCAGATTGCCCTGCCAGTGAGGAGGCTGGGCATGCATAAGGAGCTGGGAGGGGACAGAAGCAGGACAGCTGACCCCAACTGGCCAGAGGGATGTTCCATAGAATATGGCATCACGCTGAACAATAAAACTGGGGATGGTTGGCCACTGGGGTTCAGAGGTTCTGCTTGGGGTCTGGCTAGGCATCTGTTGGCAGATGGTAAGCAATTGCATTGTGCATCACTTGTTTTGTTCAGTCTTTTATAATTATTTTCCCTCCCTTTTCTGTCCTATTAAACTGTATTTTTCTTAACTCATGAGTTTTACCTTTTTTTTTTTTTTTGATTCTCTCTCCATTCCCACTGTGGCAGAGTGAGCAAAAGACTGTGTAAAGCCTAGCTGCCTGCCGGGTTAGACTACAACATTGCCCGTTAGACAAAAATGCACAGCCTTCAAAATTCTGCATTGATATATGGTGAGCAAGTGTCCTGGTTTCAGCTGGGATAGAGTTGATTTGCTTTGTAATGTCTGGCATGATGCTATGTTTTGGCTTTGTTGTGTGTTGATAACACACCAATGTTTTAGTTGTGCTGAGCAGTGCTGTGCAGAGCCAAGGACATTTAAGTTTTTCATCTTCTTGTGTTGCCCTGCCAACGAGAGAACTGGAGAGGCACAAGGAACTGGGAGGGGACAGAACCAGGACAGCTGATCTAAACTGGCCAAAGGGATGTCCCATACCATATGGTGTTATGCAAAAACTATAAAACTGGAGGCGGTTGGCTGGGAGGGACTGCCACTGGTCGGGGACTGGCTGGCCATCAGTTGGTAGGTGGTGAGCAATCGTGTTGCTACAAATCACTTGATTTGTAAATATATACTATATTATTACCATTACTGTTATTATTTTCTTTTTCTCTTCCTTTTCTGTCTCAGTAAATAGTTTTTTATCTCAACCCACCAGTTCTATTCTTTGTTCCCAAATCTCTCACCCATCACACTAAAGGGGGAGTGAGAGAACAGCAGTGCAGTGCTGAGCTGCCCACTGGGTTAAACCACAACAGCAGAAAACTATTGAAATCTTTTTGGTATGTGGTTATACAATGCCATACTTGAACTAAAGCAGAATGCACCTCTCCAGAGTTAACTACGGTTTTATTCCTTTGCCAGAAAGCAAATCTCTCATTTAATTTCAAACTAAATTCTGGAAGATATCCTGCCCTTCTTTACAAAGACTTTAATGGGAGTTAAAATTCAATGGCAGTTATCATTCACCCTTGGAAAAGAAGGGATTCTGCAAGCCAAGGTAAACAAACCTTCTCCGAGTCACATGTACGATATTTCTGTAGTTCCTTTTCATTTAATCCAAACACAAGATTAGGGATGAAACAAGGACGAACTGCTAAAATGGTGCAGAAAATACACTTACTATCACGGGGCCAGACTCTTTTTATGTGTAAATCAGGCTAGTTCCAAACAGTCAAAGAAGCCCTACCAATCTGCAATAAATGAACATCTTACTTTATTCTAGGTTAGGAGTAAGGTCATTAAGATCTTTTCAGGTTTATACTTGAAATCAGACAGATATGTTAAAAAGCTTATTATCCATGAAAACCCTGGTGACATTCTTCTGTACATGCTGTACTATTAATGCACAACTCCAACAGGTTGTCTGTGCTTTGGGATGAGTGATAATCAAAGATAGATGTCAGTAAGGGACAACTGAACATTTCCAAGCATAAAAGACAGAATATAAACCAAAATGTTCTTTTATTTCCTCAAAATGTACAATGCTTGTATGATCACAAATCTTGCACAGCCATTAAATAACAAAAGCAAATCAAACTTTTACAGCTGCCTTTCTGAAAGCAAGTGCAGGAAAGCTGATAAGGTTCCTTTTGATCTTGAGTGTTGTAAGGAGGGCTAAAGAACTTCTGCATCTTCAGTCAGCATAGTTTCATTCTTTGAAGTGTTTTGCTTAAATATATCAGCCAACCAGATCTAGACTTCTCACCTTCCTCCAGAGAAGTCAGTGCTGAAAAATCCCAAACTGAAAAAGACCGTATTTACTATCCATTACAATGGTATTTCACAGATCTTCCACAGCAGTTAAGCACCTAACTACCCTTAAACATCTGTGGCTGAAAAGCTTTAGAAAAATCTAACCAGAACAGGACATGAAGTAACCAGATAACAGCAGAAACAAAATACAGACGGAAGATATTCTCGTATTTATTACATAAGTAAATTACTCCAGTACAATCCAGGGCAGAGCAGACAATGGAAGTCTCCTTCACAGCTGGAAGTGTGATAAAAAATAAACGACTTCTCTGTACTTCAATGTACTAGATTTTCTTTAAATACATAACTAAAATGTACAAGAGTTGTATGCAACTTGTTGTAAGTTAGCTAGTAAAGTGTTCATAGTACTCAAAGTTTTGTAGAGGTTTTTTTTTTTTTTCTCCTCTAAATATATTGTTCCTTGGTAGGTCTAGACTGCTCTTTTAACAGATAACTGAAATATGTCAACAGATGTCATATCATTCAGGTTTCAGACAATACTCTTGTTCTGTGCAGTTGGAATGCTGCACCTCAACTCTACAACAACATCTAAACAATGTTTTCAGGATTTCTATTCAGCCATATAACACAGCAAACAGTATGTGATGGTAAACTGCACAATTCATGCCTCACTTTTGTAGCTTCTTCTCCTACTGATACAGCCCAATTTTAATGTTTGCCACCATAATTTTCTCACTTTTCCACAGTTATTTACTGCTTTTTGGTATTTTCTATATATTACTGATGCAATTTGTTCCAGTGAATTCCCATTCTGCTTTTCAGGGCAATTTATTACACTCTGGAATTCTCAGTTTCCCCTTTGCCCTAAAGATTCATTATTTAAATGGAAATCATTCTTCCTGTTTTAATTAGGCTAAGGCTGAAAATTTGTGTTTAGAGTTAAGCTACATTTTTTTCTTTAACACTGTCTTACTCTGACCAACAATCTGGAGCACACTGCCTCTTACAACAGATCAGACTGCTACAGGAAAAAAAGAATATTGCAGTAACTGGGACAATTTGTGCTGAAGCAATTCTCAGTAACATTTCATTGAGGTCACCAAAATTAGAAGAGCACAGATAGAAATACAACATTTTTATTTTATGATAGAAATAAAATATACGGTAGGTCTTCTCTCCTTTGAATCTAACCTTTTCATTGAGAAGAACACATACATAAACTAACATGGCTGAGTTTCAAAAATACTGTCCTTGTGCAAGAGAACAATCTCAATTTAGGGTAGGAAGCTGACAGACATAATTTCCAATTCAAGTTTTAGCAAGTTACATAGAAAATTCTCAATGCACTCTGTTTAAATCACACTTCTAAGGATGCCCCATGCATGGCTTATATCTCTATTGCCAAAGAGCAAATAGGTAGTAAACAGAACTATAAAGCATCTGTGCTCTGGGCAGCTTACTCATTTCTGAATAAAAATTTCATTTTACTATAATAAATATGAAAAATTAACCTGTATACTACTTTTATCATTACTGTGCCTTGCAACAGTTAATAAAAAGATTGCAACAGCTGAAACTCAAACTGACATATTTAATGTAATTAACATTTGAATACTTATGACAATTATAGGATTGAAACAGAAAAGATGCCATTTTAAGTCAAACAGTACTAAGGCAAATATTGTTGCATTGCATATCCTGCTGTCAATGAAGTAAATGCACTGAGTCTTAAAATGATAGCAAAAGGTAGTAATTCATGATGCACATGGGAAAGAGTAAATTCAAGAAAATATTTTTGTTTTGGACAAGTGCATTATTATTTACATTCTGAGAACATAATTTAATAGAGGAGAGAACAGAGGTAACTTTATATATCTCTGTGAAATCATTTTAAGAGTTATTTACAATAAAATAAATCCTGGAATACTGTACCAAAAGATTTGCAACCTGCCTGTTAGATACAATAAAGGAACATAATTTGTCATACAAGTTAGAAAATAAATCTGGTAACAGGG
>VXAV01008686.1:35408-47875 GCA_013399715.1 Alectura lathami | reverse complement strand
TTCTGTTTCTCCAAGGAGAACCCTACTCTTCATTTCTTGTTGCATGCTTCAAACCCTAAATTTTTTTCTCTCAGTGAACAAAGTCAACTTTTCCCCATTGACTGTGCAACCTCCCTTTCCTTCAAGAGGTTCCCTCTGATCAAGTCTTTGAGAAACTCACAGCTGAGAACATAGAGTTCATCACACCTGTGATCATAGCAATATTCTCCTTTCTTCTTCTTCCAATATACCATTTTTTTTTTTTTCAAGATTTCTTCTGTCTTTTCCTCTTCTAGAGATCTGAGTTCTTACACTGTATTTTTTCAACTTTGCATCTTCTGCAGAGTTTCACTCCACCTTCCACCTTTCCCCTGACAGTGATTATGATTATTCATTTTTACTCTTCCCAAATCTTCCTGCCATAAAAAAGGTATTGCCAATGCACTTCCTCCACAACAGGCAGCTTCTTCTATGAAACCATCTGTTCTGGAGTGATCCCTTCTTGTCCTGCAGCTCCTTGTTGCACATCAATAGTCACATTCTTTTCAGACTCTTCCATTGATCTTGGAGGTGGCAGAGCATTGTCAAATTAAATTGGTAGTATCAGGATGGGGAGAGATGATTTGCCACTCAGTTAATGATTTTACAAATTATGTGAGCATGTGGCTTTCTCATAGCTTTCAAATGTATTCACTACAGATTAAGAGAATCTCAGGAATGAGATCAATATCATCTGGCAGGAAGAAATACCAGTCAAACAAATCCCCAGCACTGAAAGAAAAGCATTTTACCTAAATTTGACACAACTCATGCAGTCAGTAAAATTCTACTGACAGATCCAATGACCTTGCTGTTCTGTTTCATTCTTGCTGAAAACACGTTTGTGCTTACGAATCTCAACGTTCTCCAAGATTTTGCTTTCCAGAGAACTGGTCACTTTAAAATTTTAGGTTACAAACTATAGTTAAGGTGCTATAATTTCTGTTATTTGAACATTGACTTCTTTCCTTGTCCTGCCCTAAACAATTTGCTGATTTGGTGTAAGTATATTTGTGGCCATATCTAGCTGCTTAGTTTCTATCATAAGCTGTTTCACTGATAAGAAGCAGTAAGTGGGCAGAAATGTGGTCCATGTTACATGAGAGACCTATGGTTGAATAATCTCAAAGTATTCTAGCTTTAGCACTCTCAAGCTGTATTCTGTTATTCCTTTCCCTGCTATTATAATATATTTTAAGGTATTTAAGCCCATGTTATCGCTTGAGAGCATACAAACCACATGCACCCTCCCTGTCTGCTTGAATGGTTAATCTCAGCTGTTGTAGAGCTTAAGTACCAGTTTGACATGGATGTCAGGCTCGTATCTGAATACCTCCTCCTCTTCTATGCCTCACTCTGTGCTGGTTAAATCCTTTTTTTCTTCTGTATCTGAACCAAGATAATCACAGACAATCTTCACTGTTATTCAGTTAACAGAGAAATGCGTCTGTTGACTGGGACAGTTACTTTGTCAATGAGGTCCTATTATGTTGTAGAAAAGCAATAGAAATAAAAAGTCCATAAAAAATTAAAAAATGTATCACTTTTAGAGTTAGTGAGTATTGTTTTCCCTTCTAGAAGGGATTCACCTGTTAGTAAATACAGATCTTCTGGAAAAGTACACATTTAATATCCACTGTCCTTACTGTGCTGCAGGAGGCAGAGAGGCAGCTGCTGCTCCCATTAGTTCTTCCACTACTTAGATAAAATATTTTCTAGAATGGAGAATTATCTGCTCTGGTTGAGGAAGATTCTCATTTCAAGCTGCTACTAGCACAAAAACTAGTAGCTACTGCTGACATGCATCTCCACTGAACTGTGTGCTCATGGACAGCTGCTGAAAGAATGTTTTTATGAGGTCCCAGATCTTAAAAAGCAAATCAAAAAGCAAAATGTTGTGTTTGGCACTTTCATTAAGACTACTCATGTCAGGCAGGACCACCTGATATTCTTCAATGCTTTGCAACAAGCAAGTTAAAATCATGTTTTAGAGGAGAACAGCAGCAACAAAAAATAGCATTACATATTCTGGATTCAAAATTAGGCAAAATGATCATTAAACGAACAGTGTGTACTACTTATTTTAAAATGTGAATGAAAATCTGGATATTTATTTTCAGAAAGTTCAGTTAAATGAATTAAATCAAGTGGATGTAATACTAGACACACATTCAGAAACAGAATTTACAACTGGATTAAATTTGATTCCAAAATTTTCCAGTACTAAACTGTAAACAGAATAATTCAATATTATACATTAACTTTGCAAAGGAAAAGCATTTTCACAATACAATCCCTGGACTATAATTTAGAGACTACTGACAGAGATATTCTATATTCTCAACGGACATCTTTATATTGGTATGAAAACTATTTATAAAAATAAATTGCAAAATTATTATTTAAAAAAAAGAAAGAAAACTATGGCACAATATCTCCTCAAAATTTATTTCTTCATTAAAAATGTGTCAGCTGTGACTTTTATTTTACTTTAATTTTTCATTAGATATTGGAAAGAGCTGTAGACTGTTATATTCCTTTTCATGTATCCATCACTCAATAATAAAAATTCTAGTACACATCAAAAAAACAGCCTCTTACATAAATTTGTTGTGACAGATTTAAACTGTATGAAATTCTACAGTATTTGTAAAGCTCTTGAAGCAATGTATTTCATTTCCAGTAAAATGACTGATTTTCAAAGTGCACTGAGTATGCATCCTGTCAATGCTGTACAAGGTATGTTTATGAAAGTACCTGGACAAACAGCGTGGCATACACTCTTACAAAAATACACAGTTGTTTAACTAGCATAGCATTTATGACTCAATTTGTTGCATTGCTGAATGTCTCTCTTCATGACTGGTTATCAATTTCACATATACATTTGTGTGGTTTAATAGAGTTTAATATTTATTGGTAGTTTTTAGTGGATATTCTTTCCAAGAAAAAAAACACTTTGATTCAATGATTAAAATGAACACTAGGCCCACATTTGTTTTATACTAAAGCTACTACACAAGCTTATCCTTTAACAGAATATTGCAGGTATAGTCCCAGGTTGAGATCTACTATAGATGCCCAGGTTACATGCTGTGAAACCCAGCAGAGGGGGTTAAGCTCTGCCCACTACTGCACAGAAGAACAGCTTTTTGCTAAAATGTAATTGATAAAATAGGAGTCAGATCTGACTTCAGCATTATTAGTTGACGCAGTTTGGGAATTCAGCCCTCCCACAAGAGAAAGTATGGTAAGGGTATTTTGCTTGTAGCAGGTTACTGTGCCATAAACTAATATAAGAACATTGTTCTTTTATAGAAATATCAGTCCTTTTTATTAGCATAATATAGCTGCTTTGCTATGCCTTTGTGTATTATTTATAAGGATGAAGTTTACTGCTCTACAGATTGAAAGCATTTGACCTCATTCTTACATGGACTGAGAAACATAATGATGAGAATTTATCTATCATGGTGTATACATTCCTCTGCGGAGCTTACAGTTCTCCCACAGTCCTATTTATATTAAATCCTTCATACACTCAGCCTTATTACAGAACATTTGAATACTTTGAATAATTCTTACAGGTATTATTCTGGAAATTCATCTAATGAAAAAAAATTGTCTGTGGATATAACTTCATGACACTGACAATTACTTAGTTGGAACAATTCTTTTTCCTACATGATGTGCCATTTAAATAATTTGGCTGAATTAAATTGTGAATAACTGTGGAGTGGGAAGGGTGCCCTCTGTACTTCCAGTTTCAAATTTCTGAATGAGAAACAGTGATGTTCAAACCTGCATGAAATATATTGCACAGTATGTGAAACTGACAGTTACATTTTTCTGCCTTTCCCAATGGATTATGAAGTAGTTGACTTTTTGCCAGAATACTTCCTCATTATTTGTTCAGCTCAAAAAAGCTCTCGTCATCCACCCAGTGACTCATTGTGAATTGTCAGCAGACAAATCATCAACTAAACTGAATATGTGGCATGGAAGTTAGAGTTCTATAAAGTGTACAAAGCACTAACTAACTAGCTGGCTAACACCCCTCAGGCCCCAAAATTAAAGGAAAAAAGCACAGTTGCCATGGTAGTATTGGAATTACTTCCGCTGTGTTGCAGGAACGGGATGACTGTTTCAGTGCAAACTGTTAATAAGCCTGACTGGCAGAGTAGCAGAGGACAGCACTTGAAGATGGCACAGACAGCTTTTGCAGCTTTTTTCAGACGCAGCTGAAGCAATGAAATAATCAGCTCATGGTTGGCAGTCAAACTGTCTGCAAAAGGTTATTTCATGTAAGCATTTCAAGCACTGCAGCTCTTCCAGCTAATAATAAAAAAAGTGTTTTTCTCCAAAATATTCCCAATTCCTTATGATTTGTTGAAATATTTAGGCATGTGGTGCATTTTATTATACAGAAACAAAAATCAGTTCTGGACTGTAAACTAAAAACCTCACTGAGAAAGCTACAGATATCGAATGTTTTGGCAGCAAAGCAAGAAAGAAGTGTTTCCTGCTTGCATACCTCAAGAAAGAGGGAGTTCTGATTACATAGATCTTCTGACAAAGATATAAGAAAAGAGGACTGCTTCTTCTGAAATGTCATTCTAGAAAAGTCAGAAAGAAAAAGCCAAAGGAAGCTAGGAATGTTTGGAACTTCAGGAGGTGCTCTTCACTTCCAGGTATTCACTTCCTAGGATTATGATTGGTGTGGCCAAAAGATAAAAGAATGGTAAGATACAACCAGTGTACTTTAAACTCATTATATCTGTGATATTAACAGTACAAATATTTCAGCTGTATTCTTGTGTATGTTGGCATTCTGGCAATTATCGTCTGCAATGATTACTGTCAAAATCTGTAAAATAATTTGACAATTAAAAAAAAAATAAAAGAATTTTCACTCATACTTTCTGTTTAAATAATTACTGTACTATAATTTTTCAGTTAAAGAACATTTTGGAGCATTTAATCACCTTTAATTTCTTGTGTTATGACCACTTATCAAGTGAGTTACAAATTCCAGGTGCTTTGCGTTCTTATTGAGCCCTTTTAATTATGCCATTAAGACACTATGCCTTTGTAGCAAGTTAATCAGTGTACTAAGAAGATTCTCTGCCACATTCTACAGGAAGCTTACAACAGCTTCTGTATTTGGAGTAAGAGGACAATATAAAGACAACCTTTGAATGACAGCATTCCTCATGCAGTTTATCTGATAAGGACTGTGATTAAAAAAACCCTTCGTATCTGTAAAATTTAAGTGACTGAATTACTCTCTGACATAATCTTTCAAGAAAATATATAACAGGAATAAATATTGTCACTTTGTTCAAGGTATGTCACTGCTAGTTGTGTTCACCTAAGAGCTAGGAATCATGAATACTGGCAGTAGCTCATACTTTTATTCGCTTCTTCAAAGAACATGCAGCAATTCAGTTTCATTAGTATTATAACCTGTAAGTACAGTTGTGATCTGGTGAGATTCCTATCGGTGGTGAAATGTATAAGTTACTCAATACCCATTAATGTTACCTTCTGGTACTGCTAATAGAAGAAACTTCAAGGCATCTCTTCTTTGGGCTGCGGTACATCCAGGCACTTGAAGAGAAGCACAAACATGAGTTGCTGTTTCTTCAATCTTTAATGAAAATCTTTGATATCTTGATCTTCTGTTGTTCCAGAGAAATTCACAGGAAGAAGTCTGAGGTCAATTTCATATACAAATTCATATACTTTGTTATTATGAGAAAGAAATGCATTATCTGCTCATGTGGATTACAAGACAAATGTGTGAATTTTTTACTGGAAATGGCAAATATGGTATTATTTTACATTTTTTTGTTTGTTTGTTTGTTTTGTTTTATTGTTTATTTTCAGAGGTAAGGATAACCAGTCTAAGTGTATGCTACAGCTGTTTGGGAGGTAAAGTTAGGAAGAAGCAGGAGCTAGCTGCTCTAGAAGGGAAAGCAAGCCAGGAGCTGAGTGACAGCAGGACAGGAGAGGCAATGTCCTCAAGGGTAAGAGCACAGCTCCATGATACCCAAGAAAAAAGAGCAGATCCAGTGATCAGGTTCAGCTAACAATCCTGATCACAAGACTAGCCTGTAGTCACAGGGCATGTCCAAGGTCAAGCCGTGAAGTCAAGTCCACAGGTCAGGATCAGTAAGACACAGGACTGACCACAGGCTGTAACATAGCTCTGGCAAAGACAAGGGTGAGCATCTTGGCTTATAAACACCCCTCATGCAAAGAGAAGCAAGTTGCCAAAAAATGTTTCCCACAGCCCTTTCTCTCTGAGCTCTTTCTGCAGCACTCTGACCATGGTTACATTCCCACAGTTACACCAGATCAGATCTGGCCTTGAGCAAAGGCAGCTAAACTCCAGTGGGGAAGCAGAGAAAAACCTAGGTGTCTAATACATAATTAGGAATGTTAATTTTTGCAACAGTGTGCTATACCTGGTGTGAACATTTACTACCAGCTTTCATAAATTGAATAAATTAACAACTCCACTGCATTTATCTGAAGACCTCAAAGCAATTTAGAACAGTTAATGAACTAAGCCTCTTACCATCCCTTTGATGTGAAGAATTAGTTATATCTCCAGCGTGCATATGCAGAAATTGGACACTGAAGAAGAAATCCTAAACTCAAGAGTTGACCTGACTCATTGAGGCCAGTATTTCATCCACAGAAGTCAACTGAGTTTTCTAGGATCAAAAAAAGGGGCTTCAAGATTCTCTTTGTTGTGTGGATTGAGTTCTCATGACAGTAGTAAGCTTGCATTACACCTTTTTCCTTTCCTTTCCTTTCCTTTCCTTTCCTTTCCTTTCCTTTCCTTTCCTTTCCTTTCCTTTCCTTTCCTTTCCTTTCCTTTCCTTTTTTCCTTTTTCTTGGAGTAAAATATATGTAGCAAAAAAAATAAAAATAAAAATTACAACCTCTTTACCTGAGGCTTATGATTCAGTTCTAAAACTGTCCATGCTTCTAAAAGGAATACTTTATTGCACAACATACTTCTCACCTTCCTTGACTTGATTGCATTGCACATTCAGAATCATAGAATCATGGAATTATAGAATGGCTTGGGTTGGAAGGGACCTCAGAGATCATCAAGTTCCAACCCCCCTGCCGTGGACAGGGCTGCCAGCCACTAGCTCACTAGATCAAACTGCCCAGGAACCCATCCAGCCTGGCCTTGAACACAGCCAGGGATGGGGCAGCCACAGCTTCTCTGGGCAGCCTGTGCCAGCGCCTCACCACTCTCTCAGGGAAGAATTTCTTCCTGATGTCCAACCTAAACCTCCCCTCTTTCAGTTTTAGCCCATTCCCCCTTGTCCTACCATTATCCACCCGTGCAAAAAGTCGGTCCCCCTCCTGCCTGTAAGCTCCTTTCAAGTATTGGAAGGCCGCAATGAGGTCTCCCCGGAGCCTTCTCTTTTCCAAGCTAAACAATCCCAACTCCCTCAACCTTTCCTCACAGGAGAGGTGCTCCAGCCCTCTGATCATTTTGGTGGCCCTCCTCTGGACCCGCTCCAACAGCTCCACATCCCCTCTGTACTGGGGGCCCCAGGCCTGGACACAGTACTCCAGGTGAGGCCTTCCAAGGGCAGAGTAGAGGGGGACGATCACCTCCCTCTCCCTGCTGGCCACCCCTCTCTTGCTGCAGCCCAGGATGCCATTGGCCTTCCTGGCTGCAAGAGCGCACTGCCGACTCATGGCCAGCTTTTCGTCGATCACAATGCCCAAGTCCTTCTCCGCAGGGCTGCTCTCAAGGAGTTCTTCTCCCAGTGTCTACACACACCTGGGATTGCCCCGACCCAAGTGCAACACCTTGCCCTTGGCCTTGTTGAACCTCATGGGGTTCTCGTGGGCCCACTTTTCCAGCCTGTCCAGGTCCCTCTGGATGGCATCCCTTCCTTCAGGGCTATCAACTGCACCACCCAGCTTGGTGTCATCAGCAAACTTGCTGAGGGTGCTCTTGATCCCACAGTCTAAGTCATCACTAAAGATGTTGAAGAGCACCGGTCCCAAGACAGACCCCTGGGGGACACCGTTCTTCACCGGACTGCACTTGGACATAGAGCCATTGACTACAACAACTCTTTGGCTGTGACCATCCAGCCAGTTCTTTCTCCAAAGAACAGTCTGTAGAGTGCGTATAAAACAATGTTTCCACAATTCCTGCAGTTTTGACCAAAATCTAAGGTTATATAAACCCCTCATAATATCCTAATACTTTTCTTGTGTTACATATTATTTATTTTTTATTATATAATAAAAAAGCAGTACAATATATGAATTTCATTTTACAAAAATGCAACTGTATTTTATTGCATTAATATATGCTCTACTTCATTACTTATCCCAGTTTAACCCTAGCTACACTAATAACTCTCTCTTCTCTCTTTTTATTTTGAAATAAAGACTTGTTCCAGTTTCAAATGTGTGAATGTAAGTTTGAAATCTCCAGAAAGAACAGGTTGTGAACTGCTTTCCTCCCTACTGAAAATATGTAAGGATACAGAACTGATTTGATTTATATAAGATTTGTCTATTATTATTATTATTTTATTTGCTCTTTGCTCTTTTGTGTTGCCTTATATACATTTATATATACCTACAGCCAGGCAAAAACAAACACGTATGTTAAATGCTGATTTTATGTGTAGAACATAGTTCTGTCTTCACTTCTGTTTCTTAAAATGTGTATAATATTATGACTAAGAATCTTCATTTTACCCAGCTGAAATTCCAAATATTAAGACAATCTAAATAATAAATAAATATATATATTTTTTGCCCATACTAGCTACATTTTGGTTAAGCCCTGACACATTATACCAAAAGCTTAAATGCTTTTGACAACATTTTTCTACAAATTTTTCTCAGCAGCTTTAATCTTCAACAGATTCGCTATTTACTCAGTTCTTCTCACAATTTCTCTTGAATTTGTGTCTTGTATACTTCCATTTCTTTCACTCTAAATGGTGAGCACTCAAAATAATCTGTTAACAAGAAGTTCCATAGAACTCCCACGTTTTCTAGGTGGGCTGGGCTTATAAATTATGAAATTCTTTCAGACTGCTTCCTTCTTGTTAGCTTTCTTTTGCAGTGCTGTAACCATAAAGTGATGTAATAGAACATGATATCAAGGTTTGTGAACAAGGACACCAAAATTATTCAGCTACCCAGACATAGTGATTTGCTTTAAATACTTCCTACCTTCATGTGTATGCATAGCCACAGCAGGCAGAAACTGGCTCTACTCTAAAGTGATTTAAGAAAGACTCAGAATGCCATTTTTAATTTTTCATATTGTTTATTTATTTATTTTGTATATAGGGAGTATAAAATATTATTTTTTGTGTTGAGAGATGAAACACTTTCTTGTTTCTGTAGGGTAGTGTCTATTCTGTCAGTTTTTCTCCTGGAAACAAGTAAAGAAAAGATTTACTTGGAAACGTAACACTTGCAGAGTATGAAAACCAAAACATAACTATAAGCATATCTGGTAAAAGACTTTACCAGAAACACTGCTGAACATTAGGAGAAACAGCTGAGTGCAAGTGCTAGGATGTAGATAAATCAAGATAACAAACATTGACAAGGAAGGATTCAAATCAATATTAAACTAGATTATTATCTGGTCACAGACTGTAACATTATGGATTAAAATTGTATGCCTCATATGAAATTTACTGTACTATGTTCTTGCTGATTTTTTTTTTGGTTATGTAACAATAATTCAGCATCTCTCCATGGTGTACGCCTCCAACCTCCCCACTGAAATAAAAAGGAAAGAATTGGATCTCATTATCATCAATGGACTGGAGAAAGTTACAAAGGGAAAAAGATAACAGAAAGCCAGCTGTCTACGCTGCAAATTAGAGTCACCTTGCAACAAGGTCAAGACACAGCGGCACTTTAATCAATTTTGCACCATTTATATTTGTAATATTGACAAATCCTAATTATAATGAAATACTATTTGTTCCCTGCTGTTGAATGTTTCTGACATAATGACTACTGTGGTTTTAGCCAACTAAGCTTATAATTCACTTTCTTAGCCATAACTAAAAAGTTAAAAGTGAAAGCAATAGAAGTGGTAAAGAGGGTAAGTGTAAGAGGAATGCAAGCAAAAATGTTTAAAACAAAACTTTTAAATATTTTTCTATACCTTTACCAGAACCTATCATTTCACAATCACACAGCTGAGGCACTTTTAAAACTACAATGCAATCTAAAAATGGCACATTGCTGATCACATTACTGCTTCTTAGAAACTTTAATATTCATTAATATTATTAATATTCACAAGGTATTGGATATGTAGTCACTGCAGTTTTATTTGGGTCATAGCAAAAATATGTATCCTATCAATTTCTTTCACTCTTGGACACTATTATTATTACTTGAATTGATTTTACTAGTCTGTTAGTCATCACTATGATACTCCAGAAATAATGCTGGAAAAACTAGACAGTAACATAATTCACTGTCTTTAAAAACTACACTATAAAAAGGAAAAATTATAATAATGTTGTTGAGCACAAAAGAGTGAAATTTTTCCCGAACCTTCATAAAGATGCTTCCTGCAGATGCAAGTATATTCTTATGACTGACTTTCAAGAGGATTGTTTTCACAATTTCATGCCCTTTCTCAAGAATTTTCTTAGATTTTTGCTACTTTAGCAGTTGTTATCTGAATCATCAAACCCAGTAAAATAAAACAATTTTATAACGTCACAGTGTCAGTTTCTACGTGTTCAAAGCTTCAGCAACCTCCTGAAAAAAGACTATTCCCTATATAATAACAAGGACATAAATGGGAAAAGTACAGGATGAACTGCCAGGAAGTGACCTGTTCTTTCCAATCCTCAATTGGCTTATAAAGCAATTGTAAAAATTTATTTTTCAAATCATGCTACCACATTAGTTGAAGCAAGAATATCTTATTTGTTCCATTACCTTCAACATACCAGCCTAAAATGAACAGTAGTGTACTTTTGTCAATAAATGTTAATTATAATCATCAAATATCTCACATCCTGATTGGACCTTTGTGATGTCAACAACAATCTGTGCCATGCACAGATCCAAGTTTCTTAATCAAATAGAGGTGAAATAACATGGATCTTAATGTTTTAAAAGTGATTTACCTCTCTCCAACCTTTATTATTANCAGATGCTACAACTTTCCATCATTGAGAAGTCTGCAAGATCAGAAATGACTAAAATAATCAGCTCACACTCTATGAAAGCATGGCAACATTTTTCTGTGTTTTCAGGTCCTGTAAAATGACAAAGAACCTTCTTTAAACTCATTTTGGACTATGTTACAAATAAAAATTACTATGAGTCATTCCAACATTGTAACTTTTTTAATGTAGATTGCTCTGATAAAGAAGTATNATATTTTCCTTTTTATTGTTTTTCCACATTCAAACATGTTGCACCTGAATTAGTTCAGATGACAACGTTGAAAAATGTTCCAGAATTAGGTTATTTTTTTTTTTCCCTCTGTAATTTATGGTTTCTTTCTATATTTTCCATTTTAGAAATGGAAAGTGGGGAAGAAATCTGGAAAACAAGGGAAAATTCTGAACTGAAAAATACAATTTCTTTTGTGTCAACTTACTTTCCTTTGTCCTCTACATTTTAAGCTAAAAAAAGGAGAAGAACGGAGGAATCAAATTATAACAACAACAAATCCAGAAGCAAACAGAAAAGGCAACAAATTGAATAGCGAAAGAAATCTTAACCACTGAACTACAAGATACCTGACTACTACTGATCATTTATCCTGAAGTTCAACCTCAGCAAACTATTTTAAAACAGTAATAAAAGAAAAATGAAAGTTGGTATTTGCTATATGGCTATGATAAAGGACCAAGGAGGAATTACTTGCTTCTGAAAGTCAGCAAGGATTTTCATGACAATGGATGTAACAGTCATTATGCTAGAGGAATTGCATGTCCCCGTCTTTGCTTCAATGTAGCAATTCTAGTAAGATCCTTTTGCAGTTTCTTCTTACTTGAATTTTTGACACCGTTTTAGAATGTGCATGCATATTTATAAGAAAAATAAAACCAGATAAGCAGAATGTTGCCAAATTATAGTGAAGGATTAAAAAATATATATTTTTTCAGAAAATAATTTCATCAGTGTTTGAATTTAGGGTGAAAACTGAATAAAGTCAAAGGGCTTTGCATTATCTTCTCTGGACAGAGATCATCTGAGAAAATAAAAATTATTAGATGATAAAACAAACAGTAAAAAGCATAAATAAAACTAAACAGACTAAATAATTTATTATAAAGTTCAATAAAATGATATAATCATGAATTTAAAAACAGGAAGGATCAGGAAAAAAAGAATAAAAAATCTGAAGCAAGAAATAAAAAGAACAGAATTATAGAAGTATTTAAAAAAAT
>VXAV01008686.1:20844-35373 GCA_013399715.1 Alectura lathami | reverse complement strand
CAAAAAGTCTCCCAAGATAAAAAAAAAAAAAAAGTAAGAACATTTATGTTCTTGTGAAAGGATAGTGCCAAACTTGGAGATTTTAGACATGAGAAAATACGGAGAAGGAAAAAAATCTCCCCAAACAAAACCAAAATAATAAAAACAAAAATCAAAACACATCATCCATAGGTGTAGAGCTCTCTCTTATTACTATTTTGCCAACATACGACTAATGTTCAAAATATCTCCCTAGAATGAGATGTTGAGCTAAAGTCCATAGGTACGTTCTCTAGACAGTATCTATGTCTTCCACCACAGTGAAGATCATGGACAAGTTTTTTCATGCATTTCATGAAAGCATTCCTTGGAATGTACATTTAGTATCAGAAAGAAATTGTACTCAGAAACACAGATTTATGACACCAGTGTCACTATTGTTACAGTCGTGTATAAAGGAAGTCTCAACTGAGACAGCCACTGAATTTTTTCTTTGAAGATAGTCATTATTTGGATGCCTTTGGTTGCCACATTGTCTAAATTTAGAGATATATGATATAATTCTGTGAAGTTTAATGGCTTTACACTTGCATCTCTGAATAAAAAAAATAGTTTTAAATTTTCGTTTGCCTAATAATATTTACAGAAAAAAATTTCAGATGATCTTGCTAACAACTAATTTTGTATATTGTTCTTCTTCCCTCCCTTTTGGCTCTGAAGGAGCATGATACTCATTCATAGTATCTTGCAGATTTGAAGTCAAGGAAAGAACTATTCTGTCATGTAGTCCAGGGACGTCTACACTTGACACAGCAGCAAGGCTTGCATTCTCCATGGATTTGCCATATGGATATATAAGAAAAACTTTGTTTCTATCTACTTTGTTCTTGCCATATGATCACAACCTAAACCCGTGGCTGCATTAAATCGTCATAGTGAAAAAGAACTACAGGAGCAGTCACTGTTCAACTCAGAGAAACAACGGAAAAGGAGCTGAATTTTCTATAGCAGTCAATGTTTGGAACATTTTATTACAATTTGGACTCAAGTATAAGATGAATCTTTTTATACTGTTTTTGCTCTTTAACCTGAACAAGCATGGAAAAAAACATAAATGAGTAATAGCAAGGAGTGACAACTATTCACAAAGGAGGTATAGAACAAGCTGACGTTATATTTTCTCTATGGGTCATCACCCTGAAATTCTCTTGTGATCTGTAAAACAACATTTACACTGTGAACTCGCACTTTACAACCCATGACAAATGAATTGTTGTGAAATAAAAACAAGGCAAGCTTCAGAGTCACAGAAGGGTTGCTCATATATGAATTCTGAAGACTCAAAACCAAGAACAATTTTGAACCCAACATTATTGTTGTGAAAATATATATGTATTATTTTAGCTGATATTATGACGATGTTTGAGACAGTCAATATAACTACCGGATACATGGTGCTAGCACTGCTGTCTTACATCTTGCATGCCATTGCCTGTTTAACCAGACAATCATAAGCTCTCTTCTTATTTTTTAGTGTATATATGTTACGTATGTCTTCTTTCCTAACTCTATTGGGAAATTCAGTTCTGAATCTCTACTTCAACGTATGTCACAGAAAACTAAAAGCAGAGCTGTCTTTGGATGCAACAGGGCGAATACTTATGTGACTTTAACATGTTTGAAGAATTCTTTCTTCATCTTCAGCAACAGGTTAAAAATGTCCTTGAATGATAAAAGTGATGTGCATGCAACATGCATTACTTAAGTCTTTTATATTATCAACATTATTTGAAAACATCTCAATGTTGATGAGCTGTTACTACGAAAACAGGTACAGAAATGTTTTTGAATTGTTGGTTTCTCTTTAGTTCCTTTCGCAAACCTTGTAACGCTACTGTAGCCAACTCATGTTCCTGTACGAACTTCTAGTGCACTTAGTTTTCTTTAATTGCAAGAAGAGTCTCCAGGCTGCAGCTCATTATTTCCAAACCCACAGTACTTAGGCTGAGTTTAGTGAGTTTTCCTCCAAGTTGTATCTTAATGTCAAGGCCTTCTATATGGTCAAGGAAAATAATTGCTAGCAACAATACCATAGAGAGGTAGAGATCAAGTAGTTCAGGTATTTTTTGGTTATTGCCCAATCACATATTCCAGATCCACAGTAGGTCAATATCAGCAGACATCAACTAGCCTCAGACATCAGAGAGCGCAATGTGTGTCCCTTTTTCCCTTTTACTGTGTAGAATGATTTTTTTTTTTTTCCCCCTACACACTTTTCTGGGCTCCATTCTTGCAACAGGACTCAGAGTACCACATACTCATGAACACTGTCTTGCAATGTTTGAACCTGTGTGACCCTTCTGTTCTTCTTCTGTTACTCAGTTGAAAAGGGACATATATTTATTACTGTAGAGCTTCAGAGGCTTCCGAATCTTAAGACACAAACCAATCCTTCCTTTCCCTCCGCACACAGATTGAATGCGCTTAAAGCATTGCAGTAAAGTTTTTTTTACTCTTGTGGAAGTTAATTGAGCAATAAAGTTGTACTTCTGTTCTCCTATCAGACGTATAGTTGTCTTTCACAAGAACACAGAAACCAAGGCCATGAAAAAATTCAGAGTGATGAATGAAGTCAGGAAAAGCATGCTGTCATTATTCCTGGCTGAGAAATAATATGCTTCGAGAATTAAAGTGATGTTATCAGAGGAATGTATCTTTGCCAGATAAATAAAAAATGCCTCTCAGTTTTCTCTGTTCTTGGTCTAATAGATGACAGTCTATCATCATAAGGTACAAAGGAAAGTAGTATATAATTAAGTGGCTGGAGTCTGGACAGTGTTCATTTGCTGAACATTCTTTTGTGATGTTTCTTATCAAAGCAAATGGGTTTTAGAGTTTTCAACAATAAGATAAAATGACAGAAAATACTGTCTTGAAGTGATATAATCATGTGTTAACTCAGTATCGTTAACAAAAAGTACCATGAAACTTCAAAGCAAAAATCTTTGAACAGAGAGTAGTACATTGTAAGAAAAAAAATCTGTATTATTCTTTTATAAAGAAGTCTATTTTATAGAAATTTCTGAATATGCCACTCATCATACACTGAACTATATTTTATGAAAACACCACACTGTCTTTTCTCTAGATAGATAAAGTCTGAATCAGTCTTTGTTTTAGCTTCCGTCTTTCATTAAATACAACACTGAGTGACAGAACTAAAGATTTTCATGGGTGAAACCTAAGGAACAGAGAAGTGCTTTTGAGTTCATGCATCCAAACAGGCATGTATTTCCTAATAGCCACAAAAGTTTGTAATGATCATCAGTGGTTAGCAATAATCCTGTACTTTTGTTTAGTACACAACCATCTCAAGCACAATCTCCAGTTTATTACATTACTGAGAAACTTCTGACCTGCTTGGAAGGGAAGAAGATATTACTTTTCAGGAATTAATCACCACATTATTTAGGGGGCAGAAACTATCTTATTTGCCATAGTAAAATTTATTATTTGAAATATTACTAGATTGCTAGCATTGTTTCTAGTTTTAAGCATATATCTCAGTTCAGTACATACACTGTAATCAATAATTTAGTATGAGAGGTCTGCCATTGTTCCCTCAATAAGAATACTCTGCTTTCTTGTGTTTGGAGAGAAAGCTTTCCAAGCCCACTTTTCATGTAGGTTAATCTTTACCATTTCAATGAAAAAAAATAGTACTGTTGATGAGTACTACCAACCAACTGCTAATACTACCACTTCAGTATGCCCTTCAGTATGGATAGAGCTGCTGGTTTAGATATTCAGTGTCCTTCTTTCGTGCAGCATTTAAATTCAAAAGCCTGAGTTATAATACAGGCCCATAAAGATTCTACAACCTAATGCAGGGCTGAGATTGTTTCACAAAGAAAGTGTTAAACCATCATGTAATCTAGGGAATATGTTGTCTTTCCTTTTATTATTTTGAAGTCCTCTACTTGGAAATCAATGTTTCTTCAGCTGAGTGTGTTTTATTTATAAAGAAGGTTTGAGCAATAAATAAACAAATTAGTTTTGTCCTACTCATTCAGTGTTATTCATCAGACCTTTGAATAGTCAATATGCTACTTTGTATTTTATTCACCATTAATCATATTTATTGCAAACTGTTAGGTGAAAAGTGCCTTAAAAGTGCCTTAAAGCACAGGGTGGTAGGGAAGTTCACTGTAACAACAACAAAAGGGTTGAAAATAGCTTTTCGGTCTGTTCGAAAGAAGAGTTGTAGAAAAGACTTGCAAGGATTTACCTCTTCAAATGTCTTCTATTTTCCAGGGAGACATACATTACAGATGGAAGAGAACAGTTTCTCTGTAGTAGCATAAGGGCTTCTTTGCATTATAGAAGAAGGCATGATTATTTTTGCTTAATACTTTTTCCACAGTTTGACTTCTAGCTTCACATTTGGTCCCTTCCTGTCATTTTATTCCCTTAATAACATATATTCACTTCGTCAAATTATGAGGTGCTTTAATTAATTTTGCAAAGCTAATCTTTTACACTGTTCTACAAAATCAATTGATTAACACTACCACTTGCCTTTCTATACTGAAATGAGGTACCTGATAAGTGCATTTTCACTTTAGTGTTGAGTCATTGTAGTTGCTCAGATAGGTGCTAGAATTTCTGTTAATTTCAAATCTCAGTCCTTGTCATGCTCAAGTCTGTTTAATTATTATTATTATTATTTTTTGAATGCTTGAACTTACATCTCCCTAACAATTTTAGACTGCTTAAGTGAGTGGAATCATTATTTCACTCCATAAAATGCACAGCTCAGTTGCAGTCATCTTATCTGAAATTGAATTTTTGATCTCCTTCTAGGAATACCCAAGTATCACAAAAAAAATTATATTGTTATTTGTATACTATGGGCATATATATGATGAGAATTAAGACAGTCAATGTTCACAATTGGAGTTTCAAATCCTTTTGTGGAAGTTGTGACTACTAGTAAGAGAAGTTATTTTTTTCTAGATTTGATAGGCAGCTATGGTGTTTAATTTGAACTCAGTCATACAGGTATGAGCCCTTTGAAATTTGAAATTTCAAATGGTAGCTTTGATATTTTCTGCCTGCATTTTTTGCAACACATTGCAAGATATTTCTAGTCTGTCCAGTGAGTGCAACAATTGACATGATCTTGTTTCAATTAAGAACACAAATTCTCTTTCCCTCTGCCACTCCCTCTCCTCGACTTCTTAAGCATTATCGAGTTTCCATAATGAACTAAAGCATTTTTCTTGCTTGTTCCATGCAGGACCCAGTGTTTTTTCTAATTCTACCTCTTTTCAATTACAGAAAATAGACCAGCTGTCTGAATGTAATACAGCATTAGGAATGTATTTCTGTCAGACATGTGGGTTTTAACCATATGCCTCCAATTCTGTTAGCTCCTCCATTGAGGTAGTGCTGAATCACTGGCAGACAGATTTAAACATACATCTTTTTTTTTTCTAGGAAACATTTCCAAGAAAACAACATTACTTTCAATTCTAGATGCTGAAGGACGCATTACATGAAATGCTGGTGACAGTGTGATGGCTTAAACAACACAATCCCAATGCAAGCCTTAGCAGAATCACTGTACAAGAAGGAATGTAGGCATTTATTTTGGGGTCAACATCAATCTTCCCACTGCTGAAGATTATAGCAATAGGATTTTCTGTGGATTCCTGCAAAAGCTAGCATATATGTAGTTCTTGCTTTCTCCAAGACACTCTGCAGACTTCTTTGACTCGTGAGTGCCTTCTACCATTAAGTTGAAATCAGTGACTGTTGATCCATATGTGCTACCACAGCTCATCTGTAGATACTGCCATTTGACCTGATTAATCTCTAATAAACCAAGTAAAAACTATCATAATAGCTGCATGGAAAAACATGGTACTATCATTAAAATTATGAAGAAATTTTATCCTGGGTTTACAGCTGATATATTGGCAAACGTAAAATTGTCAGCACTAAACAGGTGATTTAAATCTCTCTTGCTCATCACAGGCTGAGAATCCCATCTTTCACACACATTTCACCACGATATATGAAGGACATAAAACTATTAAAGAATGTCCAAAGCATGGAGCTGCCTTAGTGGAGGGTCAGGCTGGAGGTTAGGTAAAGGTTCTGCACCAGAGGATGGTTGGGCCTGGAACAGGCTCCCCAAGCAGTGAGCATGGACTCAAGTTGCCAGAGTTCAGGGAGCGTTTGGACACCGCTCTCAGACACAGGGCTTGGATTTTGGGTGGTACTGTGTATAGCCAGGGGTTGGACTCGATGATCATTGTGGGTCCCCTCCAACTTGGGTTATTCTATGATTATACTCTCAAAGAGATGCTAATATGAAAGTACAGCCAGTAGGGCAGAGGGAAATTTTCTATTTAATTTCCAACAGTCTATTCCAGGACTCTAATCTCCATAAGGCTTTCAGCTGTGCCAGTTATTCTTACCAATATAGAGGGAAATAATTGACTCAGAGAAATTAATCATTTGGGTCATCTACCTCTTCCTTTTGCTTATTTATTAATTTATTTATTTTCATGGTAGATCTTTCTCTTATTTTTTAGATTGTTTCTGTTTGCATTGCTTTTTCTTAGGCTGAAAGTGGTGTGATTGGAGGAGTGTAAAGGAAGAGAGCATAGAAGAAGAGAAGCAGAGAGAAAACACACTTCCCGTAAACTAGTTAGTGTCAAAACCTCTTGACCAATCTTTTTTATTTTTTATTTTTTTCCCAGGCAAACAGCAAATGGAGATTATTCATTACATTTAAGAATAACAGCAATAACCTGCCTTGCATTGTGTTTTGTCTTTCTCTATTGACTTCTACAAGACTGAGCCTCCTAGGATCATTCCCACAAAAACTAAAGCATCTTATCTTCTGTTCTCCTTCTACTTAGAAGCTTGTTTAGAACAGCAATTAGGGCTTGGGTCTGAGATCCAACATGTGTGCCTTATTTTCTTGTAAAGTCAAACAAAACATTCCTTTGGGTTATTTGAAAGAGTCCATGTACCACTTCATTTTATGACAAAAAATCTGGAAGTTTAGTGATGTCTATCAAATCACTTCATCAGTTTTTGTTTTCACTGTGTTGACTGACACTCATTTAATTTACTAGTAATTAATACTGATTAAATGTTAATACTCTCACAACATGAAAATATTTTCAGAGCATGAAAATACCTACTTATACCTTACTGGCCTTCAATTTAAAGAAAATGGTTTGGTGTTCAAAATGCCTTTGTCCTCTACCCTCCTTATTTTTCTCTACTTGCGAAATTAATATGTGTCTTCCAGGAAGTCATGTAATCAGGCACGGGCAGCCTGTGTAGCTATTTCCTATATGAGAATCCTTCTTACTTACACATGGCTTTTGAGCTCTCTTCAGCCTACAGTAATACTTTACAATCCCCTAACTTTTTTTAATTCTTTATGCAGGATTTACTTGTCCTGCAATGGATTCTATTTTTTCTTCTGGGTTTCTTGTCTCACTTAGCAAAGCTTTTCAGCTGTGCATTATGGTTATGCATGGCAGCTTATATCATTTAGAAGTACTGCTTCCATCAATAACTAAAGGAACTTTACTCCTCATTCCAAGGTTAAAGCAAGTAATTACCATTTATTAATATGTTTAAAGATAACAATTAGAAATATCAATCTGAAATGTATGATTGTAATTATTCTAACACCAAAACTAATAAACAATTACACTTCCACTGTGTGCTTCTGTTTTATGTTCATAACTGTAGGGCACAGACTGTTCTCTCCTTGAACTGACACAGGTGAATTCCTTTAAACTGTTCTCATTTCAAGTTTTCATCCATAGGCTTCCGAATGCCTTCAAAGGGAATGGCTTCTAAAGGTAATAGAGGTTCCACAGGCTGAACAATAGCTCAAATCTGTTTTGACATGAGTGAAGGGATTATGGTCTCAGCAAGCTTTCCTTTCTCATTCAACAGCTTGACCCTCCCCAGCTGCAGGCCTCTATCTGACCTCTGATGACAAGGCTTACTGGACTGAGACAGGCATTGCCTGCTCTTGTTTACGGTCTGCACAGTGACATCAATAATCATAATGTGGAGGAAGGAATAAAATCAGCATTTGTTTTCAGCACCCTCTTTTTTCATTTAACAGGCATTAGCTCTCACTATCAGTCCTTGACGCAAGGTGCATTTCTGCCCAGAAATAGTTCTTACATTTCATAATCAAATTTCAATTAAGTTCACGGTCTCACATGAAGCAGCAGTTGTTGTAGGGGTGGAGGGGTGTCATCACTCAAACTGTATCTAAGAGGTTGGTCTTATCTGTATATAACACAAAGCTTGACAGAAAAGGTCATAGGCTACAGATGAAGTAGGTAAAGGATTTTGTGACTTGGTTGGAAGTGCTAAGAATAAGACAGCAGCCATGAACAGATCTCCTTTGGAAATAACTATAGCACTTCAACATTTTTTGGTGTTATACAATGTTGGCTATATCTGTGCCTTATTAAAGTCTCGTTCTCACTAAGTTTTCACTAACATAAAATAACAAGACAATACATGAATATAGACTATTCCCTCCACACAGACAAAGACACTAGCAAATCTGATTTTAATATAGTCAAGCCTTCTGTGCAGTTGTAATCTTCACTGACTAGCAGACATTGTTACTGAAAATCACTTTCCTTTTTTTTTTTTTATTTTTGTTTCCCAACTCTTCACAGTACCAGTCATTTTAGTTAGTACAGGAGATATTGTACAAAAATAACAACAGTTGAGCAAGAAAGCCTCAAGATCAATAATCAGGAATGTTACTTAAGTGTCTTAGGGACATCTAATGAGATGCAGCCCATATGGAAGCATTCTAGATTTTAGTTCTTCCAGGAAGAATCACTATGAAAGCCTGTGGTATTGGGAGGGATAAAAGAAGGACTAACCAGAGTTTGTTTTCTCCTATTCTTGCATTAAAGGTTCTCATTTTTGCTGCTAAAGCCACCTTTGTGATATTCACAGTAAATAGCTTAGTTGTGTCATTTCTTACGATGTATCATGTCTCTCAGAAAAGTTGTCTCAGTCAGCACGGTTCCTTACAGTCCGTGCAACGTGCGGCAACACATACCTCATGGGAGAGCAGTAATGAGTTGATAGTCTTTTTGAATGGAGTCTTGGCTGCTGAGAAATGAGCTCTTCAGTCAGAGGCTATTTGCTTCACTGAGCATTTCTGGGTATCTATTACTCTCCTAGTCTTTCTGTTCATATGCATGTATCAGAGCTGCCTGGAAATTCACAAATGGAAAATGTGGATGCACTTGTAGTTTCCATTTCAAAAAGGGATCGAATGCAAAACTTTGGCTTCTTCTGAGAAGCGGAAAATCCACTGCTCTTCAGCTCTGATTGTTAGGTTGCCTCTCAAAATATCACTAGAGGAACTGTGAGTGGGTGAAGCATGTCTTATACTTTTTCTCATTTTTCCAGAAAAATAAAGTATGAAAAATCTTTATTCTCAAGAATTTTTGATTACTGGACTTGCATGAAATTGTCAGTCTTTAAAAGAAACGCTGTATTTTATGTTTACTGAAGTAGGATACTGATAATATTTAACAGAAATATTCTGCGGAGATTTTCTAGTGGATGATAAGCTTGACATAAGCCAACTGTATCCTGGGCTGCATTAAAAGAAGGGTGACCAGCAGGGTGAGGGAGATGATTGTCCCCCTCTGCTATGCCCTCTTGAGACACCATCTGGAGTAGTGTGTGCAGGCCTGGGGCTCCTAACAGAAGAAGGACATCAAGCTGTTGGAGAGGTTCCAGAGCAGGCCACGGAGATGATCAGAGGAGAGGGCTGGAGCACCTCTCCTCTAATGAAATGCTGAGGGAGCTGGGCTTGTTCAGCCTAGAGAAGAGAAAGCTCTGGGCAGACCTCATTGCAGCTTTCCAGTACTTAAAGGGAGCTTATAAACAGGAGGGAGACTAGCTTTTTACAGGGGCAGATAACAAGAGGTCAGGGAAGATTTAGATTAGATATTAGGAGGCCATTTTTAACTCAGAGTATGGTGACGCACTGGAACAGACTGCCCAGAGAGAAGATGTGGATACCTCATCCCTGGAGGCGAGGTTCAAGGCCAGGTTGGATGGGGCCCTGGGCAGCCTGACTTAGTGAGTAGCAACCCTGCCCAAGGCAGGGGGGTTGAAATTAAGTGATCTTTAGCATCCCTTCCAACCCAAGTCATTCTGTGATTCTATGATTCTCCCACTATCTACTGTCATCCCATCTTCTGCTTCAGAAGCAGCTCACCTCCATGTTGCAGTCCCTGGTGAACTTCCAGTACTCCATCTCATAGTCCACAGTTGCTGCCTGTGTACTTTGGGACACTCTGTCTCCCAAAACTCCTATTGTTCCTCCTTTTGGTGTTTATATTCAAGCTAGCTGAATTTTGGTATCTTTTTAGCTTACATAGGAACCATATTCTTCTTTGGTCTCTCAGATATCTGTTGCTCTCTGGTGGCTTTTTAACACATTGGATGGACATGTAAATTGTCATGCCTACTATATGACACTGTTGGAGGACATTGAAGTAGCATGGTAATATATATAGCAGCAAAAAGGAATTTTCTGCAGAATGTGTACAACAAACTAAGTGTGCTGTTAATACGTTCAAAGGCAGGGCTGCTGCTCAGATAAACAGACAGGATAAAGCAATGAGTCAACAAGAACCTTGTGAGATTTAAGATGGATAGATGCAGTCCTAAACTAGAAATAGACATACTTCCTGTATTGCTACAGAATAGTGATACACTGACTGGGTAGCAGATCTGATGAAAAAACCCTAATATATCCTGGTAGACAGTAGGAAAAACATCAGTCAGCAATGTGCTCTGGTAGTGAAGAAGGCTAACAACACCCTGGACTGTGTTACTGGGAAGTAATGACTCTGGCAAACTTCCTTTTACATAACTTGTACAAGACCATGTTGTAAGACCTCATTTTGGGCCCTCTGGTACAAGGAAAATGTTGACAAACTTACGTAAATTAGAGTGCCTTCAAGATGATTGGAGCTTATTCCCTGTGAGGACAGCCTAAGGGAAATGGGCTTGTTCAGCCTTGAGAAGAGATGGCTTTGAGAGGAACTGCCAGTTGTCTTTCAGCTCCTACAAGGAAATTGTTGAATGGGCAGTGCCGGGCTCTTTACAGAGGTGCATGGCTGGAGGTCCAGAGGCAATGGTCTTAAACTAGGGGAAAGTAGGGACGACAGCAGTCACTGTTGCAGGTAGGGATCTGAACCCTGGGGACTGCACTCTCACTCACAATGGGAGAGTACCCACAGCAGGTGTGTACAAACAGGGGAATCTACACTCACAGACAGAGCAGGGGGTACTTGCAGCCCACATGTGGTGCTAGACAGGGCTTGTGTGTATGCAACATTGTGTGTATGTGTGTGATGAGAATTCCTTGGGATTAGCTATTGAAAGGTCTTTAGAAATCTGAATGGGTTGATTAGCATTTTGTGAATGTTTACTATTCTGCTTTATCTATTATATTAATTATATGTACCTTGCATGTATAGTTCTCTGATAATTAGTTATATGTTTTTAACAAACTAATAACACATTTCAAAACTGATCGTGGTTTAAATTATATGAAATTCATAGTTTTTCCATGTGACACCCTCCAATCTGAATGATTCTGTGATTTTGTGATTCTGTGATAATGTTTTAACTATCTATTAGGGAATAGTTTGGGTAGACAGCAGTTAACATTGGCCAAATTCATGCCCACAGACATTTCTGTCCATGCTTGAGTTCACTGATACTGATGTAGCTAGCCTCTTCCATCATACACCCATCATGATGCCCTAATTCCAAAATCTAATTTCCAAGGAGACCTGTTTTTCCAGAGCTGAGTCCTGCATACATTTTGGAGTGCATTATTCACTGCATTATTGTTATTATTTTTTGAAAAAAAAACTCATCTGCATGCATCAAATATGGGAGAAAATGTGACTTCTCAAACCCTTCTGAATATTTATTCTAGTTTGCTTAGGGTCTGGCTGTTTAAGGATACTGAAGAGACAGAAGGAAGAAAAGGTGGAATTGCAGCCTCACTGGGTTCTGACTTGTCCTCAAAAAGGAAATGAGCATACCATTTTTCATAAATAACTTTGTGGTTGCATTTCTCATTCCTGTTTTTCAAGACCTCAGTACAGTAAAACTGAGATTCTCTTTTCACTCCTTCATGAACATGTGCATGCCATTCTCTTGTTTGTAAGAAAGAGCAGATATTTCAGTGAGTAGCTGAAGATGTCTAGTCTTGCATAAGGGCTGTTGTGCTCCTTTGCTTTTACATGTGAATTGACAAAGCTCAAACTCCCGATCACACTGTTGTCCAAACATCATTATACTTCTCAACTTTATACAGAGTGCAAGAGGCTGTATTTTAGACCTCTCAGCAAAACTAAGAATCATGGCCAACAGAGGAAATATTTTATATTTCTGACACTATTGGATGTTGGTGGAGCCAAATGATCAATGGATAAATGAGAAGATTAAATAATGGAGTCAATGAGAAAAAGAGATGAAAGTTTGGGTCAGGGCAAAGGTACATGAGTAGAACGAAAAAAGCATTTAGGAAACAAATTGTGCTGTACTTTATGGAGGAAACTCATCTTTCCACAGACAGGCTCTACCCTACCCCTTACAGCTAGTTTTTCTAGTTTTCATCTCTGTGAATTCTTCTTCCTTCTTCTCTTTGACCTTCTGTTCTCCTACAGTACCTTAAAAGTAAATGGTCAGTGTTAAAACTAACACTCAAAGAAGAGATGTAAAAGTCCCCAAGTGAATGATCCAATGAAAAGTTTGGCTGAAACAGAAATATGAATGCCATTTTTGTACCACTGGTACACTTTATCGGTTAACACAACAGTAAAGAAGATAATCTTACAGATCTAGTACAGAAGAAAGTATGTTCATTAAAAGAAAAAAATGTCTTGCACCGATGTCTAGGGGGGTCAAAGCCATGTAACATGGCTATAAGGAATTAACTCCCTGCTGAACAGTCTCTGCCCAGTTTATTTATCACAAGAGAGCAAAGAATTTGAAGAGGACAGACAGATCAAGGTAGAATGGAAATAAGAATAGAATTAAGAAGAAAACTGTAGAGAAATGTTTAAAGCTTCAGGATCCTAAACAAAGTTTTTAAATGTCATTGCAATTAAGCTCCAAGAAATGAGAGGCTAGATAAACAGAAGAATCTATGGCTGTATCAGTTTACAAGAAAGGAAATCCAAATACTTATTACCTTGCCTTTTTGCATCTGAAAAAGATGAAGGAGCTCCAGCAACATCTATTAAAAAAAATTCTAATTGCTTCCCTCTGAAATTTGTCTTGAGCTAACCACTTCTTATACTGCCAAAAAAAGGCTTACTCTTCAGAGGCCATCTCTAACAATTCATCCTCTTTCTTCTTCTTGCATTAAAATAACTTAATGATTCTGAACATAACTGCTCTTTGTTCTGGCAGATATTTCTTTAATAAGTTTTACTGGGCATGTCTTGTTGTGTCCATTGTGGGACATAGTTATCTGGTTACATTTCTAAAGTTTATCTTTTAGAATTATGGGTTGCTCACCTACATTGATAGATCAGTGAAATGTTTTCCATCTTGTTGCTATGAACTTGCCCATCAAAGCTGAATGGCTCTTCCTGGAATTAAAACCTTCAGAGAAACAGTTGTGTGGTGACTGGACCATAAAAACTCATTCTGCTGTGGGGAATAAAACCCATTTTCTTCCCATGCAATTAAAAAGAAAAACAAAAGCATCATGAGAACATTTTTTTCAATAAAACACACTTTTCATTTTGAGAATATCATTTCGAAAAGACAGTTTCTGAGACAGAAAGTACTAGACAATTTACTTATAGATTCTATTTATTATTCTAGTCTAGTAAATGGACACTATTAGCAGATATTTCACTACATCAGGTAAAACCAGAATGATCTTTCAGAATGTTTGGAGATCACTAAATCATCTCCTAGGAAAAAAAATCCACAAGGGTACTTTGCTGAACTCCTCCCAGAGCGGTAGTCTCCAGACAGTAAATTAAAGGTAAATTTACTGAATTGGTTTTCAGTTTCACATTCTTGAAGGAGTAGTTTTTTCACTGGGAAACAGTCAATTTGTATTTTATGAAGTATATCATAGCAGGGGAGAAAGCAATATTTTTAGTGGTTAAGCTGTTAGTATGTCAAGTATATTTTGTATATACAGGAATTTGTTTATAGATAAAGGATCTCCTAATCATGTGAAAAAAAAAAAAAATCTGTATCTGTTTTGACAAAGCTGACTGATTTGTACAACACTAAAGACAGAAGCAAGGCTCTTCCTGTGTTACATATGTAGGAACATCACTCATTTCAGTCACTGCACTGCTACCTTTAAAGACCCATTTGTAATTTTTTCACTTTTATCATTAAAATCACTGACATCAGGAAAAAAAAAAAAGATAGAGATTTCTATCTGGAATAAGCAAAGTAAAAGTA
>VXAV01008686.1:2392-14339 GCA_013399715.1 Alectura lathami | reverse complement strand
AAAAAAGAGAATCCAGCAAACAGCTTTCATCCAAGACATGCCTATATTTTGAACAATATGGTTTTTTTTATGAGAATGATTTTCATGTGTCAGCTGTCTGGACCTACAAAGAAATCAGACTATTTGTTACATTTACCCCAAAAAAAGAAATGTCATGATGTTTAAACCAATGAACAATGGCCTCCTACAGTGGATAGCGGAAAAGCACAATAAGCAAATCTCTTATACCTGACTTTTTTTTTTCTTCAAAATTCATAAAACCATTTTTTTTTTTCCAATCCTATTAGACTCCATTTGGCGTGAGGAAGGAGCTCTCCAATGAACTGTTTCCCCTGGAGGGAACAGAGTGACTTGCAGATGTGGCTCCTAATGTGGTCAAGTTTTCAGAGGAGGCTATTGGGGTGGGTGGAAAGGAGACACAATCCATTCAGCTTGATAGAAATGGAATATTTTTAGGCACCATCTGCTACAAATGCATCAGAATGAGTGGCAGAGTTGAAGGAGGCAGTCTTCTCCAAAAATAACACAGCTTTTATGACATGGCTGGAAGTTAACTGGGCCCATTTAAGGTCCTCAGAAAATCTCCTGTTAGACAGAAACCAACTGCTGCTGGGGGAAATGTTATTCCCTTCATTTTTTTTTCTGTACCCTTCTGGCTGCTGGTGACTGATAAATCTGGTTTCATATACAAAATGCAGTGAAACTAAAGCAGACAGGGAAATGTACCCATGGTCCTCAGCAGGGAGAGGTATGGCCTTTTTCCAACAACACTTTACCACAAGCTGTACCTAATTTGCTATTCACAGTCACCCATAAAGTAGTTTTTGAATGTTAGCTTTTCTTGCTTTCCACTATGTATAGCCCAGGTGACTATTTCTCCCTTCAAGGCCATATTGTTATGGTCACTCATTTTTTCTTACTAACCTTAGCCTTTAATTCCCAGTGATATGAGGAGGAAAAAAATAAATGTTTTTTATTTTTAAGATGAATAATGAAACTTATTTTAAACATGATTTATTATAAAATTAGCTCTTCCTTCCTCTTTGTCAAAGTAGTGTTAATGCAGAAACAACAACAACAACAAAAAAAACAGACAGAAAAATACGGAATTTTTGATCTAGTGCATTTAGTTTCTTTGCTCACAGGGACATTCAATAGCTCTGCAATGTAGGCTATGCAATTTAAGCAGCATTTTAAATAAAAAAAAAAAAGGAATTATAAACACTGAAAATCTGTACTTCTGCAGCAAGCCACAGCTGATGACAGAAGACAGAAGAAGATAAGCAAGGCATTATTACGTAAGATGCGTTTAGAGCTGTTACATAAAAATCTAGCAAAATTCTAATGTAGATGCTGCTATACATCATCCAGCACCTCTTATATCAGAGGCAGAAAGCACTATCATTTCTATCAATCCTAAACCCACTAATTTGAAGGGGTTGTTTCTTGTTTTATTTTGGTTGAGAGATGGCCTATGAAACAAATAAATTCTGAACAAAGAATGTGTATGTGCCTGAGAAAAAATCTCAAAAAAAAAAGAAATAGAAAAAAAAAATGTATCAGGTTAATAAATATACATGGTCGAAAGAATAAAGATTGACTGTACTAAAGCAAAGAATGTATTGAATTTTGGAAGTCTTTCATTATCTGGTGGCCTGGCAGCTGCACCAAAATTTTCTGATAATCCTACAAATAAATTAGGTCTTCTGGAGTGGTAAAAATTGTGCTGATATTATTCTTAACTCTTTAAGATACAACAATGAATGCAACAATGTACCACTGTACCATATTTCATATAAGAAGATAGATAGATGAAACAGTAAAAAAAAGATCATTATTTTCCATTTTAAGTGCATTGACCTATCATGAAGGGAACAAAATTTTGCAAAGATATTGTGGTTAGAAAATAATTATTGTATGCTTCTTTTGTAATAGGCAGAATAACCTTTACAGCTTTGTATGATTCATCAGTGAATATGTCAAGAACCTGTAAATAACACTTGAAGCTTGCTTTTTCATCTCTTAATTAAACTAACAGTGAAAGCCTTATCTCTTGAGGCACATGCTGCTGTCCTGTATATTTTAAGTAATATTTATTTCCTGCAGTTGTTTTCACTTTAAACATGAAGGTGAATTAAACAAGTAATAATGTTCTGTTTGAACTCAAAATTACCAGGTTAAACATATATTGACGTATTAAATATAACTGATTTTCTTGATCTACACTCAAGGATCAGGCTTTTCTGATTCTTATAAAGAATCACAGAATCATAGAATCATAAAACCATAGAATGGCTTGGGTTGGAACGGACCTCAAAGATCATCTAGTTCCAACCCCCCTGCTGTGGACAGGGCTGACAGCCACTGGCTCACTAGATCAAACTGCCCAGGAACCCATCCAGCCTGGCCCTGAACACATCCAGGGATGGGGCAGCCACAACTTCTCTGGGCAGCCTGTGCCAGCGCCTCACCACTCTCTCAGTGGAGAATTTCTTCCTAACATCCAACCTAAACCTCCCCTCTTTCAGTTTCAGCCCCTTCCCCCTTGTCTTACCATTATCCACCTGTGTAAAAAGTCGGTCCCCGTCCTGCCTGTAAGCTCCTTTTAAGTATTGGAAGGCCGCAATAAGGTCTCCCTGGAGCCTTCTCTTTTCCAAGCTAAACAATCCCAACTGCCTCAACCTATCCTCATAGGAGAGGTGCTCCAGCCCTCTGATCATTTTGGTGGCCCTCCTCTGGACCCGCTCCAACAGCTCCACATCCCCTCTGTACTGGGGGCCCCAGGCCTGGACACAGTACTCCAGGTGAGGCCTTCCAAGGGCAGAGTAGAGGGGGACGATCACCTCCCTCTCCCTGCTGGCCACCCCTCTCTTGATGCAGCCCAGGATGCCATTGGCCTTCCTGGCTGCAAGAGCGCACTGCCGGCTCATGGCCAGCTTTTCGTCGATCACAACGCCCAAATCCTTCTCCACAGGGCTGCTCTCAAGGAGTTCTTCTCCCAGTCTGTACACACACCTGGGATTGCCCTGACCCAAGTGCAACACCTTGCACTTGGCCTTGTTGAACCTCACCAGGTTCTCGTGGGCCCACTTTTCCAGCCTGTCCAGGTCCCTCTGGATGGCATCCCTTCCTTCAGGGGTATCAACTGCGCCACTCAGCTTGGTGTCATCAGCAAACTTGCTGAGGGTGCTCTTGATCCCACAGTCTAAGTCATCACTAAAGATGTTGAAGAGCACCGGTTCCAAGACAGACCCCTGGGGGACACCGCTCTTCACCGGACTGCACTTGGACGCAGAGCCATTGACTACAACCCTTTGGCTGTGACCATCCAGCCAGTTCTCTATCCAGCAAACAGTCCACCCATCAAATCCATCTCTCTCCAGTTTAGAGATAAGGATATGGTGCGGGACCCTGTCAAAGGCCTTGCACAAGTCCAGGTAGACGACATCTGTCACCCTCCCTTGGTCCACCGATGCCGTCACTCCATCATAGAAGGCCACCAGATTGGTCAGGCACCACATGCCCTTGGTGAAGCTGTGCTGGCTGTCTCAGATCACCTCCTCATCTCGCATGTGCCATAGCATCTCCTCCAGGAGGATCCACTCCATGATCTTTCCAGGCACAGATGTCAGATGTCACCAGCCTGTACCTCCCCAGGTCTTCCTTTCTCCCTTTCTTAAAAATGGGCGTCATGTTTGCCTTTTTCCAGTCCCCAGGGACCTCACCTGACAGCCACGACTTTTCGAATATGATGGAGAACAGCTTGGCAACCACATCAGCCAACTCCTTCAAAACCTATAAAGTATGGATTGTTTTATTGTAATGGATACATTAAGTCCCATTTACACTTGGTCACTAGCTTCAGTTATAAAGTCAAGTGAACATTTGGCCTTTTTTGAAATAATGATTCTGGGAGTACATTTTGGTCTAAATTTCAAAATCAGTTTTCCCCTGAAGAGAGGCTTATATGGTTCTTAGTGTTTTAAGAAAGTCCTTAGAGATCCCTGTTTCCCCTTGGGCTAAAAGCTTAAAAGGTGGTAAAACATCTTCAGCCGCTGTAGTAACCAAAATTCATTTTATGAAGTTCTTCCACAGTTCTGAAACATATCCATCAAAGCTTATGGAGCAGCAACAAGAGTTTCCACTGTCTTCAGGTTCTGTTCCTTGTTTTGATTGTATATAGTCAGAAGTTGCCAAAAGCAAGATGTGATGGGGAAAATCCTCTACTTTAACATTGCTTAGTTTCACACATATGGCTAATAGCAACAGTGTCTTCCACCAGAGGGTACATTTGAAACCAACTGGACTGTTCTCCCAGCAGCTTAAATCAACCATTACTTATCTAATTTGCTTTCAGATACAAAATAGTCTTCTATCTAGAATGAAGTTCCACTCCGTCTTCCTGTTTGCATGGCACAGATCACAAAGGATTACCATACTCTTGGCTAGACTATTTTGTTAAATTCAAGGCAAATATTACCCATCCTCCATGATACTTCATTAGTATTGCATACTTAAATATGTAGTACTATTAACTGCTATTTATGTGACTAATCATCATAGGCCATACAAACATGATGTAATCAAGGGCCCATTTGAGGAAATGAGAGAAATCAAAATGGTATCAAAATGGTATAGATGGTAATCTTTTTTTTTTTTTCTTTTTCCTTTTTTTTTTTTTTTTGAGTAACAAGATGTTACTCAGATGTGCCTATCTACCAACTATTAATTTGATCCACTGAATACTCTGCTAAAGGGATCAGATTATGACTTAAAATTCCTTAGTCTGCTTCATCTATATGTAGATCATTTCACAGTCATCATAAGAAAGTAAGGAACTATTTAAAACCTTGTTTTTGAATTTCTCCTCACATCTGTTGCATGTTAGCTATCCAATTTAACATGAAAAGTCAATAAGAGATGAGAAAAGTTCCAAAATATTTGGTCTGAGTTCAGATAAACATCTGCCACCAACACAAAGGTGTAATACTAATACACTTAAAGAAAAGGTCAAAAGGTCAAAAAAATTAATTTTATTTACATGAAATTACATGAAAAATTTGAGGTCAGAACTCTTCAAAACAGAGGGAAAAAATATCATGATAGACACCTTTGAAGACTGAAAAATCATTGCATGCTATGAAATAATCTGTCCTGAGCACACAGCTAAGCTATCTACCATTATGCAACAACCTGTAAGAGATGGAAAAGAAGACCGTAGTTGTTTGTCAACAATTGAAATCTTAACTTTTTCTAATTAATGAAGCATTCATAAATTCAAATTCGAAAAATTTTGTCTCAGCAAGACTAAAGACTCACACATCTGTGTGATTGGTTATATGTTGTTCATTTCTGTACTAATCATGTTTTGTAAGCATTCTGGAATTCATTTTCACAATACTTTGCAATATATCGGATATTTGCAAAATATCAGATTTACTTAATCTTCACAGGTTGGAAATAGAACTGAGAACTTCCAGGTGAGATGAGATGAGATTTGGACATCTCTCCCTTATTGTCCAGTGGAAAGATATGACCTTATCCCCTGTTAGTTGGAAAATTCAATTCTGTTTTCTCTGGAAAAATAAAAGTTAGAACAAACACTAAGTAATAATTTGAAACTTACAGTGCAGAAAACAGATTTAAAGAAGTTGTGCTCCAATCTCCAGGGAGTTGAGTGGAGTATGCAGTGTTTCTATTTCTCCCTTCCATGGTTCCCCACCTAGCTGAACAAGGAAAGCCAGTTGATGTAATCTGTTTGAATTTCAGCAAAGATTTTTATACTGTTTCCCACAGTATCCTTCTGGGCAAAATGTCCAGCATACAACTAAAGAGACACATGATACAATGAGTGACGAGTTGGATGACAGGTCAGGCTCAAAGGTTTATAGTAAATGTGTTTGCATCAGACTGGTGGCCAGTCATTTGCTGTGTTTCACAGGGCTACATTTTGTTGTCAGTTCTCTTTAATATTTTCATACATGACATGGGAGCAAGTTGAAAGTACACCAAGAACGTCTGCAGATGGTACTAAATTGGGAGAAGCTGTTGACTCCTTTGAGGGCAGAGAGTCCTTGCAGAGAGATATTGACAAATTGGAGAGCTGAGCAGTTACCAGCCACATGAAGGTTAATGAGCAATGCTGGATTCTGCACCTGGGCAGCCCTGAATATAAGTACAAACTAGGGGATGAGAGGCTGGAGAGCAGCCCCACAGAAAGTGATCTGAGGGTTCTGGCTGATGGCCAGTTGAACATGAGCCAGCAGCGTGCCCTGACAGCCCAAAGGGCCAACCATACCCTGAGGTGCACCAGGTCCAGCACTGCCAGCCGGGAGAGGGAAGGGATTGTCCTGCTGTGCTCTGCCTGGTGCAGCCTCACCTTGAGCACTGGGTGCAGGTTTGGGTGCCACAATGTAAGAGGGACATAAAGCTATTACAGAGTGTCCAAAGGAGAGCAACAAAGATAGTGAAGGATCTGCAGAGCAAGACGTGAGGAGCAGCTGAGGTCCCTTTGTTTGTTCAGCCCAGAGCAGAAGAAACTGAGGGGAGGCCTCATGGCAGCCTACAGCTTCCTCAAGAGGGGAGCGGAGGGGTGGGTGCTGATCTCTGCTCTCTGGGGAGGACAGCGACAGGACTCAAGGGAACGGCATTGAGCTGCATCAGGCAGGGGAGGGTCAAGCTGGATGCTGGGAAAAGGTTCTGCACCAGAGAGTGGTCAGGAATGGAACAGGTTATAAAACACAGTGGTCATGACACCAAGCCTGCTGGAGTTCAGGAAGTGTTTGGACAATGCGCTTTCTATGATCTGATTTTTGAGTGGTCCTTTGTCTATGATGCTCTGATTCTAAGTTGTAAATCAAGTGGATTGCAGTTTCTAGATGCTGAAGATCTGTGAAATGCTGCATGCAGAATAATGCCTCTGTATTTGAGATTTATATGATTGGGACTCTAAGTATTATTAAACACTTTTCTGCAGGACAGTATGCAAGCAGATGTCAGGAAACTGAAATTCTAGAGTCTTGGTCAGTGAATTGGCTGTAAATTTGTAAATTTGTAAAGAAGTCGTTTAATAAATCAATCCCTATTTTCCTATCAGTAAGGAAACCTATGCACTTTCTAAACACAAAACAACAATATAAAATATATAAAAACAATGATGTAGGAAAAAATATATAGAGTAATCTATCTACACAACTACAGTCAAAAGAGCAATTAAGAAAGCACATCCTCATTTACCTATGTTTAGAAAAAGCAGTCAAAATGTCCCACATCCCAAAGAGCCTAAACAAAAACCACCAGAATCCCCATCCAGTCTCTGAAAAAAAGGTTCCTGTACACCATTAACATCCTGTTACTTTTTCTGTTGCGTAAAAAGTGAGTACAATTTACAGTTGTATTTATACTCTATAAGAACAGACTAAAAAAATAAGCTTCATAAACATAGAGTGATTTTTTTCTCTTTTCCACGTATATGTTGTAGAAGACTACAGGGCAAGTACGTTAAATCTGAAGGACACTTGGCTTACCTCATTGTCATTTATTTTACAGTCTATGATCACCATCACAGCAATACTTGCACAAGCTTGTGTGGACACCAGTACAAAAATTGATAAGCCAAATTTACATTAGTACATTATCATTTATATTCTGATTTTCAGTATTTATTGATATTCAGTAAGTGAATCTTATTATTTGCATTTTTACTTTTTCATAGATAGATAGATTCTAGGAGTCTCTTATAAATCTGATTGTGCTTAGGTTTCCATTGCCTTTAATTCATTAACCTTGTGAATGTCCTTTCTCTGAAACAGTACTCAATGTAACTATGTCTCTTTTTTTCTGCATTTAATACTTCTAACAGTGACATGAAAAACAACACGAATGAATGTGTGTATCTATATATAGAATGATAGATACATGCATACATTTCTGTCTCAGAGGCAGGAAATGTGATGCAATCCCTGCGGTCATTAGCCTTCTTGTGACAGCTGTTAAACAGTAGTGAGCTCTTCGAGCAGCAGAAAAGCTTTGGATGCTTCTGAAACCCTGGTTATCCCACAGTAGGTAACCATTCATCCTTTGCTGATGATACTGACCCCCTGCCTTGTAAAGATGAAGCCTGTTGTTTTTTTGGGAAACGTTTAGGCTTCTCTTTAGCACTGAGCCATTGTATCATGCTGTTTCTCACGCTGCCTGGATGATCTTGAGCCTAGGATAATTGGTAGAGAGGTCACAGATTTGTAGAGGAAAATAAAACCTCTATCTTTATGGTCCTAGATGAGCATTATTTGATGGCAAAGGCATTACTAAGCTGATGTACTACAAGCTGCACCTAAACAGATATTGCCAATACTGTATCATTTTAACAAAGCAGTCTGTACAGCAGGGGAGACAAAGAGTGAGCTATAAAACATTTAAAAATTTTTTGCTTGATGACAGCAGGAGTATATCTGGCAATGACTATATTTTTATCTCTAGACACCTACATCTATCAAGGACATAACAAGTTATAGAAAAGAATGCAAAGGAACTGATGCAAGCGAAGTAAACCTAATTAGCAGTAATAGGATATTAAATCTAAGCTGTATCACTGACTTCTTGTATCCATCTAAAGGTGATAACCAGTGATTGCTACAGTCACATTGTGTAATTTCTAGCCTATAGAACCACTCTAAATCTCCAGCACAGTGAAGTACATAAAGTAATGTTAATTAAGTAGTAGAGGCATTACCTGATGTAGCAAATGCTGCAGAGTAACCTGGAAAAAAAGAAACAGATAAAATTTTTAGATAAAATCTCACTTTTGTGCTTCCTGTTTCTTTAAATGACAGAAGTCAAAAGGACTATTTCCTGTGGTTTATCCATGAAGGATTCTGATATCTTCAGATGATACAACTTCAAGCCTGTATTACTTCTAAAACAAGCTGCAAGTGATGACTGAAACATACAATTTTGAAGGACAGTAGTGATTTTTAATTGTATTATAGTAGTAACTAAAAACCACTGTCAGCTGAGTGTGAGTACGTAGAGCTGAGAGTAGAGATTGAAAGAATAAAACATGGCATGAAATTCAAACGTGGTTTTCTGTATTTATCCACTTTCTGAAAGTTAAAATATCCTAATAAAATATTAACTTTTTTAATGAAAAAGTTTAGTCATTCTATCCAGCACTATGGTATGCTGAAATTCTATGACATCTAAAATGAAGAAATGCACGGAGCAAGAGAAAACAAGCAAACAAAACACACAATTACAAGAAATTATACAACAAATACCAGACAACAGGTATATTACAAGAACTACTTCTGTAGAGTAATGGATCCAAGAATTAGCAAAATTAGTTTTTAAAATTTTTACCAATATATATGTATATTTCCTAGAATCGTAGAACAGTTTGTGTTGGAAGATACCTTAAATGTCACCTTGTTCCAACTTCCATGTTGTGGGCAAGATCAGGTTGCTCAAAGCCCCACCCAGCCTGGCCTTAAACACTTGCAGGGATGGAGCAGTTGCTTCTCTGGGCAACCTGTTCCAGTGCCTCACCATCTGCACAGTGAAGAATTTGTTCTGTATGTTTAATCTGAATCTATTCTTTTTCAGTTTAAAGTCATTACTGTTTGAGTTATCACTACATGATCTTGCAAAAGGTCTCTCTTCAGCTTTCTTGTAGGTCCCCTTTAGGTATTGGAAGGCTGCTCCCCAGAGCCTTCTCTTCTCCAAACTGAACAACACCAGCTCTCTCAACTTGTCTTCATAAGAGATGTGCTCCGACCCTCCAATCATCTTCGTGGCTTCCTTGGGACTCACTCCAGATCTATGCCCTTCTTGTGCTGGGGATCCCAGAGCTGAATGCAGTACTCCAGGTGGGGTTTCTATGAGAAGGAGCAGTGGGAGAGAATCACCTCCTTCACCTTGCTGGCCACACTTTCTGGGCTGCAAGCACACTTTGCCAACTCATGTTCAGTTTCTCATCAACAAACGCCTCCAAGCCTTTCTCCTCAGGGCTGCTCTCAGTTAAAACTTGAAGGAAATAGAAAGATATCGAAAAGAAAAATTATTTTTAAAAATAGTTTGATCTTTGTTGCAGAGCATTTCTTACAGAGCAATGGACATGTGAGCAACCCAAGCTTGTGAACAGTCCAGCTTTCTCAAGGACATTCCTGCACAACAAGATAAGGAAATCATATTTTGGAAAACAACTGCAAGATGTTGCTGAAGAACAGCGGGGTTGATCAGTTAGGCACCAATCAAATGTGGTAGCTAGGGAGCATACTTTCAAAGCACTCAATTGTAACAGAGCACTTTATCTTGGTAGACCGCGTGGTCACTTCGGGAGGATGTATAATTAAAACAACTGCGCAATAAACGGCTTTTTGGCTTTTTGGCTTTTTGGCTTTTGCCTTTTGGCTTTTGCTTTTGCTGCCTTTTACCTATGAATGCCTTGCTGTTTGATGTCTGTTAGATCTTGACAGAAATAATGTTATTTTGTCATGTGTCATGAGAAAAATATAGAACAATTCACCATTCTTGGCCCAGACACATGGCTTTATTTCTGGCATAGTTTCACATTTGATATTAGGAGAAACTTGTTCACCTTCAGGGCAGCAAGGACTTGAACTAGTTGTCCAGAGGGGTTGTGCACTTTCTTGGAAGTTTTTAAGATCTGGATGTACAACATAGCCTGACCTCAAAGCTGGCCCTGCTTTGAGTCAGACTGGATGACTTTGTGAGAGCCCTTCCAAGCTTGAATGACTCTGTAATTATTTGAATTATGGTGTGTATTTCTAATCACTACTTTGATAAACTTTGGTATTCATGGCAGCTGATAATTGTCATTATTACATACTGCACAAAAACCTTGTTAAAGAAATGCCTCTCTCCTTTGTGTATCCAGACTGTGTCTGCTTAATGCCAGATCACAGTAGACAAGAATGCCTTAGAGAATCCATACTCAATCTAATTTCTTATTTGAACTTTGACCCCTCATATTTTAAAGGAACTTTACTTATGCATCTGTTCCAGTTCACACTAAGACAACATTTAGAGTATTAGCATAGCTGACACTCAAAAGAAAAAATAACAGTATAATCTCAAGTGCAGGGCCACAAAGACAATTAGGGGCCTGGAACATCTCCCACATGAGGAAAGGCTGAGGGAATTGGGGCTCTTAAGTCTGGAGGAGAGGAGACTAAGAGGAGATCTAACCAATGTATACAAATATCTGAAATGCGGGAGCAGAATATACGAGGTTGGTCTGTTTTCAGTGATGCCCAGTGACAGGATGAGGGAAAAAACTAGAACACAGGAGGTTCCATACAAACCTAAGGTAAAACTTCTTTATTGTGAGGGTATCGGAACATTGGAACAGGCTGCCCAGAGAGGTTGTGGAGTCTCCTTCTCTGGAGATACTCAAGATCCACCTGGACGCCTTCCTGTGCGACCTGCTGTAGAGAATCTGCTTTAGCAGGCAGCATTGGACTAGATGATCTCCTGAGGTCCTTTTCTGTGATTCTGTGATTCTGTGATCTCCAACATTGAGGGTTTTTTTTGTTGTTGTTTTGGTTTGGTTATAGTTTTTTTTTTTTTTTGTCTAAGGATGCAAAATCAAAGATTCCCCTGTGTCACATATACAAGGCCACCATATCTCAAAGAACCACAATGTTGTCAAGTACCTATTTCATTTATCTACCATTTAGCTATTGAAATAAAATTCCACCTTACATGACTCTGAGGCAGTGATCTGGATCACAGGAATCTACTCACATACCTGCAGTACAGACACAAATCAGTTCTATTAGAAAGGACATCATAGATTGCTAATGCTATGGTGAAATGAAATTATTTAAACATCCATGTGTTAACCTGAGGTAACCTTTGATGTTGGGCATTAAGAAGACTTTTTCCATAAGAAAACCTTATTTAACTGCATTTTTTCTTGCTAGTATTC
>VXAV01008685.1:11977-24876 GCA_013399715.1 Alectura lathami | reverse complement strand
AAATCAGGAACACAGTCTTGAATTCGTTATTTGTAGTGAGGCTGAACTGAGGGTTCTTGTTGCTTAAACTTGGCATTACTGATTTTCCTAGGTGGAGTGAGTTGCCTTAGTGGAGTAAGTCAATTTAGTGCAGTTAGTTCCATTAGTTGCCTATGTTCTCCTTGTTTTGTTAGCTGCCTTAGCGGAGTTAGTTGAGTTACTTGCCGTAATGGAGTTATTTGCCTTAGTGGAGTTAGCTGCCTTAGAGGATTTAGTTTAGTTAGTTCCCTTTGTGGAGTTAGTTCCCTTAGTGGCCTCAGTGGATTTTGATGCCATAGTGGAGTTAATTGCCTTAGTGGGGTTAGTTGCCTTAGTTCCCAGAGTGGAGTTATTTGCCTTAGTGGAATTAGTTCCCTTAGTGGAGTTAGTTCCCTTAGTGGAGTGTGTTGCCTTATTGGGGTTAGTTGCCTTTGTTGCCTTAAAGGTGTTAGTTGCCTTTGAGGATTTAGATGCCTTAGTTGGGTTAGTTGCCATAGTATATTTAGTTGCCTTATTGGAGTTAGTTGCATACCTGGAGACAGTGGAGTTCCCTTAGTGAAGTTAGTTCCCTAAGTGTAGTTAGTTTCATTTGTGGAGATATTTCAGTCAGTAGAGATAGTCGCCTTATTAGAGATATTTGCCTTAGTGCAGTTACTTCCCTTAGATCCCTTAGTGGAGTTAGTTGCCTTAGTGGAATTCATTGTCTTAGTGGAGTATAGGGGAGATAGTTCCCTTAGATGCCTTAGTGATGTTGTTGCCTTAGTCGAGCTAGTTCCGTTAGTGGAGTTAGACGAGTTAGTTCCCTTAGTTGCCATAGTGGAGTTAGTTGCCTTAGTGGAGGTAGTTGCCATATTGGAGTTAGTTGCCTTAGTGAAGTTAGTGGTGTTACTTGCCATAGTGTAGTTTGTTGCTTACGGAGTCAGTTGCCTTAGAGGACTTAGTTCCCTTAGTGGTGTTAATTGCCTTATTGGAATTAGTGGAGTTAGTTCCCTTCGTGGTGTTAATTCCATTATTAGAGTTAGTTCCTTTAGTTGCCTGATTGGAGTTTGTTCCCTTAGTTACCTTACTGGAGATGTTTGACATAGCAGAGTAAGTTCTCTTAGTGGAGTTAGTGGAGTTAGTTGCCTCAGTGGAGTTAGTTGCCATAGTGGTTTTAGTCAATTTAGATGCCATAGCAGTGTTAGTTACCTTAGTGGGGTTAGTTGCCTTATGGATTTAGTGGCGTTAGTTGCCTTAGTTGCCTAAGAGGAGATAGTTGGCTTAGTGGAGTTAGTTGTCTTAGTGGAGTTAGTTGCCTTTGTGGAGTTAGTGGAGTCAGTTCCCTTTGTTGCCCTAGTTTAGTTAGTTACCTTAGAATAGTTTGTTGCCCTAGTGGAGTTAGTTCCCTTAGTGGAGTTAGTCACCTTAGTGGAGTTGGTTCCCGTGGTAGAGTTAGTTAAATTAGAGTAGTTGCCTTATTGCAGTTAGTTGCTTAGTGGAGTTAGTTGCCCTTCTGTAATGAGTTGACTTAGAGGAGTTATTTGCCTTAGTGGATTTAGTGTAGTTAGTTGCCTTAGTTGTTTTAGTTGCCTTAGTGGAGTTAGTTCCGTTAGTGGTGTTTTAGGAGTTAGTTCGTTTAGTTGCCATATTGGTGTTAGTTGCCTTAGTGAATTCAGTGGAGTTAGTTGCCTAAGTGGAGTTTGTGGCCTTAGCGGAGTCAGTTGCCTTAGCGGAGTTATTTGCCTTAGTGGATTTAGTGTAGTTAGTTGCCTTAGTTGTTTTAGTTGCCTTAGTGGAGTTACTTGCCCTAGTTGCCTTAGTAGAGTAGGTTGCCTTAGTGGTGTTAGTTGCCTTAGTGGAATTAGTTGTCTTAGTGGAGTATAAGGGAGTTAGTTCCCTTAGTTGCCTTTGTGGAGTTAGTTGCCTTAGTGGAGTTAGTTCCGTTAGTGGTGTTTTAGGAGTTAGTTCGTTTAGTTGCCATATTGGTGTTAGTTGCCTTAGTGAATTCAGTGGAGTTAGTTGCCTAAGTGGAGTTTGTGGCCTTAGCGGAGTCAGTTGCCTTAGCGGAGTTATTTGCCTTAGTGGAGCTAGTTGCCTTAGTGGAGTCAGGGAAGATATTTGCCAAAGTGGATTTAGTGGAGTTTGTTTCCTTAGTGGAGTTAGTTGCCTTAGTGGAGTTAGTAGAGAATGTTGCCTTAGTGGAGATTCTTGCCTTTGTGGAGTTATTTGCCTTACTGTAGTTTGTTGCCTTAGTTGCCAAAGTGGAGCTAGTTGCCATAGTAGAGTTAGTTGCTTAGTGGAGTTAGTTTCCCTAGTATAGATATTTGATTTGGAGGAGTTATTTGCCTTAGTGGAGTTAGTGTAGTTAGTTGCCTTACTTGGATTTGTTACCTTAGAGGAGTTACTAGCCTCACTTGCCTAAGTGGAGTTTGTGGAGTCAGTTCCCTTTGTTGCCTTAGTTCAGTTCATTGCATTAGAAGAGTTTGTTGCCCTACTTGAGTTAGTTGCCCTAGTGGAGTTAGTTCCTTAGTGGAGTTAGTCCCATTAGAGGAGTTAGTCACCTTAGTGGAGTTGTTTCCTGTGGTGGAGTTAGATAACTTAGTAGTTAGTTGCCTTATTGCAGTTAGTTGCTTAGTAGAGTTAGTTGCCTTTCTGTAATTAGTTGACTTAGAGGAGTTATTTGCCTTAGTGGATTTAGTGTAGTTAGTTGCCTTAGTGGTGTTAGTTGCCTTAGTGGAGTGACTTGCCTTATTTGCCTTAGTGGAGTAGGTTGCTTTAGTGGTGTTAGTTGCCTTAGTGGAATTAGTTGTCTTAGTGGAGTGTAGGGGAGTTAGTTCCCTTAGTTGCCTTTGTGAAGTTAGTTGCCTTAGTGGAGTTAGTTTCCATAGTGGTGTTGTAGTAGTTAGTTCCTTTTGTTGCCATAGTGGAGTTAGTTGCCTTAGTGGAGTTAGTTTCCATAGTGGTGTTGTAGTAGTTAGTTCCTTTTGTTGCCATAGTGGAGTTAGTTGCCTTAGTGGAGGTAGTTGCCATAGTGGAGTTGGTTGCCTTAGTGGAGGTAGTTGCCATATTGAAGTTAGTTGCCTTAGTGAAGTTAGTGGAGTTAGTTGCCTAAGTGGAGTTCGTTGCCTTAGCGGAGTCAGATGCCTTAGCAGAGTTAGTGAAGATAATTGCCTAAGTGGATTTAGTGGAGTTTGTTTCCTTAGTGGAGTTAGTTGCCTTAGTGGAGTTAGTAGAGAATGTTGCCTTAGTGGAGTCTCTTGCCTTTCTGGAGTTATTTGCCTTACTGTAGTTTGTTGAATCAGTTCCCTCAGTTGCATTAGTTGAGTTAGTTGCCTTTGTAGAGTTTTTTTCCCTAATGGAGTTAGTTGCCCTAGTGGATTTAGTTCCCTTAGTGGAGTTAGTCGCCTTAGTGGAGTTAGTTGCTTAGTGGAGTTACTTTCCCTAGTATAGATATTTGACTTAGTGGAGTTATTTGCCTTATTGGAGTTAGTGTATTTAGTTACCTTAGTGGAGTTACTTGCCTTAGTTGCATTAGTGGTGTTACTTGCATTAGTTGCATTAGTGAATTTAGTTGCCTTAGTGTAGTTAGTTGCCTTAGTGTAGTTAGTTGCCATAGTGGATTTAGTTGCCTTAGAGGAGTTAGTTGCCTAGGTGGAGTTAGTTGCCTTTTTGGAGTTAGTGGATTTAGTTGCCTTAGTGGAGTTTGTTGTCTTAGTGGAGTTAGTTGAGTTTGTGGAGTTATTTCCCTTAATTGCCTTAGTTCCCTGCTGGGCTTAGCCCCCTTAGTTGAGTCAGTGTAGTAAGTGGAGTTAGTGGAGTTAGTTCCCTTAGTTGCCTTAGGTCCCTTACTGGAATTGGTTCCCTTATTGGAGATAGTTGGGTTTGTTGCCTTAGCGGAGTTATTCGAGTTAGTTCGCTAAGTAGAGTTAGATCCCTTAATGGAATTAGTTGCCTTAGCGGCGATAGTTCCCTTAGTAGAGTTAGTGTAGTTAGTTCACTTAGTGGTCTTACTTCCGTTAGTTGCATTAATGGAGTTAGTTTCCTTAGTGGAGATAGTTGCTATATTATAGTTAGTTACATTATTCGAGTCAGTGGAGTTAGTTCCCTTAGTGGAGTTATTTTATTTAGTGGAGTTAGTTTCCTTACTGTATTTAGTTGCCTTAGTTGCCACAGTGGCGTTAGTAGCCTTAGTAGAGTTAGTTTCCGTATTGCAGTTAGTTTCCTTAGGGGATTTAGATGAGTTAGTTCCCTTAGTTGAGTTAGTTGCCTTAGTGGAGTTAGATCACTTATTAGAGATAGTGTCCTTAGTGGAGTTAGTTCACTTATTACGGATAGTGTCCTTAGTGGAGACAGTTGCCTTGGTGGAGTTAGATTCCTTGAGGAGTTTGTGGAGTTAGCTTCCTAAGTGATGATATTTCCCCTGTTGGAGTTGGTTCCCTTAGTTCCCTTTGTGGAGTTAGTTCCCTTAATTGCCTTAGTGGTGTAAGTTGCCTTAGTGGAGTAAGTTGCCTTAGTGGAGTTAGTGGAGTAGCTTGCCTTAGTGGAGTTCTTTGCCTTAGCGGTGTTAGTGAACTTTATGGGGACTTGTTGCCTAAGTGCAGTTAGTGGGGTTTCTTGCCTTATTGCAGTTAGTTGCATTAGTTGCCTTAGAGGAGACAGTTGCCTTAGTGGACTTAGTTGCCTTTGTGGAGTTAGTTTGCTTATTGGAGTTATTAGCCTTAGTGGATTTAGTGGTGTTAGTTCCCTTTGTGGGGAAGTAGAGTCAGTTCCCTTTGTGGAGTTAGTTCACTTATTAGAGATAGTGGCCTTAGTGGAGATAGTTGCCTTGGTGGAGTTAGATGCCTTAGTGGAGTTAGTGGAGTTAGTTTCCTTAGTGTTAGTTCCCCTGTTGGAGTTAGTTCTCTTAGTTGCCTTATTGGAGTTAGTTCCCTTAGTTGCCTTAGTGGAGTAAGTTGCCTTAGTGGAGTTAGTGGAGTTAGTTTCCTTAGTGTTAGTTCCCCTGTTGGAGTTAGTTCTCTTATTTTCCTTAGTGGAGTTATTTACCTTAGCGGGGTTAGTTAACTTGGAGGGCCTGGTTACCTTAGTGGAGTTTGTGGGGTTATTTGCCTTATTGGGGTTAGTTGCCTTATTTGCCTTAGTTCCCTTAGTAGATTTAGTTCCATTGGTGGAGATAGTGGAGTTTCTTGCCTTAGGGGAGTTAGTTGTCTTTGTAGAATTTGTTGACTTAGTGGAGTAAGTGGAGTTAGTTCTGTAAATTCAGTTAGTTCCTTAGTGGAGTTAGTGGAGATAGTTACCTAGGTGGATTTAGTGGAATTATTTGCATTAGTGGAGTTAGTTGCCTTAGGGGAGTTAGTGGAGACAGTTGCCTTAGTGGAGATAGTTGCCTTAGTTCAGTTAATTGCCTAAGTGGAGTTAGTTACCTTACTGTATTTAGTTGAATTAGTTGCCGTAGTGTAGTTAGTTGCCTTAGTGGAGTTTGTGTAGTTAGTTGCCTTCCTGGAGTTAATTCCCTAAGTTGCCTTAGAGTAGTTAGTTGCCTTACTATAGTTAGTTGCCTTAGTGGCTTTATTTGCCTTAGTGAGGTTTGTTGCCTTAGTTCCCAGAATGCAGTTAGTTGCCAAAGTGGAGTTAATTTCCTTAGTGGATTTAGTTGCCTTTGTGGAGTTAGTTGCCTTACTGTAGCTAGTTGCCTTAGACGCCGTAGTGGTGTTAGTTGCCATAGTGGAGTTAGTTGCCATAATGTCGTTAGTTGCCTTAGTGGAGTTAGTGGAGTTACTTGCCTTAGTGGAGTTAGCGGAGTTAGTTCCCTTAGTTGCCTTAATGGAGTTAGTTGGCTTAGTAGAGTTAGTTTCTGTAGTGGAGTTTGTTGCCTTAGTGGAGTTATTGGAGTTAATTCCCTTAGTAGAGTTAGTTGCCTTAGTGGAGTAAATTGCCTTAGTGGAGTTAATGGAGTTTGTTCTATTTGTCGGGTTAGTTCCCATTATTGGAGTCAGTTCACTTAGCAGAGATAGTTGCCTAAGTGGAGATAGTTGCCTTGGTGGAGTTAGATGCCTTAGTGTAGTCAGCGGAGTTAGTTTCCTTAGTGGTGTTTGTTCCCTTATTGGAGATAGTTCCCTTAGATGCCTTATTGGAGTTAGCTCCCTTAGTTGCCTTAGTGGAGTTAGTGGTGTAGGTTGCCTTAGTGGAATTATTAGCCTTTGTGCATTTAGTGGACTTACATGCCTTAGGGGGGTTAGTTAACTTAGAGGGGTTTGTTGCCTTAGTGGAGTTAGTCAGGTAATTTGCCTTGTTGGGGTTAGTTGCCTTAGTTTCCTTAGAGAATATAGTTGCATTAGTGGAGTTACTTGCCATAGTGGTGATAGTGGAGTTATTTCCCTTATTGGAGTTAGCTGACTTTGTTGAGTTAGTTACCTTAGTGGAGTTAGATCCCTTAGTGGAGTTAGTGGAGTTAGTTGCCTTAGTGGAGTTAGTTGCCTTAGTGGAGTTAGTTGACTTTGTGAGGTCAGTGAATACACTTGCCTTAGTAGAGTTAGTTGCCTTAGTGGAGATAATGCATTTAGTTGCCTTAGTAGAGTTAGTTGCATTAGTGGAGTTTGATGTCTTAGTGGAGTTAGTGGAGTTAGTGGAGTTAGTTCCCTTAGTTGCCTTAGTTCCCTTAGTAGAGTTAGTTCCATTAGTGGAGATAGTGGAGTAACTTGCCTTAGTGGAGTTAGTTGCCTTAGTAGTGTTTGTTGCCTTAGTGGAGTTAGTGGAGTTAGTTCACTAAGTGCAGTTACTTCCCTTAGTGGATTTTGCTGCCTTAGTGGAGTTAGTGGACATAGGTCGCTAAGAGCTGTTAGTTCCCTTAGGGGAGTTAGTTGCCTTAGTGGAGTTAGTTCCTTTAGTGGAGATATTGTACACAGCTCCCTTAGTAGAGTTACTTCCCTTAGTAGCCTTAGTGGCGTTAGTTTCCTTAGTGGACATAGTTGCCATGGTATAGTTAGTTGCCTTATTCGAGTCAATGGAGTTAGTTCCCTTAGTGGAGTTATTTCCCTTAGTGGAGCTAGCTCCCTTTGTGGGGTAAGTGGCCATACTTGGGTTAGTGGAGTTAGTGGTCTTAGTGGAGTAATTTGTCTTAGTGGTGTATGTTCCTTATGGAGTTAGTTTGCTTAGTCAAGCTAGTTCCCTAATTGTATTTACTTTCATTTGTAGAGGTACTTCAGCTAGTAGAGACAGGTGCCTTATTAGAGACACTTGCCTTATTGGAGGTAGTTGCCTTAGATCCCTTAGTGGAGTTAGTTGCCTGAGTGGAGTTCGTTGCCTTAGGGGAGTCAGTTGCCTTATTGGAGTTAGTTGCCTTAGGGGAGTCAGTTGCCTTATTGGAGTTAGTTGCCTTAGTATAGTTAGTTGCCGTAGTGGGGTTAGTTGCCTTAGTGGGCTTAGTTGCCTTAGTTTCCAGAGTGCAGTTTGTTGCCTAATTGGAGTTAATTTCCTTTGTGGAGTTAGTTCCCTTAGTGGATTTATTTGCCTTAGTGGAGTTTCTTGCCTTACTGTAGTTAGTTGCGTTAGTTGCCGTATTGGTGTTAGTTGCCATAGTGGAGTTAGTTGACGTAGTGCAGTTAGTTGCCTTAGTGGAGTTAGTTGCCTTAATGGAGTTAGTGGAGTAAGTGGAGTAAGTGGAGTTAGATGCCTTAGTTGCCTGAGATCCCTAGTGAAATTAGTTCCCTTAGTGGGGTTAGTGGCCATAGTGGAGTTAGTGGTGTTAGTGGGCTTAGTGGAGTTAGTTGCCTTAGTGGAACCAGTTACTTAGTGGTGTTAGTTCCCTTAGTGGGGTTAGCGGCCACAGTGGAGTTAGTGGATTATTTGCCCAGGTGCAGCTAGTTGCCTTAGTGGAGTAAGTGGATTTACTGCAGTTAGTTCCATTAGTTGCCTATGTTCCCTTAGCTGTGATAGTTGCCTTAGTAGAATTAGAGGAGTTAGTTCCCTTAGTGGAGTTAGTTGCCTTAGTGGAGTTAATTGCCTTAGTGGTGTAAGCGGTGTTAGTTGCCTTTGTGGATTTGGTTGCTGTAGTGGAGTTAGAAGATTTAGTTGCCTTATTGGAGTTAGCTGCCTTAGTGATGCAAGTTACCTTAGTGGATGTAGTAGCCATATTGGAGTTATTTGCCTTAGTGAAGTTAGAGGAGTTAGTTGCCGTACTGTAGTTCGTTTCCTTAGCGCAGTTTGTTGCCTTAGAGGCGTTAGTTGCCTTAGTGGAGTTAGTTGCCTTAGTGGAGATAGTGGAGATAGTTGCCTTTGTGGAGTTAGTTGCCATTGTGGAATTAGTTAACTTAGTGGGTTTAGTTGCCTTAGAGGAGTTAGTTGCGTTAGTTGCCGTAGTAGAGTTAGTTCCTGTAGTAGTTAGTTGCCCTAGTGGAGTTAGTTGCCTCAGTGGAGTTAGTATAGTTAGTTGCATGCAGTTACTTTCCTTAGTTTCCTTAGAGGTGTTACATGCCTTATTGGAGTTAGTTGCCTTAGTATAGTTAGTCAACTTAGTGTATTTTTTTGCCTTAGTGGGGTTAGTTGCCTTAGTTCCCAAGTTCAGGTAGTTGCCTAAGTGGAGTTAATTTCCTTAGTGTATTTAGTTCCTTAGTGGAGTTATTTGCCTTAGTGGAGTTAGTTGCCTTACTGTAGCTAGTTGCCTTAGTTGCCTTAGTGGTGTTAGTTGCCGTAGTGGAGTTAGTTGCCGTAGTGTTGTTAGTTGGCTTAGTGGCGTTAGTGGAGTTAGTTCCCTTACTTGCCTTAAAGTAGTTAGTTGCCTCAGTAGAGTTACTTTCCATAGTAGAGTTTGTTCCCTTTGTGGAGTTAGGAAAGTTAGTTCCCTTACTGGAGTAAGTGGATTTACTGCAGTTAGTTCCATTAGTTGCCTATGTTCCCTTAGCTGTAATAGTTGCCTTAGTAGAATTAGTGTAGTTAGTTGCCATAGTGGAGTTAATTGCCTTAGTGGAGGTAGTTCAATTAGTAGAGATAGTTGCCTTATTGGAGATAGTTGCCTTCGTGGAGTTATTGTAGTTAGTTCCCTTAGTGGAGCTACTTCCCTTAGTCTCTTTAGTGGAGTTAGTTTCCTTAGTGGAGTTATTTCTCTTGGTGGAGTTATTTCCTTTGTGGAGTTAGTTCCCTTATTGGGGTTAGTGGCCATAGTGGAGTGAGTGAAGTTAGTCGACTTAGTGGAGTTAGTTCTCTTAGCGGAGTTATTTCCCTTAGTAGAGTTATTTCCCTTGGTGGAGATAGTTCCCTTAGTGGGGTTAGTGACAATATTGGAGATAGTGGAGTTAGTGGGCTTAGTGATGTTAGTTCCCTAATTTTAGTGAGTTTTGTGGAGTTATTTCAGTTAGTAGTGATAGTTACCTTATTAGAGAGACTTGCCTTATTGGAGTTAGTTGCCTTAGATCCCTAAATGGAGTTAGTTGCCTTAGTGGGGTTAGTTCCGTTTGTGGAGTTTGAGGAGTTAGTTCCTTTAGTTGCCATAGTGGAATTAGTTACATTAGTGGGGGTAGTTGCCATATTGGTGTTAGTTGCCTTAGTGGAGTTCGTTGCCTCTGGGAAGTCAGTTGCCTTAGAGGAGTTAGTTGCCTTAGTGGAGTTAGTTGCCTTAGTGGAGTTAGTGGAGTTAGTTACCTGGATGGATTTAGTGGAATTAGTTGCATTAGTGGAGTTAGTTGCCTTTAGTACAGTTAGTTTCTGTAGTGGATTTTGCTGCCTTAGTGGAGTTATTGGAGTTACTTCCCGTAGTAGAGTTAGTTGCCTTGGTTGGAGTTAGATGCCTCAGTTGACTTAGTGGAGTGTGTTCCATTTGTGAAATTAGTTCCCTTTGTGGAGTTAGTTCACTTAATAGAGATAGAGGCCTTAGTGGAGATAGTTGCCTTGGTGGAGTTATATGCCTTAGTGGAGTTAGTGGAGTTAGTTGCCTTAGTGGAGTTAGTTGCCTTAGTGGAGTTAGTGGAGATAGTTACCTAGGTGGATTTAGTGGAGTTAGTTGCCTTAGTGGAGTTAGTGGAGTTAGTTGCCTTAGTGGAGTAATTTGCCTCAGTGGAGTTAGTTGCTTAGTGAATTTAGTGGAGTTTGTTCCCTTAGTGGGGCTCATTGCCTTAGGTGAATCAGTTGCCTTGGAGGAGTTAGTTGCCTTAGTGGAGTTAGTTGCCTTAGTGGAGTTAGTGGAGAGAGCTGCCTTAGTGGAGATAGTTGCCTTTGTGGAGATAGTTGACTTAGTGTGTTTCTTTGCCTTAGTGGAGTTAGTTGCCTTAGCTGCTGTAGTGCAGTTAGTTGCCTTAGTGGAGTTAGTGTATTTACTTCCATTCGTAGAGTTAGTTCACTGATGTGTTGCCGTAGAGGAGTTAGATACCTTACTGGAGTTAGTTGCCTTAGTATAGTTAGTTGCCTTCGTGGGGTCAGTTGCCTTAGTGCGGATAGTTGCCTTAGTGGATTTAGTGGAGCTAGATGCCTTAGCGGGGTTAGTTAACTTAGAGGTGTTAGTTGCCTTAGTGGAGGTAGTGGGGTTATTTGCCTTATTGTGGTTAGTTGCCTTAGTTGCCTTAGAGGAGATTGTTGCCTTCATGGACTTAGCTGCCATAGTGGAGTTAGTGGAGTTAGTTGCCTTTGTGGAGTTGGTGGGGTTATTTTCCCTATTGGAGGATGATGCCTTAGTGGAGACAGTTGCCTTAGTGGAGTTACTAGAGTTAGTAGCCTTCGTGGATTCAGTTGCCTTATTGGAGTTAGTTGCCTTAGTGGAGATAGCGGCCTTAGTGGAGTTAGTTGCCTTAGTGGAGTTAGTTGTGTTAGTGGAGTGAGTGGAGTAAGTGGATCTAGTGTAGTTAGTTCCCTTAGTTGCGTGAGTTCCCTAGTGGGATTGGTTCCCTTAGTGGGGGTAGTGGAGATCATTGCCTNAGTTGCCTTAGTGGAGTTCGTTGCGTTAGTGGTGTTAGTGGAGTGAGTGGAGTAAGTGGATCTAGTGTAGTTAGTTCCCTTAGTTGCGTGAGTTCCCTAGTGGGATTGGTTCCCTTAGTGGGGGTAGTGGAGATCATTGCCTTTGTGGACTTTGTTGCCTTAGTGTTGTTAGTGGAGTTAGTTGCCGTAGTAGTGTTTGCTGCCTTAGTGGATTTAGTGGGGTTAGTTGCCTTAGTGGAGTTACTCTTGTTAGTTTCTTTAGTGGAGTTACTTCCCTTAGTTGCCTTAGTCGAGTTAGTTTCCCTAGTGGATATAGTTGCCATAGTATAGTTAGTTGCCTTAATCGAGTGAGGGGAGTTAGTACCCTTAGTGGAGGTATTTCCCTTAGTGGAGTTAGTTCCCTTAGAGGGGTTAGTGGCCATAGTGGAGTTACTGGAGTTAGTGAGATTAGTGGAGTTAGTTGCCTTAGTGGATTCAGTTCTCTCAGTTGAGTTAGTTCCCTTAGTGGTGTTATTTCCTTTAGTGGGGTTAGTGGCCATAGCGGAGTTAGTGGATTTAGTTGCCTACCTGGAGTTATTTGCCTTAGTGGAGTAAGTGGATTGCGTGCAGTTAGTTCCATTAGTTGCCTTAGTTCCCTTACTTGTGTTAGTTGCCTTAGTGGAATTAGTGGAGTTAGAAGCCTTAGTGGAGTTATTTGCCTTAGTGGAGTTATCTGCCTTAGTGGAGTTTGTTGCCTTAGTGGAGATAGTTGCCTAGGAGGAGTCAGTTGCTTTAGTGGAGTTAGTTGCTTTAGTGGAGTTAGTTGCCTTAGTGGAGATAGTTGCCTTAGTGGAGTTAATTGCCTTTGTGGAGTTAGTGGAATTTGTTGCCTTAGTGGAGTTTGTTGTCTTAGTAGAAGTCAGTAGAGTTGGTGGAGTTAGTTCCCTTAATTGCCTTAGTTCCCTAGTCGAGTTAGTACCCTTAGTGGAGTTGGTGGAGTTAGTTCCCTTAGTTGCCTGAGTTCCCTTAGTGGAATTAGTTCCCTTAGTGGAGGTAGTGGAGTTAATTGCCTTAGTGGAGATTGTTGACTTAGTGGGGTTAATGGAGTTAGTTGCCTCGGTAGTGTTTGTTGCCTTAGTGGTTTTAGTGGAGTTAGTTCCCTTAGTAGTGTTTGTTGCCTTAGTGGAGTAGGTGGAGTTAAGATGCTAAGTGGATTTAGTTCCTTCAGTGGAGTTAGTTGTCTTAGTGAAGTTAGTTCCCTTAGTGGAGTTAGTGTAGTAAGTTCCCTTAGTGGAGTTACTTCCCCTAGTTGCCTTTGTGAGGTTTGCTTCCGTAGTGAAGAGAGTTGCCATAGTATAGTTAGTTGCCTTAATCGAGTCCATGGTGTTAGTTCCCTTAGTGGAGTTATTTCCCTTAGTGGAGTTAGTTCCCTTACTGTGGTTAGTGGCCATATTGGAGTTAGTGGAGTTAGTGGATTTTGTGGGACTAGTGGAGTTAGTTGCCTTAGTGGAGACAATTCCCTTAGTGGAGTTATTTCCTTTAGTGGAGTTAGTTCCCTTAGTGTGTTAGTGGACATAGTGGAGATTGGAGATTTAGTTGCCTTGGTGGAGTTAGTGGCCTGAGTGGAGTAAGTGGGTTTAGTGCAGTTATTTCCATTAGTTGTCTTAGCTCCCTCAGTTGTGTTAGTAGCCTTAGTGGAGATAGTGGAGTTAGTTGCCTTAGTGGAGTTATTTTCCTTAGTGGATTTAGTTGCCTTAGTGGAGTTATATGCCTCAGTGGAGATAGTTGCCTTAGTTGCCGTAGTGGAGTTAGTTGCCGTAGTGGAGTTAGTTGCTGTAGTGGAGTTCGTGTAGTTAGATCCCTTCGTGGATTTAGTTCCCTTAGTTGCCTTAGTGGAGTTAGTTGCCTTATATAGTTAGTAGCCTTAGTGGGGTTAGTTACCTTAGTGGGGTTAGTTGCCTTAGTTCTCAGAGTGCAGTAAGTTGCTTTAGTGGAGCTATTTCCCTTAGAAGAGTTAGTTGCCA
>VXAV01008683.1:183835-198300 GCA_013399715.1 Alectura lathami | reverse complement strand
TTTCCTCCCAGAGAATAGTTTCATTTATTGTCATAAGGTAGAAGCATGGTCAAGTGCTAGGCAAGCCCCGTACGAGTGTAGATCCTGTGGTTTTCCAGTATGCAAACCACAATCTTCTTCAGTAGCTGGACTAAGGGAATAGCTGTAGACAAGACGGATGGGGAGGACAGATCCTGTTAAACTTGTCACTCTGGTACCAGGGTGGATGCAAGCATTTCATTAGCTGCACAGTGCAGCAGCTGGCCCAAGGCACGCAGGGAAAGTATCCTGGGTCTGTTTTGTTGTTTGTAAGGTAGTAGGGCATTCTGTCCACAGGGCTGGAAGCAATACTTCACCCACAGATCCTGCTGAAGTGCTGAATTACACAGTGCCTACCTGCAGCAGTTTGCAACATGTCCATAGGGTAGAAGAGCCTTTCCTGGCCTGGAAAGTGGGGAGCCTACGGGGGCTTTCGAAAAGTGTTTTTTTGCCCACGCCAATACAAAATTTGATTCTAGTAAGGCCCAACGAAATTTGAGTGCAACCTCAAATCTGTCCAGCTCCGACTCCATGAACTATGGCTATGCATTTGGTAATGGATAAGCTGCAACCTGCATGCAGCAACAAAGCTCAGTTTAACAGTGTGATGGAGAAGACATCTGCCATGATCCACTGTCCAAAAACAGAATGAGGACACGACTCCAGAGACAGCAGGCTGCAGTCCTAACAGCAGGGATGGAGGCAGTGCAAGATGGGTATGGTTACTTTTCCCAAAAGCCTGCCACCAGTGAACAGGAGTCATGCACAAATGCAAACCCAGGCGCCTCCCCTCCTTACGGGCCTCCGTAACCTTTAGCTTTTTGCACAGAGTAAGACCACACACACACAGTTGTGTTTCTTTGTGTTACACTAATCCAGCAGAAGATTCATTGCTTGACTACTCCGAACTCCCTGTCCCTGAGCCTCTTCTGCTGGCTTACGTGTGCACGTAGCTGCTACCCAGCCTGGCTTTGCTAATGCAATCCAAATGGGAGAAAGGAGCGGGGCAGGGATGGGGACTCACACCGTAACTGCTGGAGTCCAGAAGCAGGCCCTAGAGCAGCTCAGCCCTTCAGAGAGCCATCTGCAGTGAGCTGCCAGATCGCAGCCAGCCTTCACTGAGTCCTCTGCAAGAAGCAGAATGACTCTTCCTCCACCACCCAGAGCCCACAGGAACAGCTGTTATAGAATAAAAGCTACAGATTTGTGGAGATGAACTCAAATGAGGCAGTCTCCCAGCCACGCATTTTCGATGAGGAATAAGTTATTTCCCTGCTAATTATTTTCAGGCTGATTTATTCCATTCCATCCCAGATCCTTCACTGACAACCCCTGATCACTGATAACTGAGATTCATATTTATAAATGTTGTATAACATGAAATGTTGCCTTCATTGCTAATAATGGTCTAACAATGCCTCAGTTTGCAATGTGAAGAAGCCGAACATTTGGGGAAAAAACAGAACACCTTAAAACTGAATGTTATTACATTCTTGATTTTGGTCAGAATATAATTTGCTTAACTTTGAGCTTGAGTTCTCCAGGACACTTAAGAGTTTTCAGAGATAATGTCTGGTAGCATCCAACAGAAGCCCGAGATCCACGGTGAGCGTTACCCTGACAAGCTGCCACTGCCACATGCTGGACGCCACTGCAAGACCTCAGCACTGACAGCGGAAAGACATGCAGACATCTCAGGCCATCAGCTGGTCCATCCCACCTTGCAGTGGTGTGGGGCAAGCACCATCTGTGGCCTGGAAAAAATCCAAGCTTTGCACTGGAGTAAAGCACCGTGTAACATTACTATGTAGTGCTCTCCATGAAATGTGAGGGGATACCTTAGGATACCTTAAGGACAATTTACATACTTGTCGTAATTTTGCTCATGCCCTTTTTTTTTTTTTTTTTTTTTTTTCCCCCAGCTCAGCAGAGCTATCTTAAACTGTCAGTAGACTAAACAAGTACTTCCCTGTATTATGTGGTATTATTTATTCACAGGAAGAGCACTTCAGAGGGCTAAAATCTTGTTTTATCCATCAAGCATTCTGGCAATTAAAGGACAGAGTCTGCCCTAGTCTAAATGTGGCAATAAAAGCCAGCTCATAATGATTTAAATTGAATAGTAACATGGCCCCATGCTAAAAATTAATTTTACTTACCACCTTATTGTAATTACAGGTCTTCTGCGAACATGCCTGCTTTGGAATGTAGGCAGTTTCTGCTTTTGAATGTGGAGACTTCAGGCAGCAGTACCATGGTAAATGGAAGAACACCCTTCCCATGCTTCAGTTTGTCCCGACGTGTAAATCATGTAGTCGGGACTCTACTGAAGCATAAACTGAGCTTGTGTAAAGCATATTTTTAAGTTATGCACTCACTGTGAAGAATTTTTTTCCCCTTTGAGCAACTGACCACATGCAGATTCCACTGAGCCGATTTCCAAGAGAATGACTTATCTCGTGAGACTTTAAATTAGTTTTCCCTGAATCGCGCAACCAGCATGACTTATCAGCAGTCCTCACGGCCCCTCTGACCTCCAGGATGTTTTCCTACCTCTGTGATGCTCATAGTTCTTAAAAGCTTGCATGTGTGCTCAACATCCCAGTGGTAACACTCCCACTGCTGTAGCTCTGAGTGGTACAGGAAGGACACAGGGGAAGTCCCTCGCTGCATTCATCCGGCCCTTCCATCGCTCCAGAGCAGACAAGCAGTGACACAAATCCTGCTGACGTCTGTACAGATCTCGGCTGTGCCCTGTACACACAGCTGTAGCATGCCAGACAGCATCACACAGGTGCATGAAGCTATGGGACCCAGCCAGCAATGTGAGTCTTGAAGGTGCAGTCAGACCTGCACCTACCAGCAGGATCAGCTTTCAGAGCCCACGTGAAAGATGGAACACAGCTGGTTTGGGGGATGTGGTCTTCCTGGCTCTTTCAGTCTCAGAACAGGTAAGGTATTAAATATTTCGGATACCTCCAAAAGAAGTTTCCACCAACTCACCTGTTCATGAAAAGCAGCACATACCTGAAGACATGCTGCTAACCTGGCAATTTAGCGTTTCAAGTCTAAGCAGCTGGCAATTCCACGGGAACGTGGAGGATTGGCAGGGCTCCCACAGGCCTCACGCACTTGTTTGGTGGCTACGCTAATCAAGTGGTGCAATGGCATCCGGAGGGAAGGAATTCCTGGAGAGCTGGAACAGGTGATGACAAATGACAAGATGAACTGGATTACCTAAGAGACGCACTGGGATGTGATGGTATGAAACTGCACACATGAGCAGGCTGCCACCTCTGAACAAATGTTGGAGGCCCCGACCTCAAAATGGGGTGGTACGACTCAGTCGCCGTGGCTGTGACGGCATTTCTACGTAGCTCCTCCAGGCAATACCAAGAGGGCCACAGGGACATACGATTGCTGCTCTCTGCTTTCTGCGCCAGAAGATGCGTCTTTCCAGAGTTCTGTAGGTGTGCGGGACTACATACGCTTGCAGTAGTTCTGGAGAGAACTAGACTGGATGTGTTTAGACGCAGCGTCCTTTGGTGCCACATACACCTTGGCCTCATCTCTTAGATGGGCACATCTGGGTCCATCACTAGAAAGTACATGAACTACTTTCAGAACTGCTCTGCCAACATCTTTTACAGAGACGCAAATGAAATCTCCACACACTCCTGAGGGATACTTCAAAGCAGTACGCAAAGCCCCATGACCCACGGGACATGAATAATCCCTACAGTAGCTTACAGTACCACTGCATTCAGGTTCACAGATGCTCAGATTCCTAATGATCACCTGAAACTGCCTGGGACACTAAAGAGAGAACTCAAATGACACCTAGCAGAAGACACGGTGAGTCAAGAGCCCTGGTGACTCCAAAGAGCTCCTGCACGCCTGTCAAACCTTCGGTATCTTCAGGAGAGGTAGTAAGAGATCCAGACACCTGCAGTGAAACTCCAGCGATGCTTTACATTTGGGCACAGTTGCTGGCTGCTCAGATACTTGGAACTATGTTTCCAAATCCTTGGTGGAACCATGGCCTACATCATGCTTTGGGTACAGCATCAACCACACTAAAAGGGCGACGTTTTTTCATACACATGCTTGGTGCTCGATCTGGCATCGCTGTGAGAGGCTCAGCTTCAGCAGCAGCCACTGGCTAAGAAAGTGCCAGGACAGAAGTGGACATCTCCTTTCAGAAAGGCCCTTGTGACAGCTGGCACACACTGCTCATACGGGGTCTTCCTGTTCAGCTTCTGTGCTGGTGAGGAGCTCTTGGGTGGGAACCAAACAGCAATTTCCCTATGAATGCCTTGAGCTGCTGGCTCCCAGTTCGACCCTTGTTTTTTCCAGAAGGTTAATTTGCAGCTTGGCTATGCTCTCTGCATACTCTTGTGAAACACTATGACTTGCAAAAAGATAATTTTTATAGATAAAATCAGCCAGGCCATAAAAATGTCCTGTTTGCTGCAACAGCCCTGCTACAAAAAGAAACTGTTTAAAAGTCCAGTGACTATAAGGCAACTATTCGTTAGTCCCCTGATATTTCTGTCTCTCAGAAATTTTAAATGGTTACTACTGGACAAGAGGGAGACAACACAACCTCCAGGATTTGATGCTAACGAGTTCTTTGCAGCCCACAGACGAGCAGATGGAAGCTCTGTCTCACACAGCAGGACAAGTGAGAGGGACAGAAGAGCTGCTTTGCCTTTTTTGTCCTAAGTACAAAACAAGGTTTGTTCCCATCACACCTCTGGACAAATGAGCTCCACATTAAGGTTGAACACAGCCCACACTGTTCCTTTGGTTTGGGACAGAACTGCCTGAAGGCGGATGGAGGGATGCCACAGTGCTTCCACCCCTAGAGGCACTGAAAACTCAAGCAGACCGGGTCTTGAAGAACCTATTCCAAGCTGGCCTTGCTGCGAGGGAGAGCTTGGACCAGAGGACCTCCAGTGCTCCCTGTCAGCCCCCGTCGTTCTACGATAGCTTCTCAATACAGCCTGCTGCACGTGCAGACAGTAACCGCTTACACAAGTACAGAACGTAAACACTGTGCCCAGTGAATGCTGTAATGCAGGACATTTCCTAAAACGCCAGGCTTCACAGGGCCACGGGGGTGCACAGCAAATGACAGCAAGCTGTGCAGAGGAAATGCAACAGATCCAGCCCCAGAACCTGAGGGGCTGCCAAGCCAGCTCCACGGAGCCCGCCCTGCCTCCACACAGCCCCTGCCTGGCTGTCCTTGGAGCAGCCTCTGCCTCTCCCACACCTGCCGCAGTAGTTGCCTACATGTTTCAATATTTCAATTAATTACCACCTTGTCAAGTTCAGGAACTATTTTACCTTACTCAAATAGTTTATTTAAAAATATATATATAATATTCTGCAATTCAGAAAAGGATAGAACTTCCCACAATGTAACATTTTTTTTTTTATATATAAAATATTTATGCATTCAGTGAATGGAAACAGTTTTACTGTATACATTTTTAATGTTGTACTCTATGCAAATCTGCATGACCTAAAAATATACCGTACTTCTGTAAATCAAAACAAGCAGAGGAAAAACACTGCAGCTGTGTGCCGGGTTATAATACCTATCAGAAAGGATACGGAAGTTAGAGGTTTGGATTTCAGAACTCACAAACAATGTTTTACTTTGCGAGTGCATAAATAGACGACTGAATACATTCTGTCTCTGTTAAGCTGAACTGTAGCAGAGGTTACAAAACGCAAATATATTTATTCATTTTTCAGTATTTCAGTGTTTCCAAGTCCACTTTTCATGATAGTGTTAAATAAATCCTGGTCCTATCCTTCCAAACATTTCAACACTCTTTAAAAAACAAAAACAAACAAACAAAATTTTAAAGTGAAATGTCCTCCTTCATTGAAGTGTTAGATCATATTTTAAATTACTGCACTCCCACACAATAGTTTATATATATATATATTTTAAATATATATATATATTTATATATATAAAGAGACCAAATAGGAGACTACATTTTTTACTGTCAATATGTTTAACATAGCATACTGTAGTTGTATAAAACATGCATTTTCTGGGATAATTATGAACACATCATGAATGAGCCCACATAAATTATATTTTTTGTACAACTCCAAGTAAAAAAAGAAAAAAAAAGTCAGATTAAGTGCCTCTGAGGCCCTTTATTCCCAGCTATCAGTTCTCAAAACACACTACTGGAATATTTACCTATGCCTACAGCTATGTGCTAGAGAACCAGATTTAAAATTTTAAAATACATCTACAGTATGTTTTAGTTTTCATTAAAGTTTGTGACAGTCCTTGGATATTGTGTTGTGAAATGTAAAAAATAATCACAGATTCTCTTTTTTTCCAGAAATAAAAACACATCTAAGAGAGAGTACGCAAAAACAAGGCAAAATGAAGTTTTCATAGCACTTAATGAGGGTTAATATAGGTCGATAGCTATACTGAGGTTTGGAGAAAGGGCTGGATGAGCAGTTACACGGGTAAGCAAATGGTCTAGCAATCCCACTGTCACCAGACATTGTTCTTGTAACCAGCACTTCTCCACCCTCAGAACCTGTTGATATATACATTCAAAGTAGGTTGACATTGATATACTTACTAGGTGTAAAAATAGTGCACTGCTTTTTCTGCCACAAAGCAAAACTGCATCCTAAGAGCTGGTAAACCTTCTTTTTTCCTTAAATACAGAGGATGGGCAAAAAACTTGAAAAAAATTAAATTAAGGCAATTAGACAGGTAAAACAGGACTGCCCATGGTGACGCAGCTGAAAGTAGCAGATACTTCAAACTTAACCTAGCTGCTGAACACTGACATGCAGCTTTTGATAGACGTGTATGAATGATAGAAACTTCAACGTTATGGCTTTATACAAGTGCATAGTTGCAACTGCAATAAGTAACGGTATCTGATTAATAGCATAAAAAAATAAAGTGGAAAGATTTTTAAAACCCTCTTGCAGTATTACAGTACAATATATATACACAGTATAATGGTCACTTCTTACAGATGCAGTCTATATCGCTATGACGGATCTTCCTCCTGTTCTTCTTGCAGACATGCTGGTGGCATCTTTACGGAAGCTGAGAAGTCAGTTTTTTCGGTTTAAATATTAACTCCTCTCAATCCTTTTATGAAATGTAGTGTACGTGTCTTGCCGAGAAAGCTTTTGTGGAACAGAGTTTAAAGGTTACCTACCATATCCTTTCACTATTTACCAGCCATTCCTCATTGGATCAGTCACTCAGGGGAATACAGGAAAACCCTCAGAGATTAGTAACTTATATTGCAGCAAAAATGTAAACCTCTGATATATATAGCACAATCTCTCAGGAAAATATATATTTTTAATATATTTCGGGATATGTTTCAGTCTCGCTGTAACAGGAAGGAAATTGTCACCTTGAATTGTGTCTGCATTCATGGAAAGCAGTTAGCTGAAAAAGAAGCAGAAGTTTGGTCAGTAAATGCAGTGAATGAACATCTGAGAAGAACATACATCCTCAAAATCTTCATTTAAGATGGGCTCACCAGCACACTTGGGAAAAAGTCATTCCTCTGCATTCAACAGCATCAGGTTACTTACGTACAGTACATCCTTATGCATTACGATCCCAAATCTGTTAACTCCCCTTACAATACATGAGGGTAAAGTCCAATAGCATAAGGCAATAGTTCTTACAGTAATTTAAGAGCTTTTATACATGAGGATGCAGTACATTTCATTAATGCAATGAGCTGGTATCTTAGCTGAGTATGCAGCGGAGGTTCAGCCCTCATGCTGCTGTCATCGCCCACTCTTCCATAAAGCTGAGCCACACCTTACAAACTATTTAGAAAAATTCTGAAAAGGTGACACGTCAATATTTAGGTTTTTCTGCAGTGTAAACATAACACTTCATCAACAGGTAGAATGACTAAAACAGTGAGAACTGTTAAATACTTATTATTACCAGCACATTCACGTTCAATATTTAAGTAAGCCATGGGTTGAATTAGCTCAGCAAAACAGCTGCATGTTCTCTAAAGCAGTCAAGGAAACCATACCACAGAAGCTGCAAAGCCTGTTTGTTTACATAGCTTTCAGATGCATTGTTAGGTACCCAGGAAACACAGCACTGCAAAGGAAAGCCAAGTCAAATTCACTTCATAACACAGGTAGAAGAAGCAAAATGCAGAACTCCTGTGATTTCATGTCTGCTAGCCAACGGCAAATCAGTTTGTGTTAAAAGCTTAAGGAAAAAAAAAATATATTTGTAAATACCAATTCTATTTTCAGGAAATATCCACCTGTTATAACCTCCCTTTTAGCCTTCAGAAATTGTTTGCAGAGGTTAGCAGCATTAGCACTACAGATGAACCACTACTCTGACAACAACAGGTATTTTCTTTTGGGGCAGGCAGACATGAATTTTGAACAAAGATCTAAAATTAGGAAGATATGAACACCGAAAAGGCAGAAACATCATTTTAATGAAAAAGATTCCTCTAAAAATTTGACACCATGAACTGAATCTCATTTTTACTGTGTAGAATATTAAAATGAGATCTTGTATTTTCTCTGCCTTGAGAAACAAAATCCAACAGAGCATGCTGAATTCAAAGGCAAACACATCCATTCCTCACTACTTAGATTTACCCCTTATACTTCTTCAGAAATCAAAAACATCGTCATCATCATCATCACCATCAATATCATCAACATCATCAAATGACCAATCCCAGTCTTTAAATGCCAGATCAAGTAATCTGCAACAGGAGGGTTTGATGTTTAATGTGTGCCACATTTCTATAAGAAACTTAAAAATCCCATTTGTTATCATTAAAACTTTTAAAATAAGACTGTCTTAACATAGGTGTGCTCCTTCCTTTGCCTGCTGTGGGACATGAAGAGTCAGTTGCTGTCAGGGAAGCCATGAGTCTTGCGTTCAAATGAAATTTATCTCACCAATCATTAAATTCTACAAAACACCATATTGATTTTTTCCCCCAAAAATTCAGTAGGAAAGACCAACATACGCATTTCATAAAATTAGCTGCTGTCTGTTCTGCTGCAGTTCTTGCTGACCCACATATAGTTGTATGCTCACCTGCCATCCCCTTCAAGACTAATTTCTTCCCATAGAAGTGAGCTAACTGGTTGTTGGACAGCACATCAAATAAAACACTGTTGTCTGAGTTCACCAACAAACCGTGGGATTTTGCCATTCATCCTACAGGCACTGAGATTACACTATACAGCTGTCCTGCAGCTCATTATTTCAGTTAGGCAGTGCCAAAAAGGAGGATGTGTCAACTTGTCCTCTGTGCATCACTGCCTGTACTCCTTCTATGGTCACTGCAGAACGGAGGAGAGAGACGCAGACTTTTTCAGCAAATGAGTCATTTCACCTATTTTAGGCATTCACTTGGGGCTGTGATGAATCATTGTCCAGAGGCGTTCATCTTTTTGCTGTTATAGGAGGATTTTAGACAAACATCTGAAGCACTAACTTCTCAATTTCCAAGAAATTAAACTCAGTCTGGTCACCTCTCCAGTGAGCTCAGCGGATCTGAAATCAGGATTATATGCCAACTGTATGAGGCAGATAGAAACCTTACTCTAAAGAAAATGTTCAGAATGTTTTGACTAAAATATGCTACAGTGTTTAATATAGTTAACTGCATCCTTCATACAAAGCAGATTTCAATTTTTATTGGGTTTTCAGCTTTTAAAGTTTTTACACTTCAATGATATATCCAAAAAAAAACCGCTCAGTATTAGTGTATTCTATGAACTATGGTTCTTGTTGTTTTTTGAACACAGAATTTATTGGGCACTAAAGGTATTTAGGCTTTAATAAGGTGATTTTTCTAATTTGGAACTACCCTTTTGGCCTAATCTAACTGTATGCAGAAATTGCATTTACTGTATGAAAAAACTGTTTTGTTGTTTTTTTTGTTTTGTTTTTTTTTTTGTTTTTGATTTTTTTAATCATCATGTAGAACAGATGTGGGGATCACATCTGTGGGACCATATGAGTTGCAAGGGTCAGCCCAGGCTGTGCAGCTTTCGGAGCACTGGAACAGGCTGCCCAGAGAGGTTGTGGAGTCTCCTCCTCTGGAGGTATTCAGTTTCTGCCTGGACACCTTCCCGTGCAACCTGCTGTAGGGAACCTGCTTTTGCGGGGGCTTGGGCTAGGTGATCTCCTGAGGTCCCTTCCAACCCCTATGATTCTGTGGTTCTGTGTGAAAAATTAGGCTGTATGGAAAGTAGGTGGCAAGTGAAGTTGCCTTGAGTCCTTTCACTATGCATCACCATACATTAATTTTTATTTATTTACTTTTAATTGGTGGCAGTCTGGTCACAGAAACAAGATCAAAACCATCTAGACATTCCCAAATTACCTCTCTGAGGGGAAAAAAAAAAAAAAATAAGCCTTTGCTCAACTGTGCATTGCTGCTGGAATACTGCAACAAAGAAACTAAGACAGACCAAACTTTTCACAGGCTGTCAACAGCTAGCAATCAGTGTAACCAAGTGTTAGCTTTATAACCTCAACTCTTCCACACTCCTTAACCAGCTGGGCTGTGCTCTAGGTGATGAAGAAAGTAAACTGAAAAAAATCCAGAAATTCTGTATTGTGCAATTGCTTAAATGCTACCTCCCAAATGTTATCACTCCTATGGCTACAGCATAGGATTTTGCTCTTTAAAACTGATCCAATAATAGAATACTGTTTTTCATACGGACATTTCTTTCCCAAATCAGAGGAACTTGATGATGAAACTACTATTTTAGGAAATATGAGACATGACCCTTCTAGACTGAGTAAGGAGTTGAAACCAACTATCCTACCCTTTGGCAAGTGTTCCAGCTACTTGACCAAATGGAGACCACCACTTCCCATCTACCTGCTCTCTTCTGACAAGCCTGAGAGATGCTCAGACAGATGCCTAACAGCGCAGAAAATGGCTCCACACTGTGGAAACTGCATGGGCAGAGATGCCAAACTGAGATTCCTCTGAACCAGCTTTTTGCTGTAGATGTCCAAGAGTGCTGTATGCTCCCTTTCTACATTAGGATGACATGAATTCAGTCCAACAAACAACTCTTCCTGTGTATCAACTGCAAGCAGAGTTAGACACAGACACGTACATTTGGTAGACGAATCACACTAACACACAAACCCTCCATGATGTTTCTAACCTTGGAGTGGGCAGGAATTCAAACATATTCCTCAACCACCCAATAAGAAAGAAAAGATGGGCAGTCTTCTGCTATGTGTAAGACCTTCTAGACTGCTGTTTGAAAGCACTCAGTTCAGGTACAGCAGTGGCCATGTTAAAAATTACTAAACTTCCCCCCCTCTTTAAAATTTTCACAACTCTCTCAATGACTCTTTGCTAAACCCCATTTTCTCTTCCAGCTGCCAATTCACAGGAACAGTAAGGTACATTATCAATGAAGTAGGTTAAATAACAGATAATTAAATGTCATTTGAACAAAGGAACAAACATAATGGTTCTTCTTCTAACTTACGTGAGGTTTACAGAAGATGACACCAGTAGTCCAAAACATTTGTGGTCAATTGCCCATACCAACATGTATCACATTAATTACAGTAAAATGTTCAAAACGATAACATGTGTAGCAGCTCCTGTGTTACCTTGGTTTGTTTGGAGGAAGCTGTCGACTTGGTCGTCTGATGGACTGGTTTGGCTGTACCTTCATGGAAGTTCTGGGAGAAGACCGAGCAAAGGGGTCTGGTGCTGGAGGCTTCTTGGGTATTTTTTTCACCAGTCGGCTCACCCATTTTTGCTGTTCTTCCGTAGAATTAGCTAACAGTAGTAGATTCTTTGCCGTTGAAATATCATAATACACTGTAGTAAGAGTTTTTCAAATAAAAATGAATATTAATTGTTATATTTCTAAACATGTCTCACATCAAAAATCAGTGGTCAGATTACCGTATTCTCATAATCAACACAAAGAGAAGTCTGCAGAGAAATCAGTAAACAAAGTGAAGCAGATTTTGCCAGTCTTAGGTTTCCCAGCTGCTAAAAGAGTCTCCTTATAGGACAGAGGATAACACTTCAGTGCTATGGAAGACACACTCACACATTAAACAACAAGGAAAGGTAACACTAAGGGGCATGCCTATGCACTAGAAACCATGTTACCTGTGTCACAAGGAGTAAACTTCACCATTCATTCCCTATCACCCACAAGAACTATCATTTCACACAGCAATGCTGCACAACACACGACAGCGTAAGCAGTCTTCCAACAGCCATGCCCTGCCTTGCTTTACTGCACGATGCTGACTACACAACAGGTTATGTACACCTCTTTAGCTACATGCCATCCACTCACAGCAGTGAGCTGATCCTCTCGCAGACACCTTTAGAAAGCCTGACAGCTACATACCCATAAAAGAAAAATCTACCTGTTTGAGTTGGTGTCAGACTAGGATCCTGTGACCTGTTAGAATGCCTTGTGATTCCAGCAACTATATGCATATTCAATCACCTGCTAATTACCTTTGCAAGGTGCTATAATCTCTTCTTTTTTATCCATGTGATCTTTGTGACATTTGATATGGCAACGGCGACATTCTAGAGCGGGAGGAGGTTTAAACATATGCCACAGTGGCTTCATGCAGGCTTCACAATTGGTTGGAAAGTGATAAAGAGTAGGTATAAACTCGTGTCCTTTGTGACAAATGTAGTTTGACTTCTCTCCCATAGGCTCCACTGGAAATTCCTGTTCCTTTTTGCTCTCTCCTTCATTAGCATACAGAATCTAGAATTAAAGCAAAATAATCTCAGTACTCCTGTATGACAAATATATTCAGAATAACTACAGAATTAGAAAGACTGAGGAACTAATGAATAAACAAACTGAATGAATACTTTCACCAATTTTGTAGTAAATACTTCAACTAGACAAAGTTATGGAAATATTTTTAATAATATGTCATACCATGTTTGTTACACTAGAAAAATTAATTTCTTATTGAATACCTGGAATATCCTTGGAATTTCCTTGGCATCTGCTCTGTACACATCAGTCTGAGTGACTGGTCGGACGTGGAAGAGTTTGCTGTAGGAAATTATTTCAATAAAGACAAAATTGAAGTTACCAGAATGATAATCGCGTCTTTCAGTCCTGCACATGAATTTCCAAGTCCCAAGTATACAGCTGTATTTATGAAGAAGCTGACAGCACTGAGAAACTGACATCACGTGAGGTAGTGATTGCTGATAGCTTTCTAACGCAATCCTCTGCCCACGCTTCACCCTTCATATAGCCACAATCTGTATGTTTTAAGGAAACAAATTAACTGTACAATAAGCAAGTGTTGAAAGTGAAAATGTACAAACACTGGAAATTATAGCCTCTCAGCTACAGATTTCTTAACATTTCTTGCCACAGCGTGTGTGGGAGGTAGGTCTAGCTCAGCTAGAGGAAGCAGTTCAGTGCTCTGTGAGGATTAACACACATCTCAACAGAGCTAACTGCAAAAGTATGCCCTAATGGGCGCTGTGCTCCAAGACTGGATCTTTTTAAAGGGCCTTTTTGTCAAAGTCTTTCTGACAAAGTTCACCTGCAAATCAGAGAAAGCTATCTTGCATGATCATACTTACTCTATGTCTAAAACCATATAGGGATTAGATTGTTCTTTATCTTGTTCGCTGTCATAGAACAGGATCTTCTTACTGCTTACAATTACATACTGTTAGGAGGCAGAAAAGGATAAAATGCACATTTTAATCCAACTCATCACATCAAAGATGTCACAGCAATATTTCTCTATTGTTTCAGTGAATGGTAGCTACAAGGACCACAGTTGTACTGTATTCTGAGTCCATGATTTGCCAGTAAATTCACTGCACTACAAACAAAATTCTTACCACCTCCTGCATTAGTTTATGTTATCTGATAAGTTGGTATTTGAACAGATTTAATTATCTATCAGGAGATAAAAATGAAAGTCAGGGAGAGAGTAACATAAAAGCTTTTCATTTCTATTTTACAGATTTAATCTCCACTTGGACCGATAGTAAGAATAATTATCACCTTTTGATGCCTGTTTTACATGAGAAGTGCACAACTAATAGCCATCATACTCACAAAGCTCACTTAAATTTACCGACACTGCTAGCAATTTTCATAAAACAGCCAGGTACCTCCACTCTCAGGCTTAGTTACATCAGCTAATGCATATTACAAGTTTAAGTAACGAAAGAACATGCATGAAAGAAACATGAAAGTGCTGAAAATCCACAGTGAATGTAAAACCCAGACCACACAAGAAACAATGAGTTGGGTTTTTTTGATTGTTTTGTGCTTTTTTGTTTTATTTTTGTTTTTTACCTTTTTAACCCATCCAAATTTTTTAGTGTTATTGCGAACAGGTAGTGATAGCCAGCCTTCCA
>VXAV01008683.1:152008-172729 GCA_013399715.1 Alectura lathami | reverse complement strand
CAAGAAATGTTGTAACCTGCCTAGCAGCCACGCATGACGCACAGAAACATGCATGTTCTGCAGGTCTCAACATGCACCTGGAGGAGCAGTCCAGTAAGCTGTACATGTCCTCCGCAGATGTGGCAAATGAGCAGCAGGCATGAAGGTGCAAAGCTGGACAAAATATGGTCCCTCTAATGACACAGTTTAAACAGGTACTGCAAAGAATGCTACAAAGAATGGGCTTTTGGACCAGCATTGCTCTCTCATCTTCAAATATAATTATTAAAATTATATATGATTTATTTATATTACATTGTCCTCCAAATTAAAAATTTGGAGATACTGAAGATAAGTGTGTAGTCGTAGTAGAGAAGTCATAATGAAAATATTTCAGCAGTGACAACAATCTCATACTTGTGAATATCAACAAACCAGCTGGTGTCACTTGCTGCAAATACACAGCCACCAAAACTAATCTGGTGGTTCCTAAGGAAAAGTTGCATACAAAGAGTAAAGATTTAATTTCAAAAAGAAATAACGACTGACTTACCTCTTCATCTAGCTCTTTCACTATCTTCTCTAAACGAGTATTAGTAGACCTGAAGGAATTTGAAAAATATTATTAAACTCTGCCGTTTATACAAAAAAAAGTAGGATGATTGGTTGTATCTCATTAATTTTAAAAGATACTCTATTTTCAGAAAACACATGAAACTTAGAGGGCTAGGGAAATCACTCAGACAATAGAGACATTCTTACGGAATAGCCAGAACGTTGAGCTTTTAATCATTCAAAACCATGCTGCAGCAATACTTTATAAACACGCCAAACATGCCAGAACAACCTCACCTGTACTTCAGTTCTAGTTCATCTTTGGCTTGTAATTCATTACTGAGCTGTTCTTCTAGCTTGCTTATTTTTTTCTGAAACTGAGCAAAATTCAAAAAAAGCATGGTCCTTATGTAAGAATGTTATCACACAGAACAAATGTAAAACAGTTTCATAGCAAAAAAAGGGAAAGCAAGGAACAATAATTCAACCTTCCACTATGGTTTTGTAAAAGCAGAAGACCATTGCATTTTTATTTCTCATCTTATTATTAATCTCAAAGATTTTTAAGATACATTTGCTACAGGCTACATTAAAGCCAGCCACTACAGAATCATGTGCCACAAACTGACAGCCATAAAATTCCTATGGGCAAAGAATATTGTTAGTGGCCCTTTGCTGTACTTTCTCTGTCTACAGTCCCTTGGCTGGAGCAGAAATTCTGGGATAGTCATTTCTAAATAAGTTTAAAAACAGAAAATACAAGGGGAGGCACATGACTAAACTGGACAATATTCAGAGAACATTACGAAACATACTCAATGACCTCACACAGAAAAGAATTTTTTTCATATGAAACAGATAGGCAACACTTTTAAGATTTGGGAATGTGTTGTTTTGCTTACTATTAAAAAGATTCCTACACTTGAATAACACAAATACTTAAGAGCATAATGAAGTAAGTTCAGAACATGAAAAATTAGTAGCATTCTCCTGTTATCTGCATATTTAAATTCAGTTGGCAATCTTCAAAAGCTGGATAAACATCCTTCTGATGCTAACTTCAACTGAGAGAAAGATTTATGCTCAAAACCATTCCTTTACGACTGTTTACTTTTCCAGAATAGATCTGTCATGCATCAGTGCGCAGCCAGAATCTGCAGCCTTTCCAAGAGTGATGCTGTTTGGGGCAAACAGAGCCGTACACATTTGCTTTCAAAACAGCTTCTAGATGCCAAAGGAATTCGAGAAAAACCTGTACTCATTCATCCTTACACAATGGGATCTTCACATTTGAATACAACGACACATTCATAAGCTATCACAAACGGTTTACTGTTAACAAATTGGTGAACAAACATTTATGATATTTCATTATATATAATTCCCACGTAATTTGTCTGAACATTTGTTTCCTTTCATAATTCAAATAATATATTGACCTTCTTGCTCTCCTATAGATAGAAAATATCATTTTTATCGAGGAGCATTAAAAGACTGCTCCCCACAAAATTTGACACCTTCTTTTCGACTGTCTTCTCTTAACAGATTTACCAAAATTAGATACAAAAAAAGGCACTAACCTCACTTTTACTAGATTGCACCGATTCATTTTCTCTGCAAGACTGAGAGGAGTCACTTAGCAACCTGTCAAAAACAAAAACAAACCCCTCCTGCCCTTATTCAAGTTTTCAACAACTCTGGCAACCTCGCCAATTAACGCATTTTAATCGCTTCTCTCAAGTCTTAATTTGTCCCAGACTATTCCCAGAATGAAGCTTGTTTTAATTCAGTGAGAGCGCATCTTTCTGATTTGAATCTTTTCTTCAGGGCAGAATAACTAAGATATTAATATTTAAGGTATTTTCAAATCCACAGCAGCTTATCATTTTTTAATTAATACAATTATTTCATAACTGCTCAAACACACTGAATATGAGTAATGATGCAAAATAAAGGCAAGTGGATAGCAAATGATGACTTAGCAAGTTATTATTTTGTCAAAACTTTTTTAAACTACGAATAGAAAGCCATTTCAGAGCTAAATTACAAATCTAGCAGTATTTTAAATGTAAAATAGATTTTTAAAGACACTATATATCTCTCTCTCTATATAAATAATATTAATTCCATCAGAATTATCAAAGTAATCACAACTGATATATTCTACTTAAACTCTGCATTTTGTATCTTTGGAATTGGACAGAAATTAATATAAAGCAATGAATAAATTACGTATCTAGAGTTAAAAAAATAAAAAAGGATAGGATACGTGAAAAATCTGCAGGTATATTTCTAAAAATGCATATTAAATTCTCACATACAAATTGTCCCTATAGTAGGTAAATCCTATAAAAGGCAGCTGGTTTCCCACGAAGGCTTTGGGGATTGGAAAGGTTTCCACGTCTCCCTTGTCATCCTCAATGTCATCAAAATTACTGCTGTCTATATCACTGCTGAGCTCAGGAACAACAGGAGCAGCAGCTAGAGGAATGAGAGAGAAGATCAGCTTCACTGCAAGATTCAGCCTGTGCTGCACGTTGTCCTGTTAAATACATATTAACCATGCAGCAGATCTGTAAATACTACTGGGAAGATTTTTTTTTCCTAAATAAAAGTATTTTTACATTTACATGAGTTGCTTAATACACGGAATATCTAATGCACAAAATGTACTTGCTAAGGTAATCACTCTTAGAATGGAACTAAATATAATCACCATTTTAAGAAACTTTAGTAAATATATCTGACTTATGAGGTTATGATCAAGCTCATGAACTGAAGCAGTTTGGTTTTTTTTTGCCTAAAGCAATATAGTGCACAATACCTTAAATGAAAAGTAGTAAAAAAGAAAAAAGCACTTTCAACCTAGTCTTTACAGTAATTAAAAAAGATCAAAAAAGTTAAAACAAGAAGGGAAAAAAAAAAGACAACCCATCAAAACAACAGTAACAGAAGTCGGAAAGAAACAGAATCTAATAAGCATTCTTTCAGCTTAGATTTATCAAACATTCAGTTCTGCTATTCAGAACAGAAAAATATAAATTAAAACATGATAAATGTGAGCATAATTTCACTAGGAGAAATGCCTATTTACTAACTCTTACTGATAATAGTTTTTAGAATACACATGATAAATAGAAGTTAGGGCAAGGTTCTTGATAGACTGAAGACATTCACTCAGTTTATACAGCCTGAAGTTTTTTTCATTTATATTGCTACTGAACAGTAGCCTTATGCAAATGCTGAATAAAAATATAACTTTTAAGCTAATTTACTTACTCTCTCGGATGTTGTCCCAGTTCCACTGATCACTTTTAAAGAAAGGGTGATGCTTTATTTCTTCTACCCCATTTCTCCCAAGTCGCACGTCCCTAAATATAGCAGTTAAGTGAAATTCACATTAGGAAAAACAGCACTTGTTTTGTTTTGATCTTAAATTCTGACTTGCTCATAAGCTGCAGAGAAACTTGCAGCAAAGATTTTCAGTGTAAACCACATTAATCGTTAAATAAAAGGGAAAAAAAGAAAAAGAGAAATAAACACCAACCAGTGATTGGTAGTCACATGAAAATTTATAAAAATATATACTATCCACCCTCCCTGCAACAGCTAAAATGTCCAGAAGTTGGAGTCTGCCACGTGTGGAGTAAAGCGAGGAAGAGAGCACTGAGGCAAAAACTTAGAAACTAAAAACAAAAACAAACCCCCAGCGCCCTAGGGGAAGAAAAAACTGCCAAAGTCCAGTGTCAGCCAAACCACATGACAAACCTTCAGGCTCAAGTGAAGGAAGTTCTAACTTGCTGCACAGAACAGTTATTCAAAGCTGAACTGAAATAAATATTTTAAGAATTCCATCCTCTGCCCCATAACTAACCCAGACATGTCTTCTGCTGATATTTACGCTGAAGTAAATCTCAAGTTCAACAAGAGATGTTTAAGTTTGACCAAATGAAGTCTCTCTTAAAACTATCTGCAAGAAGAGAACATAAAACCAGCGCGTGTAACAGAGCTAATAAATCACGGGGTAGATGCGTGTTTCCTCTTGTCCCTTTAAGTGCCTCACCAGCGATCACGCATACAGAAAGGAGGCATCTGTTTCAAATAAATTGCTCCAGCACTGCATTAAATATAAACAGGAAGACGGACGCACGTAGAGGAAGTACACCTCGCCGCAGTCACGTTATTCCACTCTGCTCCTGTTCTCTCTCTGCTCTACAGCTATTGAGGGTTAGAAACACTTAAAGCATCTCTCTCTGCTCAGCAGAACAAACAATTCTCTCTGTGAATTACAAAAACCGTTAAGGCAACTTGCTTATTTATGTATTTATTTTTACTAATCTCTCACTCTCTCCAAGCTAGACGTTCAGCTGTAGCCAAATTCAGGCGATCGCAGGAAAGCATAAAAAGGTATCATTAATCCAGAGTTAAATTTGAACCTACAGTGTTGTTTTCTTAAATCAGAGAAATCTAAGGTAATCGCTGCCTTCTGGCACTAATGAAAAGTGTTCAGGTCAAGAATGAGCTTATACAGCTTAATATGAATAAACAGCTCAGCTCCACAAAGGGAGATGTCTATGCTTTATTTACAGCCACCATAACATCCTTCTTCGTTATTAGCTATACTTGTCAATTAGTAACACAAAGTAACATTCAGTGAAATTTTAAACAAACCAAGTAAATACGTGTTTATTTTCATAAAATTATGTTAAGTATGTTTTCATTTTTTATAAGCAACATCCACTTAGTCACTGAGCACAACAGTTTGGTGCGTGCCTTTCAGGGCTTAAAAATTACTTCCAACCTTACTGTTGCTGTATTTTACACTATGCCACAGTTGGATGATTTCTTCAGCACAAACTACATTGTATCAAGAGCTGTCAGAACTGCTCAAGGAAATAAAATACAACACCTGGAAAAATACCCCCAAACTACTGTGCAGATGATTTTGCAGAAAAGATTTGAAGAGAAATTAGGAAAAGTAATGGAAAGAATTCATTTTTACAATGTACATGTGCTAATATAATCTAAAACAGAACTAGTACCAAAATAACACATACACATACCTGTCAGTTAAGAAGGCACAGATGAGGTTCTTTGCATGCTTAGAGATTTCCACGTCATCCGGGAAATGTAATGAGTTCTTGTGATCCATAATTTTACTGTACGTCCCTACTAATGAGTCTGCATAAAAAGGAGTATCGCCTGAAAATAAAATAGCAAACTGACCATGATTTTGAGTCATTTTCAAGTTGTGTGAGTTGAAGAAGACAAAAAAAGAGAAGAGAGATAAAATCTACAGAGGTTTTGCCTGAAGTTGCCTTTTTAATGAGGGAGAGAATACGCAGGGTACAAAATAATGTGTACTACTAAAAATATTCCTCTGACAAAATGCCTGCGTGACACACTAAACCGTTCTTGACACTACATATCACTATCAAAATTTTGCCCCATGATTTGCATCTTTTGTTCTGCCTAAGTAGTACCACTGTTTTCTAATTTACACGGTGGGTGACACCCGCAACGTAACCCCTCTTCAAGCTCCTCCATGGGTGTAAGGGACCGAAACTCATTAACGGTTTGCTAAAGCACATTCCTTGCAGAGCCTGCACCACTGCTCTCTCCCCAGGCAGGCGGGCTGGCCCTGCCTGTCCTGCAGCTGCCTAGGGCAAGACAGCTCTGAGCAGGAGCCTTCAGAGCACATTAGGCACTGCTGAACCCATCCTCACAAATCTTGCTGACTGCTGAATGATATCAGCTTGGGTGCCCATATTAACATGGGCAGGGCTGAGATTTTAAAAGCCACGTTTCTCACCCATAGCTTTGCATTGTAAACTTCAGTTCATTTTGTTTTATTTGCAGACATAAACTTAGAACCTAGCAGCAAGTTAAAACTGAGTCAGCAGTGTGCCCTGGCAGCCAAAAGGGCCAACCGCACCCCGGGGTGCACCAGGCCCAGCACTGCCAGCTGGGTGAGGGCAGGGATCGTCCCTCTCTGCTCTGCCTGGTTGGCTCCACCTCGAGCTCTGGGTGCAGCTTCGGGTGCCACAATATAAGAAGGACATAAAGCTGTTAGAGAGGGTCCAAAGGAGGGCTGCGAGGATGGTGAATGGTCTGGAGGGCAAGAGGTATGAGGAGCAGCTGAGGTCCCTGGGTTTGTTCAGCCCAGAGCAGAGGAGGCTGAGGGGAGGCCTCGTGGCTGCCTACAGCTTCCTCCCAGGGGAGCGGAGGGGCAGGCGCTGAGCTCTGCTCTCTGGGGACAGCGACAGGACCCGAGGGAACAGCATGGAGCTGTGTCAGGGGAGGGTCAGACTGGGTGTTAGGAAAAGGTTCTTGACAAGAGGGTGGTGGGCATGGAACAGGCTCCCTGGCGGAGCACAAGGGGCATTTGGACACTGCTCTCCGACACTGTGTTTGGGTTTGGGGTGTGTGGAGCCTGCGGCTGGACTCGGTGGTCCTTGTGGGTCCCTTCCCACTCAGGGTATTCTATGATGCTATGATTCTATGATTTCAGAAAGGTAGAACCAGGACAAGTGAAAAGAATCAGTATTTGACATTTAAGTTCCCCATCAACATTCTAAATACACAAATGCTTTGGGTCAGTAACCAAGAGGCCACAGCTTTTAGATAAATCCCTTTTCACAGATAACTCATAGGCTCAATGGAGAAGGTGAAGACGATCTAGGCAGTCTCCTCCACCCCACTGTGCTGCGGACAAGCAGGGATCCCTGCAGGCAGGCAGCGCTCTGCTGGCAGGCTCCCAGTGAGTTACCAACAATTCCAAAAGCTGGACACACCAAAAAAACGCCCTAGCAGACTGACACATAAAAACCGTTCAGCTTTTGAGAGGAATATAAATGCAACAATCCTACCATTAGCCTCTTTATGGCAAAGTAACAAATCAGTGCACGTCAGCTTGAATGAAACTTTGACTTACAGTAAATGCTCAGGCTGCTATATCAGCACAGCAGCGTGAAGGGGGAATCACTGTGACCAACTAATTTCACAGGCAAGTGCTGCTGATTCCCTTTCCAAATTCCTTCTTCCCAATACTACTACATCTCAAATCCAGCTTTTGATTTAAGCCACAATTCAAGACTGCCCCAAGTCACTCGACTAAAGCCACATTAGGATTCATTCTCTAACATTTTAGCTTTTGCTTAGGTACACAATAAAAAGCAGCAGCATTTTCATTAGCACTGCATATTCAAGGCAGAATGTCAAAATGCTTTATGTGCTTTCTTCAAAGCATGAAGCTTTATAAAGCCATTGACCAAAACCGATATGCAAACGAAAATAGATGCTTTCTACCAATGTATGCAATATGGCAAGACAAAGTAAGTTTATCAAGAGAAATCCAAGTGTGAAACTCCACAAAGGCTTTTAAAAACAATTGTGAACTGGCTCTTGGAATTGACAAGCTTATTTTAGAATGCAAATGATAATGTTAAAATTATTTTACATTAAATATTGTTACGAGGGTGAAAAGAACAATCTTTAACAGTCAAAATCCTGCCAGATAATAAAAGGTATAAGGGTTTCATCAAAGGTCAGAGTTAGCCACTATCAAATACTCCAAACCACATCATTGGTGTCTGGTTTCATAGCAGTATGTATGTGGGAGTAGAAGATCTGTCCTGAATAATCTAATTATTTCTAGTTCAGACACAAGAACCAGAAAAGCTATGTGGTTATCTAAGAGAAGCTGCATGTTTCTTCAGACACTGTCAAATGAATCTGACAGGAGGCTCAAATACTGTGTTTGTAAATAAAGTCATTGAAGGAAATCATGTTGGCACTGTTAGACAGGAAATACAATGGAGCTTGGAGTAAGATGATGACTGCAGAACAACAAATAAACAAATTACAGGGCATAACCAGACCTTGTAATTTTCAGTATAAAGGTGAAGCAGATTTTAACATTTCAAAAAGACTGCACAGAGAGAAAAATCACACACCCTTCTCAGAAGCAGAAAGAGGCTCAGATTAATAATAAAAAAAAAAAAAAAGGCACAAAGAAGATAAAGAAGACTTCATGAAAAGCACAAAAAAATGAAGACAGAATTCAGCAGAAAGGGTATGGTGTTAATCACATGTAGGGTTCTGACATGGCTAAAACTGCAACAAAAACAAACTGATTATTTCGTATCCACCAGAAAGTGTCTGAAAATCACAGAGTTAAGGAAAGCAAAGATTCCAGTCTATTATATAAATAAGAAAAAAATTATGTTAGTATTAAAGATTAAAAAAGTTCTCAAAATAGCATAGTTTCAAATATTCTAGTAAGATAGTCTGTGGTAGGAAAACACATGAGACTATGAAAATGTTAGAAATTTTTCAATACAAAACTTTAGGGAAAACTACACCAAATATAATGCCCTTAAGCTTAGCAACCCATACTGAAAGCTTGGAATAAAATCACAATGATGCAGTGAAATGAGGAAAGGTTTCTCCTATGAGGAAAGGCTGAGGGAGTTGGGATTGTTTAGCTTGGAAAAGAGAAGGCTCCGGGGAGACCTCATTGCGGCCTTCCAATACTTGCAAGGAGCTTACAGGCAGGAGGGGGACCGACTTTTTACACAGGGGGATAATGGTAGGACAAGGGGGAATGGGCTAAAAGTGAAAGAGGGGAGGTTTAGGTTGGACATCAGGAAGAAATTCTTCCCTGAGAGAGTGGTGAGGTGCTGGCACAGGCTGCCCAGAGGAGTTGTGGCTGCCCCATCCCTGGCTGTGTTCAAGGCCAGGCTGGATGGGTTCCTGGGCAGTTTGATCTAGTGAGCTAGTGGCTGGCAGCCCTGTCCACGGCAGGGTGGTTGGAACCAGATGATCTCTGAGGTCCCAAGCCATTCTATGATTCTATGAAATGCAGATGGTGTTTTGTCCTAATCAAGTAGAGGCTCCCTTACATAATCTATCTCCAGCAAAAACTGTACTTGTCCACTTTCACTTCAAAAAATGTTTCTGTTAGAGAGATAACAAGGGTTTCATCCTCTCAGATACAGGAAAATAGAAAAATGAAGCTGAGGAAACATTTCTGGGCATCTATGTCCAGTATTTTAATAATTGAAGAATTTTATTTATCACTAAAATTATTTATGGGAACTATTAATTACAAAATGTACTTTTTGTATGTCAAAATGCACTAATTCCCAAAGCATATATCAAATCATTTTTCCTGGCTCAGGATGCCAGAAACATCAGATCTGCAATATTCCCAGAACATGCTAATTTGTATTTTGAGTAATTATATGCTCAGTTCCATCCTTCTGTAATCAGGCTATAATACTGATCTTCAGCGTATTTTAAGTTGCAGATGATTCATCTCCTTAACAGATTATATTCGATGTTAGTTGCCATAGCAATCCAGCATATTTTATTGGAAAATCCTGACTCAAGCATATAGGAAAGAATGAAGGCATACTTCCACAGTCATTTTGACTTATCAGAAATTGCTAGTGCTTGGAGAGGAAGAAAAACAAAACATAAAAACAAATAAACAAAACAAAAAAGAAACAGTCCTGCCCTTCCCACTCTTTTCCCATCTCTGCATCCCTAACAACTCAATACTGCTGAAGATGACACAAGCATGTATTGAGATTGTGAGGCAGGTGATCCAAGTTAAAATTATTGCAAGAATTAGTTTTAAGTTGAATCAAGTCAGGGAACTGATCACTGTGCAAGCACACAAACAGCTGTGGCACTGTAAGAGTGACAGAAAGCCAAGCGAACAGGAATGAAAGAACCACACCAGCCACAAGTCAGGAGCTGTTAGCTAACGACGGACAGCCAGCCTCCGGCAGCAAAGCACAGAGAGAGGCACAGTAAAGACCAGACGACAATCTTTTGGGCAGAAGAAATTGCTACTTACCAACTAGCATCTCAAAAAGGAAAACTCCCACAGACCACCAGTCACACTCCCGTCCGTAATAACCATCACCCCCCTGCGACTTCAGGACCTCGGGGGAGATGTAGTCAGGGGTTCCAACAGCTGTGTCACAGCGCACCATACCTGTCTGTGCAACAGCAACAATTCAAACAGCTCCATTAGAAGTGCTGCTCAGTCCTTACCCCAAACTGTAGTTAGCCTATTAGGAGGCCAGGAAAACAAAGAAAATAATCCAAAATATTTGGTTTGAGGTACATGTTTGAAAGTTTCTGCTTTTCCTCCAGAAGCAATACTAACTGGAATGGCAAATTCTGCCAACCTGCTCCACTCTGTCTCCATCAAATCATTTTTCTTTATAGCTGTATTTCAAAAAATGACACATTTTGTAATATTACCATTGGTTTCAACACGAACAAACACACTGCATTGGGTGGTTCCTTATCTCACTGAATTCATGGATGAGCTCTGAATACTTTTGATTAGCTGAGTTAGGTCCTACCTAGCAGATGCATAACATCTTTGTGTAACTTAAACAATACATCAACTTACACATAAATTCTTATAGTCACATTTCTATACAGTCATATTTTTATGCAGGTGGATAATGGTAGGACAAGGGGGAATGGGCTAAAACTGAAAGAGGGGAGGTTTACGTTGGACATCGGGAAGAAATTCTTCACTGAGAGAGTGGTGAGGCGCTGGAATAGGCTGCCCAGAGGAGTTGTGGATGCCCCATCCCTGGCTGTGTTCAAGGCCAGGCTGGATGGGTTCCTGGGCAGTTTGATCTGGTGAGCTAGTGGCTGGCAGCCCTGTCCATGGCAGGGGGGTTGGAACTAGATGACCTCTGAGGTCCCTTCCAACCCAAGCCATTCTATGATTCTATGATTCCACAATCTTTAGTTAAAAGTAAAAGGTATTTTTAAAGAACAAAAGGTGTTAAGAAAAATAAAATACAACTAAGTGATTTTTATTAACATAGCTGTATTAGGAGTGATTCTTTATCCTCTTTGCTTCACACCGAGAGACTAAAAATGCAGGGGCTCAATGACACGGCAGCATCGTCAGGTCTGGCAGTATGCTGGTTCAAACTTAGAGCCTTGTTTCCTTTGATGAAATTCATTGCGTTCATTCCAGATACACCAGATGGATGAATGAAATTAAATCCTGGATAAAGCTAGACAAGTACCAAAAATACACTCATCTTTGGATCTGCCACTCAGCCTCAAGTCTTGTCTACGTTACCTTTCAAAGTTCTCTGTGCATTCTGCCATCACCTTTGGTTGTATACTAATGCAGAGAATTAGTAGGAACTACTGAAGCCAAAGTTCACATTTAAGGAAATGAAAAAAATCATTTTGCTTTTGGAACTGTATTTACACGTGAAAATTAAACAGCAAATTAGAGTAGTACTTTTCACATAAAATATCAGAAACTTTTATCTATGTATTAAAGCTGAATCCTGGAAAGTCTCAAACCAGTACGCCAAAACTAAAGGGATGATTAAATACTGCAGAGAATAAGCAGTACTGAAAATCTCTTCCTTGTAAATGCTTAACTTCTTCTACAATGCCATGCTGAAGCTAAAATGTAAGAGAATTTTAACTTCTCAGTTCCAGAATAAAGAGTAGGTTAACTTACGTTTTCTATACTATGAACCAGACAAAGCACACGGCTCAACTGGACTAAAAAAAAAAAAAAGATGCAACTCTTGTTAGAAGAGTTAATGGATTCTTTGGACAAAGAAGAATACAGCATTTTACATTAGATGATACTTCAGTGCTGGGAAAGAAGCTAAAGCTCAAAGGCTCCAGAAATCTTAAGCCAAGAACATTCAAAAATGGACCTGGCACATGACTAGAACAATTTCTTTGTTGTTCTGCTAGCAACAGCACTCAGTAAAGTAGGACTGTGGCACCTTAGGACTAGTGCTGCAAGAGCTCCCACAGCCTCCAGCACTGGTGCATGTCTACGCCTTCCTTACCCAAACACAAAGTGACATCAAGAGAAAGCCCGAGCCTTCACTCAGAGAAGGCTGCCTAAAGCCACTCTAATCCCTCCCCAGGTAAGAAATGCCATTAAATACAGTGTCAGCAGAACAATCCTGAAAGATTTATCTGAAGACAGCAGCCTCAGTCACAGGAATGATGCACTCAGACCACTCTTATTGCCTTGACGCCTAAGCACTCAGTAACAGCCCATTTCCCATTCCTCTGTAATTAGTAGAGTAAAACAGGATCACTTCTTAATATTTCATACATGTCAATGTTTTATCAAGTCTTATGCAAACAAAACAAAGGTTGTGCCACAGAAGAGCCAGCCCCACTGAAGTCTGACGGCTGGTACACAGCGACAAGAAAGCTTCTTGTCAAAGATGTAGCAGATGCTAAAGAATTCCAGGTAACAACAGTAAATTTTCAGACAAGACATCAAAGAACAAAACAATAAAGCAAACAAAAATATTTCTGCAGGTAACAGGGCCCTGTGTGCTAACACCTGCTTTCAACGGGTGGCATTTCTGTTAAGCATGTGGAGTTGGTTGCACTTTCTCTCCACAGAACTCCCTACCTCCTGTCTCAGGAGCAGATCTGAAAATGCATTATTGACTGACTAGAACATTCCCAGATTTCTGTTCCTCTCCTTCACACAATGGCACTGTAAAAACAAACAAACAAAAAACAACAAAAAACCACCCTTGGGTGTTGCCTTGTGTGTATTTTTACATCCTGGCTACTCTTACTGCCAAGGTCAGACTAGCTTCTGTGATCTCTGGCATCAAGGCCAAGTAAATGGGGAAGTCCTCTCTGTGCGTCACGTGACATCTTGACATACTGCACATTCTGTGAGATGACTTCTGCATTCTGCACTTCACCAGCTGAAGAGATCTCAAGGGCGCTGTTCTCCCTGGACAAAGTGCCAGTCCCGTGTTTCAAACACTATGCGTCTGATGCCTTCCGACTGCAGTTCTGATACTGAACTTCCTCTCAGTGGTCTCAGGCTATTCTTTTACTCTTTTACCTGAGACTTTCTCATCACCTCAAAAGACCAAGGTGGGTCTTGGAACTCCACGGGAGGAAAGGTCCTGCAGCTATGTCAGAGATGTGCAGTGAAGAACTTAGAAGATAAAAAACAACAACAACAAAAAAGATTGTCAACAAGACAGTTTGTTCTCACAGTTTACAAAAATTTGGCTGCCAGGCTACTGTGTTTCCTAGCATCATACAAGACCGCAACATTGCAGAAGACGCAGGAGTTCTGGTTTCATTCTCTGGAGGACCTCAGCCAGGTTCAAGCGATTCCCTGTCTTGGACTAAGGCTAAGAACTGGACTCTCATTCCCTCATCAGCAAGTAAGAGCTGGCGAGTGCTGGTGGGGACATGTCAGGATAGCAGAGATCAGGTGTAAACGCTGCTCTCAGGTTTGTGCACCACACTGCAGACAATGAACCGAAGCGAGAGAGATCCAGCAGAGTCTTGGAGGAGCACTGAGAAGCAACAGGGGTTGCTGAGCAGGGGGTTGGACCAGGTGGCCCCCCAGATGTCCCTCCAACCTGAACCATTCTGGGATTCTGTGAAATAAGATGAGTTCTAAGACGAGAAACATGTTTCTTCTTTCAGCCAAACTATCTGAGCAGAGGCAATATTCCCATATGGTGAATGGCCCATCTTTTGGTCACACGTCTGTTTTCAACAGACACTCTCTAAGCCTGTGCTTTCCTGAAAGTCCAGGTAGCACAAGCCAGAATTAGGTACTGAACCTGACAGCTCTAAGCAGTTTCTGGCTCTACGACATCTACAGCAGTCAACCATGCTACTGTCTGGTTTCTTACTTACAGAAAACCCGAAGAGTAGTGTCTGGCAAAACCCGCACTAGTATCCTCTGCAAGACCTAAAGGGAATTATAATTCCTACCAAACCTTTGAGGCCCACCCTGTCTTTCACTCAATTACAAATATTCACCTTGTTGTGGATTAAAAAAACAAAAACCAAAACATCACAATCAAGTTGCATGAACAAGCCAGCTCTTACATGTTGGAAAACACCACTGAAAGACTTAGCAATTCTTTCCATATACCATTAAAGAGGAATTTTGCTGCAATTGTCTGGACTGGCTTGGACAACAACTTAACAGAATGCTTGTTTCAGTTACCCAGTAAGTACCAAAAACTTCCCCTTCAAACTGTGCCTCTCACCAAACTGAAGCTGAATTCTCCTTAATCTCAAAGGATAAGCAAGATGTGTACAAATACTAAAAGAACTCTGAGTCAGAAGAAAATAAATAAGTGTTCGGTAAGCATATATTTTCTAGAAATCATCCTGCCAACATCAATATCATATTTACACAGCTGGGATGTATTCATGTTTTGTAAGAAGTAGCATGAGATTTGGAGACAGTCCAGAGCCTCTCAACTTCTAAAGCTTCCTGTATAAAATATTTTTTGCCATTCCACTGAGTCTGAGAAACATGAGGAACTTAAAATGTAGTCTGTTAAAAATTAACTTTAGGAGATCATTGACTCAATGATGCTGCCTCGTCCAAACCGGAGCTTGCTACAACTCTTAACAAGAGATGTGTACACAATTCTCACAATTATAACACAATCAACACATTTTAGCATTTTAGTATTCCACTCTTTTAAAAAAAAAAAAAAAAAAAAAAAAAAGCTTAGGTTCAACAGTTCTAGACTCCCTAAAATATCCTAAGTCCCCTTTTTGTAGATTAACATTCTGAATTTTTGAAGCATTTTTATTGCCTCTTCTGATGAACATTAGAATCCTTTAAGATCTACAGTCTAACTGGCTCAAAACCGAGAATATTTTGAAGACTGAATTAAGAACTCAAATACCACTTTACATTTTTTCAGTTGAAGTAAATACTGTCCCCTAAAATACAGGCAACTAAATAATGAAAGTAGAGGTAAACATTTTGTATGTATTTAGAATAAGAACTACAATATCAGCAAAACTAAAGAGACTATGGAATCTCCAAAACCAGCTGTACTTGTTCGATAGTAACATACTGTCATTTGAAGGACAAAAAAGAAAAAGAAGATGACAGCACTTCTACATATAGTTGAACAGATATTAAAATAATGGAAATGCAAATTAAGTAGATTGCAATGGTTATTCCAAGCACTAGCTAAATAATACAGACAGAATCTAACACCTTAAAGCAAATAAACTTAAAAAGGATTAACACAAACCTCTTAAAGGCCAGACAATTAATAACACACATTCATACAGATTATTTGAGAATCTGCTATAATTTCATAGGAAGAACATATTGTGTAAAACTGCATTACATTGTTTGTCAGGGAAGATTTTAAAGTGAAATTTACAAAAGATAGCTTTAGTTCTAAGTCTCCTTTAGTAATACATGGTAGTACATCTTGTTAAAAATACAGTAGCTACTCTTATGCAACCTCATCACAAAACTGTACGTAGCTGTACATGATAAAATCTAGACAGTTAAAATATGACACTGTGACTAATAGCTAACATAAATTTAAATCAATAGATCACATACCACTGCTGCCTTTCTGTGACCTCATTTTAACGACCACTAGAGGATGCTATGAGAACAATTAGACATAGGAAAAAAAAAAAAAACAGGGACTGTATCTTGCCTATAAAATAACTTCATTTATAGAAAACTGTCAGCTTATGAACTGCTCCGAGGTTACTAATGTTGAAGTTAGGAGCTGTCTCATAAGCTTGCAGACATTTGGCAAACAAAACAAACCTCAGAAATTCACAAACACATGTTTTCAAAAATAACAAAATGTAACTTTATTTCCTCCTCCTGTGTGCCAGAAAAGTTTATTATAGACAATGTTAAACTATTTAAAGTACCCTTGTATTTAAAAGTTGGAGACAAGGAACAGCTTTCCAACCTAGTGGACCATTTGATAAGAATTCCTTTGGGTATTATAACTCATAAGAAAATATCCTTAGATTTGGTTTTATAGTTGATAAATTATTCAGTTGCATACTTACTTCATCCATTTTCATGCAAGTGCCAAAATCTGCCAGCTTCAGATGCCCGTGTTTATCTAAAAGCATATTGTCAGGCTTCACGTCTCTGTGGATCAAGCCCATGGAGTGAATTGCATCAAGAGCAAGAACAACTTCGGCTGTGTAGAACTTGGCCCATTTCTCAGGCACATCATAATTGCTCATAAGGTTCACAAGATCTCCTCCTGGCATGTATTCCATTACCATATACAAGTATTTGTCATCTTGAAAGGCACAAAAAAGCTGCAATGTAAAACAATAAAAATAAAATAGGAAAAGGAATGATTACTTTTCAGAGACAGCTAGGAGAAGCATACATGAAGTTTCATTAAGCCTGAGTATACGCTTTCAAGACAGATATAAATAATGAAGTTATTTTACATTCAAATAATCGACATTTCTAATAATAACGGTATACACTTGAAATTTACTTGAAACTTCAAAAGTCCTCATTTTCATTTTTAAGGAAATGAAAAAGATTTCCTGGCTACGTCAGTGGTATGACCATCTAAATGTCCATGTTTCTTGGCATTAAAAAGATATCACTAAGAGTCAAAATGCAAAATATTACATCTGAGAATGGGGGCATCTTGAGGTGAAAACACCTCAACAGTGAATAGTATCCCAAGTCTGTTTATGAATTTCATATACTATGAATACATATATAACATCTCTGTATATAAAAACATCTGTCAATATTCATTTTGTCCTAAATCAACATATGTATTGAAATGAGGAAAAAAAAAAAGTAAATCTGATAACATAGAACTTATCCTCCACAATGAAATAACAGTTTGATATGCATTGCAGCCACTATGCTTCCTACTGGCATGATAGAGAAAGTAAGTTTAGACTCCTTAAAATTAGAGAATTTCACTCAGCAATCAACAGGTCAGGAAACAGCCCAGAAGAGCAAGAGAATCACTACCAAATGTTCAATGCTTGGTGTGAAAAAAAGGTCTCTGTAGGTCTCTTACTATTTCTCAGGGAATTTACATTAAAAACCAAAATTATTGACAACTTATGTGTTACTCACTCAAAATTCAAAGGCAATAGAAAAAAAAAACAAAAGGATGTGGAAAAGAAGTTGTTAAAACCAAAGAGCCTGTGGAGGCTGAGGAGCCATGAAAGGCAGGAAAATTGTTACAGAGATTTGACCTTCAGAGTAAGCTTACTGCTCATTAGTGAAAGCAGACCTGTGTTACAAATATACATTATATATACAGCTATATATAACTCTGTATGTTCTTGCCAATGGATAGAATATGCAATCTATAACATGAACATGTATTTGGGCATTAAGGTTTTAATCAAAATCCAGAATAGTCTCTGCATTCCCACACATAAAGGTATTTATTTAACACAATGATATATAACAACACTCTGCCTTTATACAGCGCTTTCAATACTGCTCCTAAGGGATTTCATTAAAACAACATCATCTATAGCCCTCCTTTCACCTATTTTTCACGTGGAAAAGAAGGCACAGGGAAGTAGGGTGATCTGTGCCAGTTTCTAGCTCAGAACAAGACCTAAATTTTCATAAAACCAGCTCCAGTCCCCCTGGACCTGTACCTAAATATATCACACCAACACAGCCCATCACAGAAGGCACAACTGCAACTATATTTTAATTCATTTGGCATGTTCCATTTACAGATACACATATTTATATCATGCTTGCTACACTTCTCCCTGATAATTGTCATACAGTCATTCTCAATTGCATGATCATTCAGTTCAACTGTAAAAATCAAAAATACTTCCAGACAACTTTTGTCACTACAACAAAACCAAATCAGTAAAAAAAAAAAAAAAATCTGTTAAGTATTTCTACTGAATACATGTGAGAGCATGTAAGAGAATATACTCAGAAGAGCAAAATACCTAAATGGAAAAAAAAATTGTAAAATATTGCTTGCATACACAAGGTAAAGTATTGTGAAAAGTACATGGAAAGCTCAAGGCCTTTTTAAAAATACAGGAGCACAGCAATGTATCTGAAAGGGTTTTAATGTATTAATTATTTAACAAAATAAAGTAGTAACATTTTTCCCTAGACAGATGCTTTCACTATGGATTTTATTAATTGGTGTAAATTAGCAGTGATAGAAATTGCAGTATTTAGCACCACCCTTCCCAAAGGGAAAACCCTTTTTACAAACATGACAATGCATACCACAAGAAGTTGCAAGCAGCGGTGCTCAAAAACAGCTGGAGAAGGCAATTCTCCATCAGCTGGATGATACTACTTCTGAGCTGAGTCACAGACCAGTAAACAGAAGAGGGTTTCAAGCAAAGCATTGATACAATTTTCTCTCTTGCAAGAGACCAGGGGTGTGCACTCCGCCACCTACCATTTCTCAGCTGAAAAGCCAGTAACAACTCAAAGCACTCTTAATACTAAATTCTTGTGATCAGCTGACCATATCATCAGGAAAGACTGGAAATAAAGCTGACATTTGTTTCTATATTCCTACACAGAATTGCTTTTAGCTTGAAACACAACTCCTCTTACCTCCCTGTTACTCCAAATAATGATGTGGCTACTTCAGAATTCTGTTTAATTACATTTTATGATGCATTTGTAGTGACCAAAATACAAGGTGATCTCCCTTCTGACATAGCCAAACGCACAAAACTCACGGAAATTGCTGTAAACATACACCTTTAACAAGTATGATCAGAATCTAAACTCACTGTTTGAGCTTAGATGTAAACTCAAAACCAGCTCAAGACTAAGAAAAATGTATGGCTTTATTTTTATTGTTATAATCACTTTTACTGATTTTACTTAATGATTTTACTGTTACATGTCTGCCTTACCTGAACCACCCACGGACTGTTGGCGAAGGCCATGATATCTCTTTCTTCCCAGAAAAAAGCTGAATCTGATCTCTTGATCATTTCAAACTTACTAAGCAGCTTCATTGCATAAACCTTCTGCGTCATTTTATGGCGAACCTGTTGGTCGAAAAGAAGCAAACTAACATTTGTAATATGCCTTGAAAAAAAAAAAAAAAAAAAAAAAGTGTACCAACATAGCACATTTCTCCTATCTGTGAACTGTTTGCCGGGATGCAATGGCTCCATACATCCAACTTCCTACACAGTAAGAACTTGAGAACTTCCAAACCTGGAAGGAAAAACCTGACAGCTGCTCCAAAAAACACAGCAGGGGTGGAACACGGATGCCAGGCGGAGATATGCCAGAGCCTGGTCAACTGCTGCAGCTGCTGCAGGCCAGACGAGTTGTTGTGGGGCCACAAGAAGGACATGCCTTGGGGCCACAGACATTTTTGGAGCTAGCTGTTTTACTGAAGGTGCACTGATGTATAAAAATGTTCCTCGTCATCATGACCATCAAAAGTGAGGGCTGTCTTCATCAGTAGGCTGCTTACTCAAATTGAAACTGCTAAAAAAACTTCAGAACCAGAAACACAGCACCTTCCTATAAACAGCAGGTCTGCAATTAGCATCTTCTGACTGAACATGCCTACCTCAAATCACTCTGAATAGCAGAAAACCAACAAAATACTTCTGTTGGCAGGACAAAAATAAGATGCTTTTCTGTCCTCCCTTCAGAAGTTTCATCATGTAAGAAGGAATCGAACTCAACTGTTCATATTTTCTTATTCTGAATATTCTGTTCATTAGTAATCTCTTAGCATTTCTGCAAGTAGTCTAATCTCTTTCAACATTTATTTTTTCTTAAAGATTTTTTTTTTCTTGACTACTTCATAAATTCACGTTAAGTGGTGTGAAATAATATAAATGTTGTTAGAAAACTGAAATAATTTTATCAAAAAATATGAAAATATTTGGGAAAACCTCATCTGAATAAGGACACAAAATGGAATCCTTAAAACACAGGCAGTAAAGTCATTCTGTTAATGAAACATTAGATTTATACTAGTTGTGAAACAACTAAGGGAACACTGTTTCAACACTGTTTAGTGTTCCTTGCAGAAATCAAGGTGATGACTTTTCAACTATGAGATGCCTGAGTCAGCAGAAAAAATTTAGGACAATTAATCACACCCTCCAACCTGCCAGTTCAATACAATGTTGAAGTTTAATCATGCTACTTGAAATAATGTTTGAGAGGCACAGATCCAAGCATTTTGGATTCGTTATATCTGCAGTGCAAAGCTTCACAGAAGCACCTGTGTGGTCTACAAACACGGGAGCATCAGCCTCCTGCTCCTGCGGAGCTGTTAGCATTAATGCTGGTGCTCAAGCCAACAGGAATAATTTGTAAAAATAAGAGAAAGACCAGGTACAAAAAAAAAA
>VXAV01008683.1:97113-151974 GCA_013399715.1 Alectura lathami | reverse complement strand
GAAAAAAACAATTGGAAGAAGTGAATATAGAATTACAGAATGGTTTGGGCTGGAAGGGACCTCAGAGCCCACCCAGCCCCAGCCGGGGGCTGGCTGCCACCCACTGGGTCAGGCTGCCCAGGGCCCATCCAGCCTGGCCTTGAGCACCTCCAGGGATGGGGCACCCACAGCTTCTCTGGGCAGCCTGGGCCAGGGCCTCACCGCCCTCTGAGTGAAGAATTTCCTCCTCACATCTCACCTAAATCTCCCCTCTTTTAGTCTGAAACCATTCCCCCTTGTCCTATCACTGTCAGATCATGCAAAAAATCGGTCTCCTCCTGTTTATAAGCTCCCGTAAGTATTAGAGCGCCACAGTCAGGTCTCCCCGGACCAGACCGGGAGAGACCCCGGAGGTCTCTTCTCCAGGCTGAACAAGCCCAGCTCCCTCAGCCTTTCTTCACAGAAGAGGTGCTCCAGCCCTCTGAGCATCCTCGTGGCCTCCTCTGGACCTGTTCCAGCAGCTCCACGTCTTTCTTGTGCTGGGGGCCCCAGGTCTGGTCACAGCACTGCAGGTGGGGCCTCATGAGGGCAGAGCAGAGGGGGACAACCCCCTCCCTTGCCATGCTACCACCCCTCTCCTGATGCAGCCCAGGACACAGCTGGCCATGAACAGAAACAGGGTTATCTATCAACTTACTGTTTCTGAATTTGGGGCTTTTTCCTCTCAAGATACAGGTACAACATTTTTAGTATTAGCACCCTGCATAGTTTAGCACTGGCCAACACCTTTTGGTGAAACTAGGTTGGTCAGAAAGCTTCCAACCAAACCCCAAAACAGATGCATGTTACATACATGCACCAAGAACATTAACAATTAACCAGCTAGCGAAGGTGTCTTGTAAGAAGATTTGAAAACTACCTCTCTGCCATTTCCCAGCCCCAGAAAGGACAATTTACAGAGAACTGGTGATACACCACAAACTATGCTCTGTAAGACAGAGCTTTTGTAATCCCATTCAGAAATGGAAGAAACACAAAGACAAGCAACCTCAGAGAAAATAATGCTTAATTGCAAAAGCATTTTCTGTGAAACTGCATATACATCTCTGTAATGCACTTCAGTAGTTTATGGTTCATGAAATCACTGTGCAGTCTTGCCTGGGTGTGGTTAGTGACGCTGCCCTTGCTTACAAGAATAATCATCTCCAATTACTCAGAAAAGATCTCCAAAAGTCAGCACAGCCTGAAGAAAGCTCATGCATAGGAGGGGCAAAAGAAACCGGTGGTTTCTGTTCCCCTGCCCCATCTGTACCCCTCTCTGAGTACCACCAGGTTCGCAGTTGGCTAAATTGTTTCCTGAGAAATGTCAGGATCGTTTGGTCTGGCTGACCGTGCCTTGCAGGTGAACAGCCCTGCCACTGATACGAGTTCTTGTATTACCACCATGGCCCCTGACAGACTATTCCAATGCTGGCCAGTGGGCTCTTTACCCAGAGCTATATTTGTACATACATATATTGGCTCATACAGCAGATTATTCACGTATTAAACTGTCATGATGTTTCAATTGCTTCCAACTGGTTAACTGAACTGCCAAGTTTAAACTGCAGCTCACCAGAGGAACTCTTAAAATAGGTAGGAAAATCCCTTCATGCCATCAGCATAAAGTAACATGGCCTCGTTTAACTTATGAAAAGGCACCAATAAGTAAGAATTTCCTTCTGGTCTCCTTCATCAGGGACAGACAAAACCATATCAATCTAAGACTTTCAGGAAACCAGTATGCAGAAAATACATTCATAATGTCCACAGCACTCATATCAGATAAAACACAGGCAAAAAAAAAAACCAACAGATTACATACACACTATTGATAATGGTACCAACTCTTTCATCATTAAGGAAAATGTTGTGAAATGAACCATAAGGCCTCAAAATAATCACTAATATCCTAAATTACTTAAGGGTAATAGGAAATTACAGGTAGAGTATCAAAGGTCACATCCTGAAAAATTTTTTGGTAACACCATGACTACTTTACATGCACAACACCAGCAGTGGCTGAGGAAGAAAACCTCATATACAAAGCATTTCCTGGAAGAAACCGAAGCAGCACCTGGCTACGTATGCCATGACAACCACTGGTCTGCAACTCTAGGAAATCCCACCATATAGACTGTCACCCAGACCATCCTTTACTACCCAGATGCAAGGAGGAGTCAGCTAGTTTTCTGTGCCAGCACATAACCACATCAGCCCGCTGCGTCACTGCAGCGGTACAGTGCTGTGTAACTAGACCTGGGCAAAGGAAATGATAAGAAGCTTCAATTTCAAATCAAGAAGATTTTTCCTAAAGGAAAAACGAGGTACTCAGGATGTGTTTCCATTAAGTGATGGTTCTGCACAAACAACAAGCAACATATTAAGCACTGTAATTCAATTTTTGTGTCTGGCCTAGACACCAGGCCCTTCTATTCATGCCACTACGTAGGAGAAGCAGCGATCTGGCTGCAGACAGGAAATTCTTAGCTTTCTCCTCCACTGCAGACCCAGCAAAGGCGAAATCCAGGGTGCAGGAGTAGAGTCTAATGCTTCTGAAGTTCTTGGAAACTGCTTTTCCACCAAAATCAGATGCTCAGACCAGAGTAATCTCATCTCTCTTTACTGGACTGAATTTGTGTGCATGTTGCAAGGAAAATCAAGGGTTTTTTTTTTTATATGTATAGCTATAAGATCCAACAGCAGAGACTACATTAATATTTTTCTGCAAGAATCTGGGAAACTGATCTCTGCACACTGCTTGTTTCACAAGAAAATGCAACCCTGGAGCAGAAAACTTGGGGAAAAAAATTAAACTGAAGAGGTCACAGCTGAATATTCTGTGCTGTATGTTAACGTGCTCATTTTTTGTCTTGCATTGAAATAGTTCAAATACTTAATAAATGTTCATGCTACATAAACTTATGCACAATGGCATGCACTGATAACATGACATTCATGAATTTAACTTGTACTCTGACGTGAGCTTAGCCCCCAGTGAAGCAAATTTCTATTTTGATCACAGAATGTGCTGCAAAATATTTTGATACCTGCAAATCCATCATCTGCAACTGTGGTGTTAACATTACAAATGGAGTAGAAATAGATATAGCTTAGCTCAATAGCTTAAACCTGCATCATACCTTGTGAGGCAAAAAATCTGGGTACGCATGCCCTCATCACCGGCTAATATTAGTTCAGATCTGCAGCTGTATTTATTAACTCACTGCTTTTTAGCAGTAAGGCAATACAATGTCACGGTTTCTACTTATATTTCTTACACCCCAGAAAAAGAATGTTCTTTAAGTTGGCATAAAGTACAGAAGAGTTCAATATGAACATATGAATCTCCTTCCAGTACCAAGCATTTGAAGTCTCAAATAAAAAAATCTACAAGAGCCTACCTAAAAAAAAAACAAAAAAATCACTGTATGACAAAGTTGCTGTGGGTTTCAACATTATAAAGATTGTCTTCAGATCATTCAAACTGTCTAACTGCAGTACTTACCCTGTAAACTCTCTACCTTAGAATTTTACAAAGGTATGCATGATACAGGGCACTAATAAGGAAAAAAAGTTTACATTCCAAGCCAGAAGAAATTAAGAATTTGTATTTAAAATTAAATGTTAAAAAGTAATTAGAAAAAAAAAAAAACAATTTAACGATTTAGGAAAAAAAAAAAACCTTAAGTGCTCAGAAATATACATAAGAAAACAACGTACTCTCATTTTTGAAGCAATCAAAAATACAATATTATTGCATGTTTCTAGCAGATACATCACTGTGACATCCAAAAAAAAATGCAAACAACTTCTGTTACTGCTATTTTCTCTTTTTCATCTCCCTCCTCAGCAGATGGAAGAGTCCTTACAACTTGATTCTTCTCTGATTCCCACTCAAGCACAAGGGAAAGGATCATCTCAAAAATCATCTCTAGTAGATAGTCTAAGCAGAAATAAATAATGAAAAAATGCAATAACATAGTTTTAAATGAAACGTGATAATCAGTGAGAAGACAGAGAGGCCTAAGAGCAGATAGCTTTGTTACAAAGCTTGCTGCAGCCACTTCTCAAGTACATGGGGTTCTGCTGACAGTTTTTTTTTTTTTTTTTTAAATCTCTTGCCAGCGAAGATATAAAGGCAATACACCATTAATCCTGTACAGTCTTGATTGAAAATGTCATCTTTGGAAATACCTCTTTTTATATTTCATAAATTCTTCTGGATAGAAACACAGTGTAACTGACCCAGAAAGAAACAGAGAAGAGGGAGCTACGTTCCCATGTTACCACACTTGGAGGAAGTTGGCTTAAAAACAAACAAAACAAAAAATCATAGAACTGCTCACTCAGTGTTGTTAACTGCCACATATGAATCACATCTAAACTTTCAAATTACCCATGAGGCAAAGAAATAGTGTTAGGCTAGCCACTGTTTTCCCCCACCCCATTTTTTTTTTTTTTTACCTTGAAAAATATGCTACAGGGTTAGCCAGTGAGAGTAAGCAAGGAAAAGCTAAGCCTTATTTACACTCTGTGAAATCATGAAGAATCCATTACTTAACTCATCTGATACATCAAGACATCTTGTAACTATTTTGAGACAATAAATATTGACATATTGGTAAAGAAAGATCAAAACTACATTTGTTGAAGTTAACACAACTTTTATCAAGTCACTGCCACAAGATAAACAAGGAATAAATAATTTTGAAAAGCCTTACAACACACTGAGTTTTCCAAAAATGTTGCACATTACAAGGTGCTAGGATTTTCCCTGCTTCCCAGTGCAGGGAAAATATGTAAATGTCAGTAAAATGTCAGTTCCATGTAAAAAGCCCTAAGAAAAGGAGGATTTCTGTTACCTTGTGGCAACAAATTAACCAGCTTCAATTGCTGCAGATTAGTTGCTGGCTTTTCCTCTGTCTGACTTCACACCTGCCCTCCTCTAAAACTGCTTACACAGAAAATTAGCACTGTAACTTGTTCCTGGTATTCTCAGATTCCATTTGCTGCTTACACCTACAGAGTATCTCAAAACTGACATATCAATCCATCTCATCTCCTCAAATTCTTGGGCTTTTTATCTCACAGAATGACTTCGAAGTCCAGGACAAATCAGAAACATATGAAGAACAGTATGTGCATGTCACAGTGAAACTTGTGTTTTGTTCTTAAAATAGAATTTCTCTGCAATACAAATTTCAAAAGTAACCCAATTCCAACATTAGATATTATATGGGATATGCTGGGATATGCTGTTGGGTAGAAGAGTCTTAACAGAAAATAAACAAATAAATAATTAAATAAATCGTATCAGTGAAATACAACGCAAGCATCACAACTACAAGAGCAAAACAACAGTTTTCATTGCACTGTTAGCTTGTTCTTTATTTGGGTGGTTTCAGACATTATTATATGGTGATGCTTGTGGCCAAAAAATTAAAATTGTCATAAACTGCCTGTTCCATTTTGCTGAAAGTACGGCAAACTGTTTCCCGAGTCCTTCCCTTCCAATCCATCATGTACTAAACTTAGATGTATTGTTTACTATAGATAGAAATGACCTCAGGACACTACGAAAATGTTTTGTATTTAACATCTATTCATTGTAAGAATGCATTTTTAAATATAAAGGATGCAAGACTGAGGAGGGTTTTGACTACAGCCATAAATCTGTTGAATCAATAAATCAACACATTCTTACCAGCTGCACTTCTCCAAAAGCCCCTCTTCCAATCACCTTAACAACATCATAGTCTTCAGCTTTCATTTGTAAAGCTCGTATTTTTTCCACAATCTTCTCATCTAAAACAAATCAAATAAAAGTTGTGATAATAAATGTATCATACAAAATACATTTAGCATCTAGAGTAAAAATAAGCCACTTCTATCTGTGTTTATAGCCTTCTTGGTAGCTTTAGAAATCTGCAGTCACTATCAAAAAGCTCCTTTTGGTATCAGTGTGGGGAACAATAAGCTGTAACAATTCAAATTTCTTTCCAATTTTACCAATTCTCATTCTACACCTCTGATAATCACAAACAAACTTCTAGGAAGACCCCGCTAACGGCAAGAACCAGAGATGCTGGTCATGTGCTTTCAGACATTCACTCCGTGCCACGTGCTGTGCTGCCAGGCTCACGAGAAGGCAGGAGCACGAAGTGCCCGGTGCACACAACAGCACTGCAGGTGCAACTCGCTCCTGCACAGCTGGGGGGTTTGACAACAGCCAGATGTGCAGAATACAGCTCAATAACCTTTGTGCTCAACTTGAGATCAATTTATTCATTCCATATTTCATTTTAATTCACTTCAAGTATGTTTACATAACTACCAGTCATATCAAAGTGCTTCCCTTAGTGTTCACTGCATATGTGGTTCTATACATTTCAAAATTAGACCTGCAATATTATGTTCAAGCATCCTCTGGTGCAATATTCTACTGATAAGCTCTGCTTTTTTTTGGTTGGCATTTATGGGAATCTGAAAGGCAAGCCAATGAAATTCTGACCTCTGACAAATTCTAAAAACATGCAAGGTCCAAGACTCCTTAATTTTGTAAATGCAGCATGCTAGTGAACGCATTCCTGGCTAAATGCATTTAAAAAAATCCATTCTTATTACAAGGACAAACGATAATCGAAGCAATGAATGGAATCCACGATACTGGAGGTAATTTTTCTTAGCGTGACAAGTCTTGACGCTGCCCCCACACATACTTATAGGGAGAACAAAACAAGGCAGAAAAGGTTGGCTTGAGCAAGACCCCTACCAGGAAAGAACATGAAATTGTACGAAGAGCTGTGGATGCTTATATTCAGAGAGGAGGAGATGTGTGTATTGTGAGATTCCTGTTTAGGATGACTGACGGTGGAATTTGACCCCAAGAAAGGAATTCAAAGTGACTTCAGACTTAATGGGGGAAAAAGGGATGAGAGAGACAGTTAATTCTGTATGACATTAAGATGACATTGTCAGTGGGAAGTTAATGATAACGAATATCTAGTAAATTGCTTAACCATTCTACATGTTCCTGAATAGCAGCCTGGCAGGCTACAAGCAATCCAGGAGATTCCTGACCATCAAGAAGATTTCTTTTAACCCAAGGGAGCAACAAGCCCAGCCGAGGACACAATCTGATCTGTTGCCCACAAACAAGGCAGAATTGACCAGGGATGACAAAGTCAAAGGCAGCCTTGGCTGAAGCAAGTGTGAGTTGGTGGAATTTAAGATCCTGAGAAAACTGAGGAGGGCAAACAGCAGACCCTGGACTGCAGGAGAACAGACCACAGCTTGTTCAGGGGGCTTACAGGCAGGATCCTGTGGGAAGTTGCTGTGGAGGGTAGAAGAGTGGGTTGATCTTTGAAGATGACGTGTTCAGAGCACAAGAACAGTCTGTTCTAGTTAGCCAGAAATCAAGCAGGCATGGCAGAGAGCCAGACTAGCTGAATGGGTAACCTCTGCCTCAACTCAAGCACAAAAAGCAAAGGTTTGGAACATGCAAGCAGGGCTGGGCTACCCAGTACCCAGCAGGAATGTCCCAGGCATGCAGGGATGGAACTAGGAAAGCCAAGCCCAGATGGAGTTGAAACTAACCAGGGTTATGAAGGGAATAAAGCAATAAAACAAAGAATGAGGCAAACATGGGCCCACTGTTCTCAATGGCATAGGGGATTTAGTGGTAATGAACGTGGAGAAGATCAAGGTACTTCATGCCTTTTTTGCCTCTGACTTTACTGACAAGCTCCGCCTGCAGGCCTTCCAGCTCCCTGAAGCAGAATGTGGGACAGTGAAGCACCACTGAGGAGAAAATCAGAGTCAAGGACCAAGGGAGCAAACCTGACACATCCTAGGCCATGGGACGAGACAGGATGCATTTGAGGGTGCTGAAGGAGCTGATCAACGCCATTAGCAGGCTGCTCTCTGTCTCTGAAAGGTCATGGCAACAGGGGAGACTCCTGATGACTGGGTAAAGGCCAAGTGTCATGTCTATCTTGAAGTTAAGGCAACAAGCAGGACCCAGAGAACCACAGGCTGGAACCACAGCCTAACCTCACTCCCCAAGAGCACAGAGCAACCCTTCTAGAAGTCACTTCCAAGAACATGATGGACAACATAGAATAGGAACAGCCAAAATGGATCTACCAGGAATCAACGTGGCTGCCTTCCACAACGAGAAGGAAGAGTAGCGCACATTTCCTTTTCTTGACTGTAACATGACTTTCAACACGTCTCACTGAACCTTTGTAGTACAGAAATTCTAAGGTAGGTGGAAAATTTGATGGAGAAATGGCCACCAATCCAACTGGCTGCCCGGTACAAACGGCACAGCTTAGGGATTGATACCAGTCATAGAATCATAGAACGGTTTGGGTTGGAAGGGACCTTAAAGACCATCTAGTTCCAAGGCCCCTGATGTTCTTACTAATGACCCGGAAGATATTATCAGTCTCCTCTCTGCACATTCACTGATAATATGGCAGGGAGCACTTGACATGCTGGAGGGCAGCGCTGCTTGGAAGAGGGGCCTGGACAAACTGAGATAATGAGCTGACTGAAACCTCACAAAGATCAACAGCGCCAAATGCAGAGTATTGTATCTGGGACAGAACACCATACAGCAAGCAGCACAGGCTCACAGCCACCAGCCACAAAATAGCTTGAGAAAGAGAACCTGAGAGATGGATAACAAGATGAACAAACATAAACAAGCATTAAACCTCTGCATGGACTGCACACCAGGCTGCTTTGGTAAGCACACAGCCAGTAGGTTGAGGGACATGATTCCTACCCCGTTTGTTACTTGTGAGACCACATCTGGAATGCTATACTTTGTTTGGGCCTCCTCAACGCAATAAGAGTACTGAAATATTCCCTAGGCTAATGGAAGGCCACCAGGATGCTTACAGGGTAGGGCCACACAATGTACACTGAGAAGATAACAGAAGTGGAAGTGTTCGGCTTAGGAAATCCAAACAGCTGGCCTCAAGTGAAGCTGAAAGGGGGTTATAGAGCACAGCTCTTCTGAGGGGTGGGCACTGCGAGGACAAGAGGCAACAAGTTGGCATGTCAGAAATCCCTCTGTGTAGGGAAGGAATCACCAGAACAAGAGTGGTCAGCACAGGTGCAGAATCTCTATCACTGGTAATTCAAAAAATTCAACTGCAATAAGGCCCCGAACAACCCGACTTAACACCAAAAGCATTCTGCCTTTGTGCATAGAATTGGACACGCTGACCTTGATAGGTCCTTTCCCATCTAAACCACTTTGTGATCGAAGGATTCCGTTGGCTTTCACTGCTGCTAGTCCTGTGGAACACAGAAATGCAACCAAACATTTCATCCTCTGGAGAAAAGAGTAGGTGTGAGGGGGAACAGGAAATTTAAAAAATATATAAAGAAAAAAAAAAAACAATAATAACCAGGCAAAGAATCTGTCAGTATAACTGTAAGGACAAGGGCAATTAAAATCTCAGAACCTGACAAATGTGTGACATTCTGTGTACCAATAAGATTGTGAATAAATACAGAGTGTAACCGGAAAAGAAGCTGAGCGAATGTTTCTACAGCAGATCACCACAGCTCAGACAGGAAATATACGACAGCAACAGTGATTCTCCCACACCAAATTTACCATTTTGTTCATGATGTGAACTTATTTTGCAGTCTGAGAAGAAAAGACTGTGCTTCTAAGCTTACTTAAATGCACATCAGAAGCTCCAGCACAAGACAGGAAGGACCAATGCAAATTTACAGGAAGTAGCAGTAGAGAAGGAATATCTGCAAATTTCAAGTCAGGGAAAATGTGCAATCCTCTGACATACTTGAAGACAGAACATTACATCTCACGAGGGAAGAGAATCACATGAATTTATTTTCAAATCTTTCTTAGATGTTTCAAATGTTTTGAGATGTGTGAGATGAGATGGCACAGATTCAAATCAGTAAGGGTGGGGTGTCGATCTACATAGCTCCATTACTGGTCAGAAACTCACATGAATTGCCACGTTCAAAATATGATGCAAACATGAACAATCTTAATACAGCCCCACTGAAACTTCTTTAAACATATATAAAATGCTTATATGTGTAAGCAAATGAGCTACCAACAGAGGAGTTACCAGTTTTGTCATTGCTGTGAAATGCTAAGGATGGAGTAATGCTACTCTACTACGATTTAATGATCTTTAAAAACCTAGAGGCACAGATGTTGTGGGGGTATTTATTGAGGATTGTCTATTTTCCCATAAAGTTCAACAGGGAACAGATAATCATAGCATTGAACTAACTTGAAGCAAAAAGCAGGCTGCAAGAAGGCAAGCTCAGACAAACCCTAAAGCAATGTCATATCTGCAGCACACTGAATCATGATTTGGTTCATGCATCACAGAGCATAATCTAACCCAAGGCATGGGAGACCTTTCCAACACTATCCTTTTACTATAGGACTGAATTTTCAGAAAGTTTCATGCAGCTCAGATTGCATGCACAGATGCCAGAGATTGTATCTCACACTTTCATGAATTTGCAACAACAGGAAGCCCAGCAGAAGAAAAACATCAAGCTAAAATGGAGACACTAGGATGGACTGCCCAGCCCCAGAATATGACAGAATCACGTAAAGTCTTGGGACATTTGGGCTAAAATTTCTGAAATATGAAAGTATCATCACCTATGATTCAGGTTTCTTCTTTAACACAGGAAGGACAAGGAATGTTAGATAGCAAGAGTGTTTAAAGACAGCTTTTGATTTACTACTTGAAAATGGCACTGTAACCTTTAAACAAATGAAGCTTCACTTTCTGAAAGGGCAGAGTGCTTGGATCAGTCACCGACAGCTGGCAGCAAGACTGTGGCTGAAGGTTACAAGTGCTCGTGAAAATGGAATAAATACCTAACCAGAAGTACAAAACTGGGGTGGCAGGGCAAGCTTTCCTGCCTTTTAAAAAGTGCTATATCCAGGTTATTTCCTTAGAAGTTAAAACCAGCATGTACCTGGCAGTTCTGGGGTGTGCATGCATATGAGGAACGAGAACACAAGGCAGTGAAATTTGACCATGTCTGGTCAGTAAGAATAAACCAACAAGTGCTATGGAGTATATTAAGTCAAAGTTGCTGCCCTGGGCAAAAGCCTAGCTGGAAGTTAAACTGGAGCACAGCCAGGAAGAGCTGCAATCTCACACCCTCCCAAAACCAAAAAGCACAACAGAAAGACTGAGGTAGCTGTGTGCTAAGATGTGCGGGGAACACAAGGTGCTGGGGCAGCAGCAACAACTGGGACTCCTAGCTTCAGACAGGCTAACATTTCTCCTCCAGAGAAAAGAGCAGGAGACAAGAAGGACTTGGTCTTCCACAGACAAAATAAGCACAACGTACAGAAGGAGAAAGCAGCAGTCCTCTGACTTGCAGAGGAGGCATCCCCGACCTAACGAAAGCGAGCTTGATGGCAGCACTGAATTGCTTTATGCATTGAATACCCAAGTGGAAAAGTGATTAACACCACTGACATATGTATTTCACAGCACACAGGAGGGCCACAAAAATGATGAAAGGGCTGGAGCACTTCTCCCATGAAAGCAGGCTGAGAGAGTTGGGGTTGTTGAGCCTGGAGAAGGCTCCAGGGAGACCTGACAGCAGCCTTTCAATACATAAAGGGAAAACATAAGAAAGATGGATAAAGACTTTTTAAACGGGGCCTGCAGTGACAGGACAAAGGGTGAAGTTTTAAACTGAAAGAGGGCAGATGTAGACTGAATATAAAAGGAAGAAACTTTTTATGATTAGTGTGGTAAGATATTGGAACAGGTTGCCCAGAGAGTGAAGTTGTGAATGCCCAGTGAGGTGGTGGAGTCTCCTTCCCTGGAGGTGTTCAAGAAATGTGTAGATGTTGCACTTAGGGACATGGTTTACAGGGCATGGTGGTGTTGGGTTGACGGTTGGACTGGATGATCTTAGAGGTCTTCTCCAACCTTAATGATTCTATGATTCTGTGCCTCATTATTGGTTCAAAATCAGGTTGCACAAGGCAACCTGATCTAGTGGAAGTTGCTTCTGCCCTATGGCAGGGGGTAGATCAGATGATCTTTAACAGCCTCTTCTAGTCCAAACCACTCTATAATTTGATACAACTTGTTTATACACCCAAGATACTCTGATTTTGTGGGTATAGTTCATGCTCCGCTTGGGAACAGGTTATTATTTGAAACCTCCCTCATCATTACTCCTAACAGAACGAAGGGCATTACGAATGGAATTGAAGCCAAATCTGCTCCAGTGACTGCAGTGACCTGACAAGGAGTGGCTTTAAAAAAAAACTAAGACAAAATTGAAAGGGTAATTAGCTCATTAACATAAGATCTAAACTTCTAAGATTTCTCTTGGTATGGAACATTTTACTGGTGTCACTGGCAGGAAGCACGGAACACAGAAAATTACAATCATGACAGGCATTAATACCATTAGAGATGATGCATTTCTGTTGGTAACTGTGTAGCACCTTCAAGTGGCATTACAGAAGGTAAGGGAAGGAACTCTTAATGTTAATTTTGCAAGTTCACCTTAATGAATACAACTACTGAACAAGCAGTGTTTGCTTGGAGAGGAAAATGGTAACAGCAGCCTTCCAGGAAGCGCCTTCAGGTCTTTAACTCCGGCGCAAGTAACATGCCTGTAGCAGAAGTTCCTTGTACTGTAAAGATGCTCATTGCACCTTGGAAGTTCACCATTATCCAAACTATTAGCAAGTGACTGTACCTAGGAAGGTTTCCAATTTTTAAGTCATGCCGGATAATGCAGGGGAAGTCATTGATCAGTTTACGGAGTTAAGGCTTCTAGACAGCACCAGGTCTGTTGATGGAATCACTCCCAGTGTAGCTTGGTCTTCCTTGAAGACTATTCTTTACTCCCTTCTATGCTTGACAGTAGATTATCAATAATCAAATATTTTTGTTGGTGCTTAAAATTGTTGCTTAATTATTTAACTTTCCTCCTCCCAGACGTGAAAGCAGCTAACGGGTTATGTAGTACCTGCATCAGAGTCAACCTGAAAGAGGCATAAGCCACTAAGATTCAACACTTGACAAATGTCAGATGGCAGAACTGGAAGAAGTTACCCAACTTATTGTCATAGCCCAGATGACAGAAGAGGAAATGAAATGATCATGAAAGGTTTATCACACCAAGACTATGCTGGAAAACTCAAGCTTTTTTTTTCTAAAATTAGCAAGCTAATTTTTGCTCTCAGAGGACTCTGAGATTCCTCTCATTGTTTTGGCAATTAGATATTATGTTGTGCTTTCCTGTCCCATGAATACAGGGGGGGGAAGAAAAAAAAAATAAAAAAAAGGAAAAAAAAAAAACACTTTAAACCAGAATCCTAACAGTAGACTAAAGTAATTTAAAATACTGAAGGGGAGTGGTAACACTTATGTGCTTCACGTCGTAAGTACATGCTCTGCTTTGGTTCCACACCTTGGAAAGAGCGTCAAGAAATGACAATAATAAGAGAAAGCAAGAGATGAAAAAGTTTCTTGCATACTAAACAAGTGAAAAGGCTTCTTTGGCAAAATGGTCAAAGAAGCAGAATACACCAAACTCTTACAGTACATGTAACTCATAAATTTCAACTTTGTGAAACGAGTTAACACTTGAGTTTCAGCTTGAAACTATGAGCTGAGCTGAATATCAACTAATGTCTCAGCTGAGGTGCAAACTACTTCATTTTTAAATTAAAATAAGCCACTAATACAAAATTAAACTGATTGCTAATGGCTTGCAGTAGCTCTGAATTAGGGTGTATTCTAATCCCTGGGAATGCAGTTTAAAAAGATGCCCTTCTCAAAGTGCTACTGTGGAAGACTTGATTAAATTGACTAAAATTGACTTGATTAATTGACTAAAATTTTATTTTAGCCATGACTATTGCGGCATTTTCCACAATTTCTGAAGATTTGTGTACCGTAGATTAAAACAACTGGAAGTAACCGCTCTGCATTATAGAGTGCTTAACTCACAAAACGGCCAGGAGGCCTCTCTGCAGCTGCCTCGGGACACTGCTCTGCCCGGAGGAGGGATGCAGGCTGCAGACTCTGGGAACAGACCACTCACCAGGGGCTTGTCAGAATCTTCTGACATGAATGCTCACCTAGGGCTTTGCTACAGCTCTTCAGACGCTGAGAAAAAAATCAGAAGAGACAAGAACTCATTGTTCCCTAATCTAAGACAGTGACAACTTACTGTCCCGTAACATAACGCTATTTCCAGCTCCTCTTCCAAGCCCACAGCAGCAAGAGGCTTCAGCAAGCATGTGATATACTCTTCCCTTCCACTGATATTTGTTCCTCTCTTATTATAGTGGTTTCCAAAAAGACATAAGGTATGGATGCAACTTTACACTGCATAAAATGGCAATGACAGTAAGAATCTGTTTCTGCTTTTTTTCTGCACCTGCGCCCCTTTTGCTGACACAAACACTGGATAAACGATATGAAAATCAGAAACTGGCCTCTTTTTCTTTTGCCTGACTAGTTTTAACAAAAACAAACCAACAAAGCCGCATCTGCATTACCTCTGATCGGTTCCCCAGTCTGGTTCAAACAAACCACACACACAGAAAGGACTCTGAAACAAATTGCTGGTTTCTGATTCCTTCAGTTGCAATGCCATGTGTTGCCAGCCTCAGAGGTCCACAAAATCCTCACTTCAGGAACACTTTTTTCCAAAAAGTGTAAACCACAGAAGATCTGCAGTATTAATTTTCATTCCCTCCCAGGCAGTATTGAAACAGGAGAGCAGTTACATCAGTAAATTCTTAAGAGATGACCAGCTTCACAATGTGTGAACCAAAACACTCAGCTCTCTTACACTTCGTTTCTTCCTCAAAGTACAACAGGTAAGGATATGGGGCATCTCTGAAAAATTCAGAGTACTTAATTGAGAGTTAAAGGATTCATCTATCTGTAAACTCCAGAATTTTTTAATACATCCCAGAAGCCTTTTCAGCTGTTATTTGGCCATTTCAACTGTAAGCTGTTGGCTAATTTAAAAAACAAAGGCAAGAATAAAGCTGTGAACTGAAAATGTTTGCGTTTCTGCCATTGCTGGTAGCCTGCCTGCCACATCAAATGCTTAGTAATATTTAACACAGCAATGGGAGAGGAGCTGGGGCAGGAGAAGGAGCAGCAGGCTTCAGAAAAGGAAAGACGGCAAGAAAATTCAGGGGCTGCAGGAAAAAAATACAGTTTCCAAGGTTTAATTGTTTTCCCACTGTTGTTGTTTTGAACAGCTCATGAACACTGGTCCTCTGGTTAGAAAACGTTCTAATTTTGCCCTACTGCAAAAATAGAGTTCTAACAGCTCATAAAAGTTTCTGTCATTTATATCATTTTCATATTTGCTGCAAATTGTTCTCTTCTCCTCACATAACACCAAAAATACAGAGTTCCAGATAACAAAACTACTTCAAATCCTGTTCCTGGCCTTTTCTTTCAACAATATCTTGAGTTCATTTGAACTCAGGGCAGAGAAGAATTGCAAGGTATGCCTCCACTTCCTAACCTGCTGTTTCTTATTTATTCTGTTTTCAGTGACTTCTCCAAACTGAGACTTTACTGACAATGGTCAAGCAGTATGTCAAGCTATGAAGCTCTGAAAAACTTCTGAGAAGCACCGACCTCCAGACATAAGAACTCACTGCAAAGGACTACACCTATCTGAGGGTATTCAAAGGAGTCTCAGAGCAATGGAGAGCAGACTCATAGCTCTTACCAGTGAAGAAACAAAAGAGGAGTGACACTCTCAGTAACCTTGACACACGCAACCGAAGAGATTTAAATAAAAACTTTAAAAAAAATTGTCTGCAACTTACATTTTAAAGCAAGTGATCCACTATTTGTGAAATATTTTGTTTGTTTGTGAACAAGAATGGGAAACACTTTAAAAAGCCAAGATACAGTTACCCTGATGCAACAGTCTTACATTTGCACATGTTCAGTGAACACTAAAATTCTGTCTACAATTAATTTGTGTGAAATCAAACATTTACATAAAGGTTCAAAAAATGCACCTGCAGATTTTAAGGAACAATAATTAAGTTTCAAAAAATCAACAGAGGACACCTCTGTTACATAAGACTTCACACATAATGTTAACATTTTGTGTAATTAATTCTTACTTCATAATAACTGGGATATGTTTTGCAAATTACTTTGCAACACATATTCTATATATATATATACACAAAAATATAGAAAAGGATTTTTTTTTTTAAGTGTAGCTTAAAAATGATACTCTACAATAGCCAATGAGCCCCTCAAATGAAACACCTCTGTAACAGGTGGTCCTTCAAAGCCTTCTGAAGGCACAAAGTCAGAGGCACAAAACTAGTGAAATGAAAATCAGCAATGCATTTCTGACCACTCAGCTGCTACGACTGTAATCACAGCAATATCAATGTTTAATGGCCACTTGCAACTTACATCTATTTAAGAAATTATCAATATTCTTGTTCTTCCTCAGCGCCGGATAATCCAGATCAAGGACCAAAGAATTCAAGCCATCCTGAAAAGAAATAAAATAAGTTAATTAAATTCTAAAATCATAATTACTACATTACTTTTCTTAAGAGTTATGAGGCCAAGATGGGTTATATACTATTTAAACACGTAATATACTTCTAGCAGGCAAACAAGCTCTCAAGTATGTTCATACGTCACTCACCCCAAAGCAGCAGCTAAAATACAGCGACTGGCTCCAGGTCGGTCTAGGAACATTACTGCTGATGAGTGGCACTGGGACTTCAGCTGCACTGACAGTTTTCATCCTAACCAGTAAGCACTCTTTCTGCCTAAGCACAGGTTTGGTATACTCTGTTCAGTCAGTCTGGTTTACTTGTTTTCCCATTCCACTTCTCCTGCACATTTGCACACTTCACATTTGCATTATCCACCCCGTTCCTTTGAGCACACTCTGCCTTCTCTCTCTGGATACTCTCAGCTGACTGCGTGTTTTTGCCCTTGGAAGCCAGACATGACAATTCACTGCAATCCCAGCTCACAGAACTTCATCGCTTCATTTTTATGCGATTCAAGAGAAGCCAAGCCAGCAGCCTGTGTGCCATTCTGCTACCAATGATCACTGCTGCCATCTCCACAACTAAGACCTCTTCAAATAGTGAAGAACAAGGCACCAAAATCTAAACTAAAAATACAAGACTTAAGCAAGACCTACAAGACTCAAACTCAGTTCCATCTTCCAGTAACTTAGAAAAACTTTACAGATTATTCTCCAAAACACACAGCCATTTTGAGTAACACAAGGACAAACAAAAATTAGTTTCAGACATTAAAAGTCAGAGACTTCATTCACACTCAGCATCTCCAGTGTTCTGCCTGAATTGATGGTTTTGTTCACTGCTCCAAGAAAATCCTGAGCTTGTTTTTTAACATTTCTGAACCTCAGCAGGGCACAGAGATTTTAGTCAGAGACCACATTGAGCTTATTAATAAGCAACCAACAGGACTGCACAGCATTTGTGCCTTCTTAATACCTGACACATGTGAACAAGGCCATGGCTAACAATCCACTTGTTTGTGTTTGAAATATGCCTGGTAAGGGATCACTTCTGGCTCAAGTCTCATTAAAACAACTGTAGTTATTCCTATAATGTACCTACCCGGAGAGACTTAAAGGCAGGACTCAAGACTATGAAATACATTCTGATGCCAGGCTATGCTAAATATTTATATATACAAATAAGACATCTGTAGAGATGTCACTTTTCAGTTTCACCACAAAAAAACATCCATGATTAAGCACATTTTCAATACTGAGAGAATCAATTGCAGTATTTTTCTTTAATTTTTGCTACCTAGCAAATCAAAGTGTCTTGGAAAATATCAGTAGCAGCCCCTAGACTGTGTATGGAAAACAGGCCTTGCTCAGGAAATTACAGGACACGAATTCGTGTGATTTCCTGCACAGATGACAAAAGGTCAGAGACAACAAGCTTGCCTTCCCTCTGTTTAAATCGGTGTGAAAGCATCATTAGCATCTCACTAGGATCACCCATGAGGTTCCTAAGAGGATTACATTTATTATCCTTGACATAATTCTAAAACTTGACTCACAGATGCGCTAAAACGTTTCATGCAGCATAAAACTTCAAGGCTTTGAGGCACTTCAAAGGCAAAAACCTCTCAAAAGGTCCATCCTGGCAATAGGAAATCAAGCCAAGGAAGGAGGAGGCCTGCATAGATGAGTAAAGAGCTCCTAACAGCACTCAGACATGACAGGGAAGTGCACAAGAGATAGAAGCAAGGGCAGGTGACCCAGGAGGATGGAGCTGATGTCCCATGGTGCAGGGACAGGGTTAGGAAACCCAAAGCTGGCCTGGAGGTGAATCTGGTGAGGGATGAGAAAGGCACCAAGAAAGGGTTCCACAACTACACAAGCAGCAGGAGGAAGATGTGGGCCTGCTGCTGAACAGGGCAGTGGAGCTGGTAACAAAGGACATGCAAAAGACAAAAGCTACTCGAGGCCGTCTTTACTTCAATCTTCATTAGTAAGATCAGCCTTCAGGAATCTCGGGTACCTCAGAGCAGAGGAAAAGTCTGGAGCTGGGGTGACTTACCCTTGGTGAGGACCAAGTGCTAGGACCAAGTCCTCCATGGCCAGGAACACCTGAACGAACACAAGTACATCCCTAATGGGATGCACCCACAAGTGCTGAGGGAGCTGCCTGATGTCATGGAGAGGCCTTGGAAAAGGTAATGGCAAAGAGAGGTTCTCCAGCGCTGGGAGAGAGCAAACATCTCTTCTGTCCTCAAGCAGAGCAAGAAGGAAGATTTAAGGAATGACAGCCCAGCCAGCCTCACCTCAAGGCCTGGGAAAGGAACGGAGAAAATGCTCCTGAAAACCACTTCCAAGCACATGAAGGACAAGAAGGTGATCAGGAGCAGTCAGCATGCATTTATGCAGAGGCAATCATCCTTGGCCAGGCTGACAGCCTGCTGCAAGGAGGCGACTAGCTTGGTGGATGAGGGGAGAACAGTTGTTGTTTACCTCAACTTTGGTAAGACTTTTGTCACTGTCTTCCTTAACATTCTCATAAACAAGCTGATGAAGCATGGGTTACACAAGCAGGTGGTGAGAGGACTGAAAGCTGGCTGAGAGGCTGAGCCTGGAAGATTCTGATCAGTGGCACAAAGTCCAGTTGGAGGCCAGACACCAATGGTACACCCCAGGGGTGGATACTGGGGCCAGCAACATTTAACGACTTCATCAACCACCTGCTGCATCCTGCAAACAAAATAAACAAACAAAGCTAGCGGCAGAGGGCTGTGCTGCCATTCAGAGGGACCACAAGAGGCTGCAGAACTGGACAGAGGGGGCATCTGGGGAGGAATAACCCCAGGCAGCCCAGCCTGCCCAGCAGATGTAGCAGAAAGATGCACCTTCGCCTTGCAACATGCAGAAAAGGACCACGCTGAGTGACACGATGGAATACATACGGGCCACCTTCTACAATTCCACCTAGCACAATGAAGTCCCAATTCCAGATAGATGACTGGCTTTGAAGATACATTTTCATTCCTATATTTGCAATGTAATGGCATTAATATGACTGTACCAACTCACAGTACCCCAGCGAGAGCTTTTGTTACTCTCTGGAATCCCCTAACGTAATTAGACCTCCACAACTGGTTCTGAGCATATTTTGCTGGTGAATTACAGGCCTGCGCAGATTCAAAAATAAAAACTGGTTCTCTAGAGCCCTGAGCACATTCTTACTCTATCTCATTCTTCACAGTCTAATACCTTATTGATCAGTCCTTTCTCATTCTGCTTTCATTGACACTGAAACAGTACTTTAAAGATCACCTACAACTAGGCCTGCATTTTGAGGGAGAAGATGTAAAAGCACTCTAGTCTACCGCAAATCAGTGAGGTATATTTTTGTTCTTCATATTTTTGGGGTGGGGAGGGGAGCTCAGCTGATATTTTAATGCTTTTCATGCAAAGCTATTTTAAAGGTTGGCCAAGTAAAACACTGCTAGGGTGCTCTATTTATATCTTATGCACAAAGTAAGGGAAAAGAATTAAGTTATCAACCACAACAGGCATTTGAGTGAAGGGCCAAAGCAACCATAACTTCCCAAGAACCAAGTTCTTAAACCGAGCTGTGCTTTACCAGTTTAGATGTCACTGTTTATTCCCTATGTCATTCCAATTCCAAAGGTTTTGTTTTGTTTTGGTGGGCTATAAAAACTGAGAACCATATCTGCAGGTCCTGCTTTGATTAGCTCTGTCTGTCTCCTTTTCATGGACTTTGGTAACAATTTTCACAAGCAGCTATTAACGAACAGGTATTTGAGAACAGCACAACTGCCTGGTTGTCTGGTGACTATTTGGAACTGTCCTAATTCTGGCCAGCTACAGCTGGCATCAGAGAGATGTGATTTGTATCAGCCCCATGATGGATAGCAGGAGTGACAAGTTATTTTTACCCCTGCAAACAAACATCATTAGCATCTTTCAAAGCTCTTAAACATTCTAAGCTCTTAAATAGAATTTTAAGGTAAGGGATTTTAAAGTCTTATCAACATGTACTTTATGAAAGACTTGTGTCTTGCACATCAGCATTTTGTCAAAAGGTGGTTCCTCAAAGCTTTCATTTTCAAGTAGAGGCCTAACTTACATCACTTAAGACCAAAAATTGCACTACATTTAAGAAGATGTGTCAAAAGACTACACAGGCAAACAGAGCACTCAAGCTGGAGATAAGCAATCCAGGAAATGACATCTCCTCTGTCTAGGCCTCAGAGATAAGTCACTTGAACCAGGAAACATGTTATTAAAGTGATTTCACTGTTCACTTCCCCCTTCTGCTATTACAAAGGGTTCAGAAGCTAAACAGGCCCAAAATAGCAGCTTCCAAACAAACACACTGTTGGCAAAGACAGCTCTGACTGCACCATTCCACTAAAAGCCTCTGGCTCTTGGCAAACAGGCTGAAACACCCTCTCTGGATTGTCTGCCAAGAGAAAAGTCCAAAGTAGATATTTTTGCACCACCATCCTACATCAGGAGAGAAGGAGACCAGGCCACTCTGGCAGCAGAAACCACCTCTGGGGACAGCATAGAGTCTGGCTTCCCCAGTCAGCAACTTCTACTGTTACACAACTGAATGAACTCAAGAAAAAAACAGGCAAGAAAAGTCCAGGAGATATGAGAACTACCAAAAGTTTTTCTGTTTTTTTTTTTTTTTTACTGACAAAACAGGCTACAATAGGGAAAAATAATGACAGCTTCTAAAAAATTGGCTCAGTGTTAATTCCCAGCAATCCCACTGAAGCCCTCACAGAATTAAACCACGCCGTGCTGACTCTCATCTTCTAAACTAAAATAGCTATTTGAACCTGTCCGCCGGGGATATCCACACATACATCGCACAGGACGTCACAGCAGCTCAGGCTACTTCAATTCACTCCTTACCTTCATGCTGACAAAAAGTAAAGCAATGCAAGGTCAGCAAGTAAGAACACTGAGCTGCTTCCTTAGTACCCACGGGCAGCAACTCATAACCCTGAAATAATTGGAAGAGTTCACTGAACCATTACATGTAAGAAATCCAAAACACTATTCCTTTCCCCTTTGTCAGCTTCCCAAATCCTCTACTAAAATTTAATAAACTATGATAAGGGTGGTGAAGCTCTGGAACGGGTTGCCAGAGAGGTGGTGGATGCCCTGTCCCTGGAGACCTTCAGGGTCAGGCTGGACAGGGCTCTGAGCAACCTGATCCAGCTCCAGATGTCACTGTTCCCTGCAGGGGATTTGGACTGGATGGCCTTTAAAGGTCCCTTCCAACTCGGGTAATTCTGTGATTCTGTGCTGCAGTGGGAAATAAGGATAGAGAAGTCTGTAACTTCAAACTACATTTTCTGTTTTTTAAAGCAGAACTTCCTAAATCTATGTGAACTGACCATCTAATTACTCAACACCAGGATTAAATCTCCACTATATTCTTCTATATGCCAAATGGACCCTTCAATAATTCTAGTCTTTCCTGAGTGATTACTTCTTTCCATAACATAAGAAGGCACCTTTGGATACAGGGCTAACTCAGTAGCTAACAGCTCAGTAGCAGAATACAACAGGAAGAACTGACAGGTCACGTGCACAGCAAGTATACTGCCTTCCCCAGCTTATCCTACTCCAGTGACCATTAGAATACCTCGTAATTCATTTTTATCCTACTAAAGACTAATCAGTTTGTGAAGGAATACTTCACGTCATAATGCAGCCAACACTTAATGCCAAGAGCTCTTGCTTTTCTAGAGGTTCTTTAACAGTTCTACATTAAATAACAGATTACAGTTCTGACAGTCTTGAGCATATACAATTCAGAACCCTAAAGCAGTTGTCAACAAATACATATGGGAATAGTTAACAGCAAGTTTTACTTGCAAACTGATTTCTGTATGGTATGTAGATAATCAAGTACTGAAGCACAAATTCAATATTGTCTCCAGTTGAATAGATGCAGATTTTCTTCACTGTACAAGCAATGCACAGGGATCCTCATGCTGGCTGCCGTCACGTGCACCATCCTACACACACCTTTTAATGGTTTCATGCCATTATGTCAAACTGGTCAATGGTAAAGATAGGATGACAAGAGACCAACAATGGCTTCATCTTTAAAGATCATCAGAAGAATAACCACAAAGCAGTGTTTCAAGAAGCAATAACAAGAAGTTTAAGGAATAATACTGTGGAACAGCAAAAGCATGTAAATAAGGATCGTGGAATCAGAATCGTCCGAGTTGGAAGGGACCTTTAAAGGCCATCTAGTGCAACTCCCCTGCGGTGAACAGGTACACCTACAGCTGGATCTGGTTGCTCAGAGCTGGATCAGAAAGGCGAAGGCGTATAACCAGTTATAGCTTACAAGTGACAAGAAGAAATGACAGAAGATGCTTTATGTAAGAATGACTAAAACAAAAGCACGGCAAACCACGCACGGAAGGTTTAAGTTTTCCATGCTTTCTTCAACATTCTTTCCTTAATGTTATATATCTGGACATATTTACAAGGGATAGGAACAACAAAAAGTCCATAAAGAACATCACTACACGAGAAAATGTCCCCAGGGCACCAAGATCAACTGAAATTCACTCACAAATACTTCAACCAATCAACTTTTTTTGAGAACTCAGAAATGCAGGAGAGGTCAACAGGACCAAAAAAGGCAATTCAAAGAATTACCTTTAGAAGGCAGGAGGAGGCTGACTTCCCAAACCATGGATCTGCATGCTTGGGGAGAGGGGGCTGGAACAAGATGTCAAGCAATTTGTAAGCACCCAGAAGATTAACATGTAAGATTCTGGCCAGAAGTTTTTTCTAGTTCTCACAAGAACAAAATAGTGTCGTGTAACTGATTTCTGGCAGAACACATGATAGAGCAAAGCATCTTAACACAGGAATAAAAGACTCACTATTCTCATTAGCAAAATAAGTAACTATACGGTATTGCCAATCATGGAGAAAATATCTGAAAGGTAATTATAAGATTTGGAAAGGTGTGTCAGATAAATTCACCTGTTCCAATTCTATGGAATAATTTCAGTATCACAATACAGCATCAGAATGAGTAACTTATTTGTTAAAAGCAAAGAAAAATCAGCAAATGATACCAAGCTCAGAACACCAAGCACATTCTTTTCACTGCATTTTAAATTATCTCACAATGAAGAAAGAATAATTAAAAAAAAAATCAACTGAAAGGTTGAGCACAAAAAGAAAAAAACACCAACATATGCTTTTGAAAGAAATTAAACGTATACAACATGAAAAGGGGAATAATTAAACAGGAAGATAACAGGAAAAGACAGAGGGCTATAGCAGACTAGAATTCAAACCCAGGCTGTATAAACAGGAGGTTCACTGGGAAAAACCTCACAGAGGACTCATGTTCTTTACGTATTGTTATAGCCTCAGCCAGGGTATTGTGTCCAACTTTGCCAATCCCTATAAAACCCGCAAGACAAACTGGAACAGAACCAAGAGGAGGTTAACAAGAGCAGGAAGGCGATACGCGATGTGCACGAGGGACACTGGAAACCGGTCTATAGTCTTAAAAAAGACCAGCTTCAGGGAAGACACGACAACTCTTTTCAAAGTGCAAGAAGCTGTTATGAGCAATAATGACAGACGTTTCCCCACATCCCTAGAAACAGTGTAAGATATTAGCTGAATACAGAGTAAAGATTTAGGTTACAAATCAGGAAAAGAATTCCAAGCAGCAGTAGTGATGAACTGACATAATACACCCGGCCAGTGGAGCTGAGAAATCTGCTTCACAGGAGATCAGCAGGTTAGACCAGTGCTTGTTACACCAGCTCCAGGCACCGGTCCCACCTCTGCCAGGAGGATGGCGCTGGTGATCCCTAACGGCCCTTCCAAGCCCCCCTGGGAACTCTCCACAGATGAACTGAAGAAATGCACAACAGTAGGAGCTTAAGGCAGAGAGAGACAGAGAGAGCAAATGCACAGCAAGTTAATCTTCCACAGACTATTCATTTTAACAAAACAATGCAGCAACAGTTAACCATTACAGAAATGGACATTTTCTTCCCAAATGTATTTGCAAAATTCATGACTTGTTTCTCTGCCAAATCAGTTGTTGCCATTTTCTCCATAAACCTTAGTAAAATAAAGCAAGTCTTGCACGTCTTGCTGGTTGGCACTGTAGCCATGGAAAATTCAGCAGCTCAGCATAATCTGCTTTTATCAGAAGTCATTGTACATTTCCAGGTTCTTTAGTTAAGTTTGATTTTGGAATTCTTACTGCTTTCAAAAAAATAATGTGCACTGAAGCCCAGAATTGCAAACCTCTTAAAATAACACTAGAGATAATTTCCTATTAATTTGAATTCTCTAAAGCCTTTAATAGCAAGCTTAGCTTCTTAACACGAGAACAAAGGCGGTATGGTGATTTTGACTGTTCACTCTCCTCCAGCAGGCTGTTTATGCACTCTGAACTAGGAGATTTTTCAAGCAATCAGGCAGAACAGCGTGAATATTAGATTTGCAAGTATACCATCTACAGCTGCACAGAAAACTAACCTGTGCCTAGAATTGTTTCTCTGACACCCTGAAAAAGTGCCATTACCTATTGCCCCACAAAAATCCAAATAGACAACACAGCAGCTTAGTCATTCCTCCGTCCCTAGGCTACAGCTGCGGGAATCCAAGGTAATATCACGAACACAGATAAAAGGTCAGAGAGAGCTCACCTGCGGCTGAGGCAGCAGACAGATGTACAGTCTATTCTTAAAACCCTGGTCTGACCACAAGGCCATCCTTGTTTCACATTAAAAAAGGGCTCTGCTTCTCCATCATGAAAGTGTTTCTGTTTATCTTTCCTCACCCTCAAGCAGCTCAATCTGTGAAGCCAGTTTCAGCAACAAGCCACTGCACCTCACACAACCAGTCATTTATCCCTTGGTTTCACTGTGAGCTTATTTTTGGATAAATATATTTAATATATATTCCTTCATATGTATCATATGTTGTCACTAATCTATTTAGAGTTGTGGATAAATAAGATGTAGGAACCAACCTGACAACTAAAAAGTATACTACTGAGAGTACAGAACGAAAGCTGTTACAATCTCTTTCATCGTAACTAGAATTGCAAAAAATGAGGCCAAAAGGAAAAATCAAGCATCTAGCAGCCTCCTCCCCTAAAAGAACCATCACCTAGAATAAAAGGACTTCTTTTTCCAATCACTGATTCAGAACAATTACAAAATCTCCCTGTACTAAAAATATCAGCAACTATTTAGAACATTTCTAACCCCAATAAATATTCTGCCTATCACGTTACCTCCTGCCTAGCCTCAGATTTGATGCCAGCAGTGCATTCTAAGCAGCACTACGTATGTCTTAAAACATAATTCCGTGAACCCACAACTTGAGTTATAGTGATAATAAAAGGGAAACAATCAAAATCACATCTAACTTCGGAGTAAAGAATGGAAAAATGCAGAAGACTTATGCCACAGACTGATTTTCTACTGAGTTTTTTTAAAAAGGTCAAGATCAATCCACCAGGCACCAGAATGCTCTGACTCATATGCTAGCAAAAAAGGCACTTCCTACTCCAGGACTGACATAATTCAAGTCAAACAGAAATAATCAACAGGAATGGGGAGTTCCATCATTTCAGTATTCTTCACATATTAACACATGGGCATATTTTGTGAAGAACAACTGGAAAAGGAAATAACTGAAAAAATGACCGCCAGGAGAAAGGGAGTTTATAGATAATAGACAGCATGAAAAATGTAATATGTAAATAGACACAAAAAACCCACAAAGATGTAAAAAATAACTTTAAATGCTGGCATTCTTAGGAGTATTTATATCTGTTCCCAATCTCAGCTAATACAGACCTTATCTTTTCCTGTTTTATATTTTAGAAAGAGCGTCTAACTTGAAAAACCATCCTTGCAGAATCCATTCAAAAAAGGTTAGCGACTTTCTTTCACAGAACTGTCTGTTCATAAAGTGTAACTGTTTCTTACATCACATTAGCCTCATTTGTGGTTTCAAATAAGCATACTGCAATATCCTATTCCACAGTCCAACATGCACCCTTCCCCAGATGCAAACTTCACTGATGACTCTAGACTGCAACAAAATTTGCTATGAATGTTGTCTCTCAAAAAGATAATCCATTCTTCCGTCTAATAAGCTTACATATAAATATTAAGATATGTTTAAAAACCTAAAATAACAGAAATAACATTCAAATTCTAAATTCCTGCATCAGAACCACTAACAGTTCAAAGTGGAATAGGAAATTTATTCTGGATTACTTCTGCTGAAACTCAACACATGCACCTTCAGGGCCTGATTAGACCAATCCTCCATCCTGTGCAAAACCCACAATGACTGCGTTTTATCGTGACTTGAAATTTCCTCACCAATCTCTATAATAAAAATGAGTTTAAGAGGTCACCAGCCTCCACCTCTAGCAGCGGAAAGGAACACACTGGAATTTACAAGTCCAACTTGACTGTGTGATTCTACAATTAGGCTTGACCTGAGTACATGCAGGTTGGCACCATTAAGATCAGCTTTTAGGCCCAAAAACTTCTGGTTTAGCAGAAGACAGTCATAAAATAAGGAATTTCTTCATTGGAAAATTAAAAAAAAAAAAAAAAAGGAAGTTTAACAGTAGCAAAGAGGAGTGTCTGACAGAAACCTCCTCTACAGATTCTGACAGACTTTGAAATTCACAGATCCTGACGAAGTGAGGGTCTCCCTAAGCAAAAAGTCTGTTCTGTGCATAATCCAGTACTAATCCAATATTTCACCTAGAATATCAGTCAGGACACTGCAAACAGCTAACCCCTAAAGGTTCTGGTAAGGCCTCTGGCCTTCTTAGTTAGGAGAGGAGGTGGTCCAAGGGGCCATGGAAGAAAGCAGGTAATTTTTTCTGAGGGATTTTTTTTTCCAACTACCTTGTCAATAAGCTATGTCAGTCATGGAAGAACAATTGCTTGTTTAGTCACTAACATCCTCAGATTCTAAGGCAAGCTTTAAAAGACTTTAACTTCAAAGCGCTGAACCTTGTGTTAGAAGTTGCTACCTGAAGAATTCACAATAAAATTGAAATTTCTACCCACAGTCAACCAAACAAATGAGGGAAAATACCAGCTCTTGACTTCTGACCACTTTATCTAGCCATAACCTCCTGTCAGTGAATCTTGTTTCATACTCTGTGTTATGAATCAATCTGCAGACTCCTCTGCCAGCAGCTAAGTATTGGAATGACTGCTCTTAAACCTACTGCTCTTAAACCGGGAAGTATTTAGCCACGCTGCCCCTGGAAAACCACAGAATACATGCACAAATGTATATCCTTACACACAGACATTCGTGTCCCGGCAATGAAAAGATATGAAGGGCAGTAAGGAAGGCTTCTGTGAGTACATCAGCAGTGAAAGTTAAGACAACGTGGGCATGCTGCACAGTGGGATCGGTGGCGTAGTGACAGAAGGCACAGAAGAGAACAGGCCACTCGATGGCTGTGCTGCTGCTGTCTGCTGGGTCACACACAGCTCTGCTCCAGGGACGCACCTGAGGGAGCTGAAGGAGCATGTCAGGACCATTTCCAGGCTGCTCCCTACCACCTCCGAAAGGTCACGGCAACTGGGGAGGCTGCTGATAACTGGCAAAGGGCAAGGGTCAGGCCCATCATCTTCAGGAAGGGCAGGAGGGAGGACCTGCAGAACCACAGGCCTGAATTACTGCTAACTTCAGGTCCCAGGAGAGCTACAAAGCTAACCTCCCTGGAAGCCGTTTCCAGATACACGTCCATCTTTCCTTACAAGATAACTGAATAAACTGATCACATGCAAACTGCGTCCAATCAGCCTGACTGCATTCTATCATGAGAGGCAGCAGACGCAAGCTGCCACATGGGAAGCTGCAGTCAGCTACGTGGAAACATTCTTCCACCACTGCGAGCAGCCACACATTGGAATAGGCTGCACAGAGATAACGTGGAGTCTGTATTTGGAGATTTTCAGAAGTTAAACATCCTCATCTAGTTGAACCTGCTAACGAGCACGTCAGCAGCTCGGACTAGAAGCCCTCCACAGGCCCGCTGCTTCCCAGACTGCTCTGTGCTGGGTACTCTTATTCAATTCTGTACAAAATCTTCTACGAGAGCTCAGTTACTGACAGGGTACCATGTAAGTCTTCAGAAATAGCACAAATTATTTGGCTAGACACTGCTGTTAGAAAAGTTGACAGGAAATTTTGTAAAACAATGCTCCATCGGGAGTTGCATTGTCACGGTGTAGGAGCAGGGATGAGGGTCTGTCTGTGGAAGACTGTGACTCGGTTTTGTTTTGTACTGCTGCCAGATCTAAGGTGAGAGGTGGATAAACACACAAACTGGAATACACTGGGACAACAGCAGGAAGGATCAAAGGCAATCACCTTAAATCTGGTCCCTTACATCTGTGGTGACTCATATTAAAATAATTTGCTGTTTGGATCCCAGTTAACAGGAGGAGGATGGAAGGCAAATGAAGCTAACATGCAAGAGATTCAACAGAGAAGGAAGATTTTTTTTTTTTTTTTCCATGTCACACAGAGAAAAGCAGGAACTCTGTCATGGAATGTTTCTGCTGCCTGGAAGTCCGCACTGGTCTGAAGGCTATGTGAGATACAGCTGTCAAGAGCTACGAGACAGGAGAACACCCCATCCACCTCAGGGAGCTCCTGAGCTGCATTGCCTCCAGAGGCTGAGAGATTGTAACAGAATCGGAGGTCTCCTCCTCTCCAGCATTCCTAGCAATGGGCTATTGCCTAAAACAGGGTATTAGGCTAGACAGACTCTTGCTTCAGTCTAGTTTCCAGTCTAGTCATTCATTTTCATGTTGTTACTTTGGGCAACTGTCTCATTATTCCTACAGAAGCTGCTTCAGCTCTGACAGGTAATTACAAGGAAATGAGACAGAGACTGTTCTTCAGCCCCAGTATTATGTACTTTGGACAAAAGAGGACATTTGGTGTCAAAATCAAAAATGCCCAAGGGAAAAGAGGAGTTTCAGCAATAGAAACTGTGAGAAATCGTTCTGGAAACAGCAGTGCAGTACATCTTACCTCAAACATTAGAAAATGGGGGTGGGTTCAAAAGTCAGCTCTGGCAACAGCCAAAGCGCTATTGCTACAAAGCAGGCAATGAGCTTAAAGAAAGCATTTGAGAGGACATTGTATTGGCCCTATATGGTATAACAACGTTTTTCTAATCTTAGTGATTCTGGGAACGAGAAAACTATTCACCATTTACTGATGTTTTCCAGTAATCCTGCATCTATTTTAAGCTAACATATGTATCTGAGAAATGGCATTACCGATTTATATACATCCAGCAACACTATAGGTTTTCAAAAATTAGGATATAATAGAAAAAGACTGAGCATCCAGTGCTGTTTCACTTCCCCTCCACCTCATGAGGATCCTTCCAGCAAGGAATGGGTGGCTATGCAGCACTGCTGTGTGTCCCCTTCCCTAGATGCTACTTCGTCTCTCATTCAGTGAAAACAAAACCAACGGTACTGACTGTATAAAATTTCTCTTTGGTGATTTAAAAATAACATTCCAGGTACATTCAATGCTCTTAGGACTTGATTTTCATTACTGCACAGACAACGCAAAAAACCACTCACACTGCAGTTTCTGAAATACCATGACTGATTATCAATTTTACAGCTGGTTAAACCTCATTCTAGTTAGAAAAGGCTATTTGTTGTGGTAATACTCGAGATGGTAATTGTGAAATAAAGTGGGACACTTGGTCTGGCATTTGCATAACAAGTTCTCAGAACATTTTTCTTCCCCAGTATCTCAGCTGCATGTGCAAATCAAACAGTTGGGTGTGCTTAAGTATACACCAGATCTTTTTGTTTGCATTTCTGAAAAGGAATCGCATCATACGAGCAAAGGAAACTGCAGTGTTCTAAAAGACTCAAAATCATACTGCAGTTCTGTAGACTTTTATCACTAAGAGTGTAAATAGCTGCAAGCTGTAATATAATGTTAAATGCATTATTCGTTTTCAAAAGAACACCAAAGCCTTATTTTTCTAAGAAAGAATGATTATTTCAATCTTCGGTTTCAGTTCAGTTGCACCATGTCAGAAATCTTGGAAATCAGTCTTTCCAAATCCAGTTCAAGGTACAGCCGATCTCTGCTAACACAGGCAGTATTGTGAAATTGTTGTGAAATTAGCACAACTGGAGTAAATACAGTTTCTTCACAGTAAAGCTATGTTCCTGAGTTATCGTACAATCTCTCTTCCACTCATTATGGACGAAGTAAGACAATTTTCGCTGTACATACATACATTCACCCTCCCAGCCACAGGAACTGGGATGTGGTTTTCAGATGGCCGTACAAGTGCCCACCCTCAAGAAACAATCACTTCCAAAAAAACACTACAATTTGAAGCCAACATTCGTCTCTACCTTTCTTTACTCCTTAAGAGAATTCCTGGTCTCTAACTTCCTCTGTATATATCAGGAATATGAGGGTATGCAGTGATACATAAACAGCATTTCCTGTTTACCTGCAACTTGCAAGAAAACATTCCAATGTCCTGCATTATAGAAATTTACTCTGCTGATTTTTATCACCTAAAAAGGTGCAATACCCCACAGTGTAGCTTGTGATATCACCTTGTACTACATACTGTGCAATTCTATATTTAAGCCATCTCTTCATTCAGAATGCCGTCACTCTCGGATACCAAAATAGAACTCCTAGAAGCATTAATCCCTTCGGCTGACTCATTTGCCTGAAAATATAGCTTTAGTTCTTCGAAAGTACATACCTAACTTCACCATGAACTCAAATCACTGACGTTAATCTATATTTTTCAGAAACACTTATTACAGTTGCTGCTTTCATCACAGTAACAACTGCCTCTGAAACTTCACTTCTATGCAACAAAACCCTGCCATTTTGTCTGATCCTCCAATTACTTTAAATCATCCTGAATAATAAACTGACCTTGAAGTGCCTGTCTGTAAAGTAACTATGAACTAACTGTATTTGCCTAACACCAGCAAAGTAAAGCCCTTTCTCTGAAGGATAAACAAAGAAGATTTCAAGAGGCTCAAAATACTGCAGTCATCAGATTAGGAGATATTTAAGATTTAAAACATTCATAACACTAATGTAAATTTGGCTTGAGAATCAAGTATCATTTGTTCATGCAAAGGATTTGTGAGAACGAAGATCCACACAAGTTTCTACAGTGTATCACAGCTTAAGGTAAAATGAGTACAAAAAAATTAGGCCAGAGTTTTAGGTGACATAACATAGGCAAAAAATTGGGTCAACAGTTATGAAGTTGAAAGAATGGAAAAGGATTACATAGCAAAATGCCAAAGATCACTCCAAAGACATTTCAAAGGAATTCCAGATATTGTTATCACTTAGACTTGGGCAAGAGGAAGAGTGGACCAGATAAAACTGTTATGGCCATTTCAATCAGAACTTCAGAATTCAAATTATACGGTCATTTCCTCATTCTATTATCTACTAAAGTTTGTGACAAGCCGTAACTAGGTTTTGAATTTTTTTTAAATGTCAGCAAATGAATTAAATGGATATTCACCTCTCTAGCTATCATTGACCCATATTGCGGGCGAAACTGAAGCTGTCTTCTGCCCGGAAGACAGCCCTGACTGAAGAATGACACACGTTCTGCATTCGCAGGGAAAGGTACTCCACAACAAACAAGCCCATGGAATCTTTCCCAGTGAAAATCTCCTAAGCAGTGACATGGGCACCAGGCAGACTGCGCAGCTGTATTTTATGCCAGTGCCTACGTTTACAGCAATACCAGCAGCAGAGTTACAACCTCCAGAATCCAGTCCAGCCTCGTCGCTGCACTGCAAATGAACACATGGATGATCCCAACAGCTCTCACTTGCACTTCCCACTGTAAATCGTAACACGGGCAGACCTCCAGACTGAGACAACTGCTTGGAGCAGGTGCACAAATGCGCAAAGCTCACGACATGCTTCCTGTCTCCTCCCCCTTCCCAATCTTCAGTCCACCAATGTCACGCATTGACTCCCATTCATGACCAAACTCACAGCTCGGGTAGCTTATTACCTTAATTCGTATCTTTATAAAAACGTCCGAGTTGGAAGGGACCTTTAAAGGCCATCCAGTCCAACTCCCCTGCAGTGAACAGGGACACCTACAGCTGGGTCAGGTTGCTCAGAGCCCTGTCCAGCCTGACCTTGAAGGTCTCCAGGGATGAGGCATCCACCACCTCTCCAGGCAACCTGTGCCAGTGCTTCACCACCCAAAGCAAATGCTGCCTTCAGAGCACAAGCCTTATTTTTCTTTCTGGCACAGAATTCTATCCTAGTTGAAAAAATAAATAAATAGAAGTCATTTGTATAGAATCAGCTTTTTAAAAAGCTACATCTTTTTTTAAATGCCCTTTATTAGTCAAAAATGTAGGGCAGTGTACAGTGCAAACATGATGGGCAGATGACCTCAGGTACCATAAATGAAAATAAGCAAACGTTTACCAGAATCATCCATTAGTGGGAAAACATCCACCTATGCCATTTAAGCAATAAAAGCTGTTCAGCAGCACCATTTTCTGTCATGTCACCTCCTCAGTCCCATTTTTACATTAGTTTCTACAGTTCAGGAATGAAAAAACAAACAAACAAACAAAAGAAACCAACTCACTTTACTCAATATTCTGAAACTTTGCGCTTATTTGAACTGTCCCTGGTCTATATTAGTATAAATATATGTGTAAAAAGTTTAAAGTGCAGTATATAGTAAGAAAAGCCTGACCACCCTTTCTGAGAAGAAACTGAAATTTTCCCTAACGTCCAAACTGAACCTCCCCTGGCGCAGCTTGAGGCCATTTCCTCTTGTCCTATCACTGTTACCTGGGAGAAGAGGCCGACCCCCACCTCCCTACAGCCTCCTTCCAGGTAGCTGTAGAGAGCAGTAAGGTCTCCCCTGAGCCTGCTCTTCTCCAGCCATCTGCTGATGGAATTTTACAGATTCTTACTTGGCTTTCAAGCACTAGATTTAAAACAAATACACCAAACATACAATACCCAAATACATCCTTAAAGGCACACGATTGCTTTTGGAAAAACCTCTTGGTAAAGCCAGCAACCACCCACACACCTACCAGCTGAGGGTCCCATCACAGCAGCAAGCACAACCAGGAGGGAGCCGCAGCCGTGCTACACGAGGCACAGTACCAGCAGCAGAGCTGGGGCTGTCCTGTCCCTTCCCATCCTGCTCCTTCACGATCCAGCTCCACGCAGAAGCACGTCCTTCCGTCCCTTCCCTCAGTCACAAGTGGCATGGCCAAGCCCAGCACTGAGTCCACCAGGGCTGGGAGGACTGGCTGGGCACTGGGCTGCTAAGATCATAGAATGGCTTGGGTTGGAAGGGACCTCAAAGATCATCTAGTTCCAACCCCAGCCCGAAGATCTGCAGTTCCCTCGGCATGCCCAAAAGCCTTCCCCCTTCCACCTCAGAGCAACATATACATGCCTGTTTGAAAACTGCAAAGGGGAAGGAAAAAATAAATAAATAAATCCCCAAGCCAACAGACAAGAGTTTTCCAAACTTGGAGACTATGCTTTAGTTATAAGAATCATAGGAATGTCCAAGTTGGAAGGGACCTTTAAAGGCCATCCAGTCCAACTCCCCTGCAGTGAACAACAGCTGGATCAGGTTGCTCAGAGCCCTGTCCAGCCTGAACTTGAAGGTCTCCAGGGACGGGGCATCCACCACCTCTCCAGGCAACCCGTGCCAGCGCTTCACCACCCAAAGCAAATGCTGCCTTCAGAGCACAAGCCTTATTTTTCTTTCTGGCAAAGAATTCTATCCTGGTTGAATAAATAAATAGATAGAAGTCAACCTTCTTTGCTGAAATGCAGTTTACCAGAAATTAGGGTTGTCTGCAAGGCCGTGCTGCTTTATAGATCAACTTGACATTTACAGTTAACAAGAATGCAAGACACAAACTCACCCACTTCAGATGGAGAAATATTTTAATTATGGAACTCCTTACTAGTACAGTTTTACAGATTATTTGTTAAAAAAAAAAAAAAACAAGAAGTCTCCCAAGTTATGAAGATATTTATAAGTGATCCAGTCTTACTTGATAATATACATGCAAACCTGCAAAAATGCTTCACCGTATATTGATTTCTGTCCTTTCAAATGCTGCCGTTGAGATTGTATGTGTGAAGTCAACTGAAGAAGTCTTCGCCTTCCAAAAATGATTAGAAAGCTATCATCATACTTTGTTTTGGAAATATTTTCCACTTGTACAGGAAGTAGTTGAACAAAGACCAGAGGAGTGCACCTGTCTGCCCCTAAGAAGAGCTGCTCAAACAGCATCCTGTAGTAAATGCATGATTAGATGGGAAAATCATGTAATTTCCTGATCCGTCTCAAAGTTAGGGTGATACATAACACATAGCCATCTGCACCAGCTACTGCCTAAATGTTTGTGTGAAAAACAGGTGTTTTTAACAACGTTACAGTGCATTGCAACTTATCCAAACTCTGCATGGGTAAACTTTCAACTCAAACTATGATGCCATGCATGTGTTAAACTGACATTCTCAACAGAACACAAGTGAAGTTACACAGTGACAAAGTAAATCACCACACTCTCTGTGCAAAATCACTTTCTGACTACACAATTAGGGTACTCTGTAATTATGTGCATTCTTCCAACTAGCCACCACCTCAGTAAAAGAACTCCCTCTTTTTGAATATTCTCACTAAGTCAAAACCAAGGAAGCTTTCAGAGATACAGCCTCTTCCCAGTTGCACAGCCTGTCTGCTGGCACCTCGTTATAAGGTGAGGTGCTCCACAGAGAGAGCTATGTCCTTCCCTGGGCAGAAGGGGACTGAAGGCAAATGCTAAAGATGGACAGTGAAGGGAAACTGAATTGTATGCTGTGATCTGTGGGCGACTCGGAGGACCCTGAATTACTGCCCCCATAAAGGCCGAGGGAAGCTCTACTGTCCAGGGGGCTTGAGAGTGAGACAAGCGCTTTTGCAGCCTCCCCTTGGAAACCAAGCTGCACCAGCTGCTTACACTATGAAATCAGGATGAAGAGGTGAAAGCTCTTCACTACTTTGTGCTGCACTAAGATACGCCAGTCAAGCTTCACATGATCTCTACTGAAGTCAATGGAACTCTCTTTAATATTCAATGCTTTCTGAAAAAAGTAATTCTTTTTTTCATAGCATCAAAAATAGTTACTTAACAACGACATGCTACTGTATACTGCATCTCCTGCATTTTTTTCCTTGCTCTGACTTCATCTCAGCTTGATTTCCAGAGAAAATTTCAACTTCTCAAAGCTAATCTTGCATTATATTGCCTAATTTGTCATTAACTGGTCTTAATATGAGATGTCTGACCACAGTCATACATCTTCTTCAAAGCTGCCATGCATTACTCAGCCAGCACACTGCCAGCTTTTTAAGCTCATCTTATTTACACAGTCCAGACTGCCGTATCATTTTTTCCTACAACCATTTTTCTCTCCATCACATGTGAACAGGTCTGCTGTGTTAACAATGTGTGCTGGCCCTTCTCGACAGACCACACAGTAAAACACCTTTACAAACCTCCAGACTGAAAAGATAAAAACCTTTTGGAGACTGAGGATCTTTTTAAGGAAAGAAAGTCAAGCTTTTAAACAACAACTTTAGGAAATCTTCTCTTTACATTACAACACTTCAGCTGCGTTTTTTTTTCCACATAGATGCATGTGCAGAACTGCAGAGGATGCCAGGAGCTCTCCCTCAAAGTTACTGCCTTATTTAGAGTTTAGTCTGCTCTCTGAAAGTTCTTCTCTTTTCAGCCTACTCAACAGAATACGACAGCCAAGCCAACTTCATGGCTAAACAGCAACACTAAAAACTTGGCAAAGTCAAAGAAGTTCTATAAAATTACTATTAATAATAATTTAGAAAGAGGTCCTGGAGGTCCGTCACATTGAATGATACTGCTGTCTCAGTGTTTTCTGTGAAAGTATTGAATCTTCCATACAGTTCTTGTTAAGTTGTAGATTTATTAAAAATATTTTACTTCCATATGCCTCAGAGACTTTGAGCGAGCTACGCTACACGGAGGAATTCAACAGAAGTACCCAACTGAACTGAAAAGTCCTGTCAGCTAATTAGCAGATGTTTGATAGAACTGTTTTAAATTTAAGAGCACTTCAACAACTTGACCAGGGAGCAAAAGAGGTTCTGTCTGGCGCCATCTCCCAGCGAGGGCACATCACTGAATAAACCATTCAGGTTTTAGAACACCAACACTGACAGAACGCCTGGGTGGCCATATAACGTTGCAGCTTTACATTCTTAGTATTTATTTTCCATAATTTCTTGGAATGCACTTCGTATTTTGAAACAGAAGTCTTTCCAACCTTCACATTTTAGCACTGTGATGTCATTTCACCTCGTTAACAAGATACAGCCTTTGGCCAATTAAGCCATTTCATCAGAAGGTTATGTAAATGAGAACATCAACACAAGCTCTCCGCACTATGCATTCCCTCCCAAGCAGTCTCACGTTAGGAACAATGTGTCTAAGAGATTTATAAATAAAATCTATGACTCTATCCCTCCTACTCCACCTACCTCCAGGTCTCAGCATCTCAAAGTCGCTGGCTTATACAAATAAATTGTACAGTTAATGCGTGCAGGATCTGTTACAGAAATTATACAATTTATACAGAAATTATTTTCAAAAGTAAGTTTTAAAAAAATAAAGTGAATAAATTTGCAACATATGAGCAAATACATTATACCTATTAAAATAATTTAAATGGGATTGTGTTAATGTTTAAATGAGAAAAGGCCCATAAGTTGTGACAAGTGACTCTAGCTCTTGTTTATTTGCTACACTTTTTAACAAAGCCTGAAGATCTTCCATAAATAACAAATGTGAAGTAGTAAATGTGAAACTGTCGAAATTGTAAAATATGTTGGTAATTGCTTTGTTTTAGCTCACTGAAGAAAAATGACTAAAATCATGGGTTTTGGGGGGTTGTTCTGAGATGGAATTTAGTGAGCAACTTCTGCTTTTCCTTAAAACCAGCCATTTCTGGTAATTTTCATAGAAAGCATTTATCAGCACGTGCCATTCTAATACACATGCTGTATCGAGGACAACTAAAGAAAACCCTTTTGAAGCTTATTTCTTTGTTTGCTGCAAACTGCAGAAAACAGCCTCTATGTTCTAGGCGCTGTCAAGAAGCATTTGAACAAGAAGCGTAGACATGGGAAGCTCCAGTCTGTGCTCTGGCTAGGTGCTATGTGATACCCACCGCAGCTGAGGAGGATGTCTGCAGCATTTACACCACCTGACTCTTCTCAAAGCAAACTACAAGAGCAGGTTAACATCATCATTTGCTTCCAAAGCTGTGCATGTTGCAGGCATCTAACAATGAATAAATCAATTACTGCAAGTGGCAGTAATTTCCAGGGCTGCAGATTAACCGGTCAAGCAGCGTATGTTTGCATATAGCAATAACCCATTCCAGCTCTGAGGATGAGGTTCCAGGACAGTCTAAACCAGTCTCCCTGCCCCCTAAACAAAAATCCCCACCCCTCCTTTGCCTTGGGAGCGATGCCTCTCAACCTGAGCAAGCCAGTTCAGGAAGTGAAACTGGACAGGTCTTGAGTTTCCATGTTTGGCCACTTAGCTCCTCAGAGCTGCTCACTGTAGGGTCAGTTAGGTACAATAACCATCAAAAAGGCAGCAATAAGAATACAGCAACAAAGGGGGGGGGAGGGGGGGGGGAAGTCTCTAGAACTAATTGAACTAATTGTTTCTGTTCATACTAATCAGTCTATTTTAAGTACAGAAAATACTTCTGTAACTGTGTCAGAAAAGTATGCTAAGCATACTTCCAATAGCCACTAGTTTACCCATAAAAAAAATGTTTTCATTTTGTAGAGTTATAGTTCACATACAAGTGGATTGATACATGTTTCTAGAACAAAACATTCCCTCCATGTGTAAATAAAAATGTTAACCAATAAGTTCACTCTTAATTTCCCAACTGATTAAAAAATACAAAATGTGAAAATAGTGAATATATCTATAATTAAATATAAAGCTGGTTAAACATGAATATAGTACTTCCTTTTCCTTAGAGAGTAGGAAATTTAGAGCGCAAAAAAGAGAACAGTAATTCTTAAGAAAGTCATACGCACATGTTCTGGAAGGGCTGCTTTCAGCTGTAAGAATACACACAGCTGTATCAGTAAACATATACCCTGGGAAAAGAGTCATCACACCGTGATTTAAATGCTTCCATTTTAAACTCATCCATCCTCTATCTAGAAAAAGTAACACTACTTCACACTGCTTCAAACAGATTTTCCGTCCCATCTTGCAGAAGACAATGGTCATGATGGCCCAAATAAATTGCTGTTTGGATTTCCATGAAGCAGTTTGAGTTATTTAGCCTGGGTTTTGTGTATACGTGCCTTGCAAAAACCTGAACAACTTTTCCTCCTCAGCTTCCCACCCCACTCTGCAGATAAGCCCTAGATCTTACATCGTGGCTGGAGCACTGCCATACAATTCCACGGACACGGAGGCCTCTGGAGCCCAGTTCTGCAGCACAAAGCAGCGCAGTATGCCCTGGCAGCCAGGGACGAGCTGATTCAGGCTTGCCTTTGGCTAATGTGGTTGACTGAAACTTTGAAGACTCTGACCTTAGCATTCCTTGAGAAACAATGGCTGTAGGAACTGCACCTTTTAGTATCACACCAGTGGAATCTCCCACCTTAAGACTGTGGTTTATAACCACATTCCTCCTGAGCAAAGAAGCATTCTGCAATTTGAGGGACTGGTCCAAAACTAGCGGATGAAATTCCACCCAAAAGAAGGATGATAGAAAAGCACACCAACTTCTCAGGTGCAAGATGCATCTCCTCACCAGGTGCTGCTGATTTGCTACAAGAAGGTCCTCAAACATCAGAATGAGGAAGCCAGCCTAACAGCTGAGAAAAAGAAAATCCAATTCCCCAAATTCTGAAGATAAAGGGAGCTGAGAGCAGCTATGAAGGCAGTCAGCCCTGCCTGTCTGAAACCAACTGTACCTCTTTCACTTCTCAGGAGCTCGGTTTTAATTAAAAAGTGCATTCTTCCAACAACGTTTGAAGTTTGTTGCAGAAACCTTTCCCCACATACACTTAAAAGGTGAGCAGTTACCACAATTGCTTATAAGCAGTAAGACAATACTATAATATATGTCAGGATCAAAAATCTTCTTTAAAGATGGCCTGTGCACAGAGTAAGAAAAGGGAGGAGAAAGGAGAGAAAACAGAACTAGAAAATTATTTGACAGTTTGGGTTTCAAAACTTACAGAAAGTTTTATAGAAAGCATAGAAAACTCACTCCAAAAAGACAATGAAATACCTGAGAAAGGTATTTGAGAAACAAGGGGTGGAATTCCACAGAAGTTAGATATATTACTAAATTCCACATAAGGTAAACTATTTTGTTTCAAAGCAGTAATGACTAAGCTTACAAAACTACATGCTAACAACACACATTCAAACATTCAGACTAAGATGTCAGGAATTCATTTAAACAAAATATATTTTTATTAGGCAACATATTTCATCTGTTAGTCTCAACCAAAATGGCTCCTTGTTGCTCTAAGATGACAGCAAAGATTACAACAAAGTGGATACAAGTATCAGACATATCAAAGGGATGACAAAAAAAAAAAAGGCAACCTCAGACATAGTCAGTGGCAATGATCACCAGATCCAGAGCCCTCTAGACACAAACAGAACCTTGCGCCTCATTACGGGCACACGGGAAGTCCGATCTACTCAACTGCATTTCCTGAAACTAGCTTTGCTGAAACAGCTGAAGCTAAACATGCATGTAAGTGCCTGTAAAATTGGGCCCTATAAATATTTCTGAAAAATATCTATAAAAGAAAGTGCCTTGCAACAGACTTTCAGGCATCCATCTCTCTAGGTTTCGTTTCACTTCTATGATTTGTTAAATAACAAAAAACCAACTACTCCAGCTATCTAACCTGTTTGCCCTGTGAACATACAAAAACACAGAAATTTGTTTCACCTTGTTTTCGGTGTTTTTTTCCTGGTACAAGACTATTCAATCAGAAAATCCTGCATAAGTATAATGCCTAATTAGTATTTGTATCATTTAATCTGGACAAGTATCAAACCGAGCCGCAGTCTCCTTCCTGTCAGCGTAACACGACGCATGCATTTGAGGCTTACACTGGTGGAGCAATGATAACACAGCACGAGGAACAACTTCCAAATAAGCACTGGCAGATTAGTCACTCAGGCATTTCATATGTTGATGGATTCTGCTATTTACAGCTATTTTCAGAGGAAAAGGAGAGCCAGCACGCATCTTTAAAACAAGCTTGTTTACACACACAATTCTGTTGTTTCCCAAAACGGGAAGAAACAACAAATTAAGCAAGGGGCTACAATACCAAAAGTAGCTCTACGTTACTCAAATTTAAACACAGGCAAGTACTGATAAGAATTAGCCCTTTTCTCCCATGCAAGGGTTGCTTTACAAGTTTCTTAAAATTAAACCTTTCCAGTTTCAACTATTTTCTCACTATATACAGGCTTGTAGGGCTGTGTCCTATTACCCCATTACTTTCTTACACAGGTCTGAATGTGAAAACTCGTTTCAGTCTCCTTCTAATTCGCTTATCATCCAAGTTCATATCATCTTGGTTAACTTTCAAAAAGTAGCTTTGGAAAGAAGTATCTTGAAATGCTGTTTTTCTAGGGCTTAAACTGTCACAGAACAGCTAAAAAGCAGATTCTATCTGAACCGTTAAACTTCCCCACAATTTTGAAATAAACTAGAGTGTTTGGACAGCAGCACAAAGAGCTTTGTTCCCTCAGCACAGGGCCCATGGATACAAGCATTCCCTGACCCAATCCTCTTCCACCAAAGATGCATCACCCTTGCTCCAGCCCCTCAGCCTGCCCTTCAGGGCCTGGCATTCCTGAAGGCCAGTCTTGCTGGTAAAGACAGGCAAAGAAGGCATTCAGTATCTCTTCACTGTCCTGGGTAAACAGGTTGCCTGTTTCTTTGGAGGAGGTGATCCTTGAATATTCACCAGCTTTCCTGGGCCCCTCTTCCCTCTGGGGCTTTATCCCATGGGACTCTGCCAAGCAGATCGCTGAGGAGGCCAAAGCCTGCTCTCCTGAAGTGCAGGCAGGGGCAGAGGCTCCCCCTGGGCACCAGGAGCACTGCTGTGCTGTGCGGGTGACGGAGCCCTGGCACAGGCTGCCCAGGGGCTGTGGGGTCTCCTCCCTGGGGATCTCCAGAAGCCGCCTGGATGTGGTGCTGGGCACCCTGCTCTGGGTGTCCCTGCTGGAGCAAGGGCTGGGCCAGATGCAACCAGAGGGCCCTGCCCACCCTAACCATTCTGTGATTCATCACCAATATCAGGGAAGGACACCCAGATAATGGCTTACATTCATACTTTGCTTAAGCAAAACATTCATCTGAAACCTAACTCTTTGTGGAAAGAAGGTAGTGTAGATTTTTTTTAATTATTATTATTTTTGACAAGTTCAGGATTGTTTTTTTTTTTAATGTTATAGTTGTAGCTACAGTTAATTCTGTCAGGATTAAATGAGAAAATGATTCAGGTTAGTTTTAATCAAGATTAGTTACTGTAGCCAATTCACAACAGACTAACACCAGCATTTATGTCACCATAAAGGCGGTACCCCGTGGAAGCAGGTATAGCTGCTTTCCACTGATAGTGAAAGTATCCGTGGAACTCAGTTAAGCTTCTGGTTTCCTTATTTTGTTTTTTAATGGAAACATGTAACTATGGGAGAAAGACAAAGTTAGAGACTGCCCAGCTGCAGATTCCCATACCTACATTCTACCTCCTCAGATTTTAACGTTTCTTTTTCTAGGATTAAAGGCTGCTTTGCTTCTCTCTCCAACAACGTATGATTTTATCAGTTCGTGTACAAACATTTTCAAAGATAAATATATTTTTGTTAAGTATATAAAAACTTGGTTGTGATTATCCTTAATGACTGAAGCTTTTACATAAAATATACATCTTAAAAAAAAAAAAAAAAAAAGTATTATTAGAGAATAAGCCTACCACAAAACTTAACGAATTCAAGCACAGAGACCATAATGTCTCCTCCTCTTCTAAACATGCTTCTACTAAGGTAGAAAAGCCAAGCTGGTGCCATTAACAACAACTGTTGCATACGCACACCACTGGGAACGCACGCACGCCTGCACCCTGCCGTGCGGCGTGACCTCCTGCCCAAGGGGTGTTGGGTGCTGCACACCCAGCCAGCTCTCTGGGCTGTGTAACACGCACTGAGCATAGCCACAGGATCTGCCTCAGACTATGCCAAGGAATCTTGTGTCCACCTTCTTCAAAATAAAAGGGTCACGCTGCCATATCTTCCTTCAGAGTATGAGGCACTCGTTACAGCCCACATGACAGTACCCAGGCCAGTATTCGTCACTACTGTATTCGCCTCCACGCTGCAGGACCATATTGCCCTGTTTAATGAGCTTGTGCATGCAGCGCCATCTCTTCCTGCTTCTGGAAGACGTTCAGAAACAGGTAAAGTATCCTACAGCATTTTAAGGTTTTTCCAGTTCCCTGACTACTCATGGATCTTAAAAGGATGAGGACAGAGCTTATCTGAAAAGACAGAAAGGCATTCAGAAGGACTTTGTTTATGGCTGATAAGATAAGTTCACAAAGGAACTGACATCTTCAGCAACTTCGGTCTCAGATGAACAATCAAGTACCTTGTGCCTTCATACTTGTAGGTGTACTTCTCAGTCTTGTGGAGATAAAAGCTGAAAGACTCCCAGGTACTACAAATCTTAAGCCAGGTATTAATTTTTTCCTCCAATACATAATGGCTTTCAAGTTTGTGGCACTATCTCCAAACATTAGGGCAACAAAATGTTGTTTTAAGCCTCATGTCATTCAACAGAAGATATGCATGCCTGGGTTTTAAAAGACAGTTAAATTACAATTCTACCAGGATTTATTTACATACTGCTATTAAAAAATATCTGCGGAGAATATGGTAGCTAAAAGAAATTTCAAAATGGAAGACTATTTTTCAGTTTATTTAGCTTGTGTTTACTGCAATGTGATCAGTTCCTGCCTTATGGGCAAAATTGTCTTTGGATCACAAATAATTTTAAAAAATGACTATGAAACAAAAGCATGGCAACAAATCCAGGGCTAAGTGAATATCCCAAGGTACTTGGAAAAACAAAGTGAAGCAAAAAAATAGATTTCAAGTCCACTGTGGTTCCTTAAGCGGAAAATAGTTTTCCCACAGATAACCTGACGTTTTCTAAAATTTCTTTAAGATGTGGCTGTAGGCATTTCCACCTACGAGCAGAAGCCAAAGAAGCTGGGACTGTTCAGTGAGAAGAGGAGGCTCAGAGGGATCCCATCAATGTCCATCAATACCTGAAGGAAGGGTGCAGAGGACAGAGCCAGGCTCTGTTCAGTGGTGCCCAATGCCAGGACAAGGGGCACTGGGCACAAACTGGAACACAGGAGGCTCCCTGGAGGTCTTCAAAAGCCTGGCCTCCCTGCTCCAGATGTCCCTGCTTGAGCAGGGGGATGGACCAGATAGCCTCCAGAGGTCCCTTCCAACCTCAGCCATTCTGTGATCTCGTAATTTCTGATAAGCAAATAGTACTTTGCCCTTCTCATAGATCTAGGCAAGATTCCCACAAGAGCCATCTGAATCTGCTGCCTCCTCACAGACTCAAATTTTTACTTTCAGAGGAAAAACTCTTGTGCATTAAGAGCACAAGGGTGAGAAGAGGCACCCAACTAATCATCGAGCAGGAGCAGAAGAAGTGCATGTCTCTTGAAAGAGTACAATGGCACACACCCCACATGGTACACAGGGCATGGGTCTGTGCTCTGTACCTCGTGAGAGGCAGCACAGCCACATGGTGCATCCTACAGCACGCAGAGACTATCAAAAACAGCTTGTCAGCTTCACCATACATCATTTAAACAAGAGCGTGCCCTGATCATTTTGGGCCATTCCAGACAAAGTTGTCTGCTCGTTCCTTACCACCCTTCACAGAAAATCTGCATCCAACCAGCTGGATGCATTTCACTGTCCAAGGGAGTTCAAATATTAAAAACAATAATAATAATTGGTTATGGAACAGGGCTACGGCCAGTATTTTCAGACACTGAACAAAGGAAGAGGACTAGATAATCAGAGTTATATTACTTTAAAGACCTGCTACTTTACTACCTTCTGTTCTGCTGGAAGAGTGGTAGCACTGAATTTCACCAGAATACTACTTAGCCAGTGCTGTCACACACTGTATCCAATCCAGTAATTAAGTCAAACCCAGCAAAATAATCAGCAGCTTATGCCTAAAATAAACGCTGACAGTACTCAGGCTGAGCAATGCATTTCAAGTCTGCGTCTGCAGCAACAAGTCAAACAAGAGCAGCACCTAGACAGCAGCAGGCTGAGAGTTTAGCGCTACGGACACGGCCAGCCCATGCTGGTTATAGCGTGGCAGGACCCTACACGGTCTGGCTTACTGCAGGCTTACAGACACCAGAAGTATTTTACTTTCGTATTTTGCATGACACAGCACTCAAAGAAAAAAAGAAGTCAACTCCTCACGACCCGTATGCACCCCCGCCACCAGGACACACACTACAGAGGCAAGCATATTTGTCTCTCTTCTCCCCTCTTCAATTGTAGAGGATAACTATCCCAATACTGTTAAGATTTCACACATTAGAAAATAAATCAAGCCATTATGACAGTGAAAACAATATCAATTCTACAATTCAGAAAATTATTTGATATATAAAAGCAAGAACAACTCCTGTTCACATGGCAGTGTATTCTGATGTTTATGCTCTAGAAAATAAGCTTCAAATCACAACGTCACAAAAAAGTTCTGCCTGGAATAAAACACAGACAGGGCACTACAAAAAGTCAAAATAGCTTAAACAGAATACCACGCCTCCACCCACCCGGTTCAGCATCCATCTGCAGTAATACCTTGACGAATAGAACTAAATTACACATTGAACTGATTGCTTTTGATTTAATAAAAAAAAAGTATTTGAATTTTAAGTATACTGAAACTTCACCAATTTATGTCCAAGTCAAGACACACCGTGCATCCTCCATACTAAGTTCAGATAATGTGATTTCAGGAAAAAAAAAAACAAAACAAAACACTGTATTACAAAACATCTGTACAGTCTAAACAAAATGCACCATATGGAACAGAAAAGTTAAACTCTACAGTAAGGCTCAGTGTTGTCTGAGGCACCCTGCTTCAGTGAAATAAATCCTGCAGTACAGTCATACAAAACAAATCTAGGAGTTTTTTAATAATAAGCAATGTCACATTTTACAGAATCTGTTTTAACGTTCCGTTCTCGGTTTTTAACGCTCTAAGTTTTGGTGAAGATGTTTTGACAGATAGAGAAGAGGACAGTTGGGTCTTCAGGCACTTGAGAAACACCACAAGGTGAACGTGTGGAAAAAATACTGGTAATCCTTGTGAAAATGAAGAGCAGCAAAATGGCTTATTTTGACACCAAAATTGCCTTTATCAGAGGCAGCCAGTCATGAAAATAGATGGAATGACTCACACCGCTTCAGGCTTCCACCTGTGAAGAGCTCTTCATCACACTGTCCATATTTAGATGTTTTCTTCCTAATCTTCACAGAAATTATTTTCAAAAGCAGAAAGCTAGCTGGATGTCTACACTTAAAAATAATATGTTGGCAAATCCCTTTAAGAAAAGGCAAGAAATATATTTATTATTTCTTATATATTTATCCTTTCCTCATTCAAGCTAAAATTATTCCTGAAATAGAACAAACGCCACGTGCACAAAACAGTANTTATTTTTTTTTTTTTTTTTTTTTTTTTTTTTTTTTTTTTTTTTTTTTTTTTTTTGCTAGTACATCTAGTACATTCATATTTTGCACCAGAACTCTGAGAACTGGAGTCCTGCTATTCCCTACCGTGACTGATACATGCTGCTGTTTGCAGAGACAAGGCAAGACCTTCTGTTCTGGGGATATGACCACTGGGGACACCTACAGGGATGGAGACTAAGGAAAACAAATAAAAATTATAATTAAATTAAAAGAGACGTATATTTTATGTAACAGAAGTAATTTATTTATAATAATACTGAACACTGAACTTGACAGAAGCAATGAAAAAAACAGGCCTTTATGGAAATTTTACAGTTTAGTAACACATTTTTATCATGAAAATAGAGTTCTTTCTAGCTGGTCCTATGAGATCCATAGCTTAGTTCATGTGCTTATAATACCAACAGGGATGCAACTCTTTAATTTTAACAAAATTACTAATTTGTATCCCCCAGAGAAAATGCTAAACATAGAATAACATTTAAATTAACAGCAGTAGCTGCAATACACGAATAAACTGTCAGTACCTCCTCGGCACATGTGTAATTCAAGGGGTTGTCTCCAGTTACCTTTTCATAACGAAGAATAAAAAAAATAAAGCAGGGGGGGAAGTTACAATCCAGGCTTACACATCCTAAAGTGGTCATTAAGTTGAACAGGCCAAGAATTAAAAAATATGGCTTAATACCTAAATGGGCTGACTTTTACCGTTGGAGGACGAGGTTCTGAAACATCCACTAATGGGAGCAGACTGTGTGGACACAGCTGGCATCCAAAAGGTTTTTCATTACTCACTAAGCCATCAGCTTCCAACATTTTTTTTTTCCTGCTCCTCTCCATTTTCTTGCACTATTAGAGGGAATAATTCTATTCCTAAGGGCAGATTTCAAGGGCATTCTATCACAAAAGTTTGAAAATTCTGGGAGAAAAAAAAAAAAAAGGCATTCAGAAGCCCATCATGGTTACACAATTGTTTAAAAAGAGGCAGAAACAATGCCACGTAAGCCAGCAATGTCTTGTATCCACCTACCACAGCTTGCTCCACCTGTCTTTAGCTGTACATAGCAGATGTACAACACACACTCTGCTGCATACCAGTTGGTGCTAAAAGATGTAAAAATAAAAATCTGCGTCCTACACAGGCAAGAAATGACAATGCTCATCTCCCTGATCTCGTCCTCAATCAGCACTGAACTGAAAATGGAGACCAGAACAAACCAGTTTCAGAAACCACAGGGAAAACCAGTTTAAAACTAGTTTGTGCATGAAATGGAACATTTTCATAGCACAGGCAAGCCAGATTGATCGCACATCCCTCAGCAAAAGCTGTGCTGCTGTCGTTCTTTTAGTGAGTGATCTCTTTGAAGACATGCAGTGAACCTGCTGGTGCAGCACTCTTCACTTTGAACAGAAGAAAAACACAGAGGATCAATCCAGCAGCAACATACACAAACAGGCTAAGTTTTCCATTTCATTCAATGAAAAGTAATTTTCAAGAAGCACCCAAAGGTATTTATTGGAAAGAAGAAGGTATCACTCCAAGATAAACCTACGCTGTTGAGACAGCAGTGGTAGATCTTCCATTAACAGCTAAAGTACAGGCTTTGGACAACTACATGAAACAGCAGTGACAGATGAGGACTAAGGAAATAAGATGCCTTATAGCCTCTAAATGGTAACGGTGATTTTAGTTAAGCTTTAAATACCACCCAGAAGAAGTGTGGAACTTGACCATTTTCTCCTTCTGGTTACTTATATATTTGATAAACAGTCAACACTATGTGTTTAGAGATTAAAAACAAATAAACAGTGTATTTGATGAAGATTAGCTTCTCTTCATGGTGGCTGCAAACCCTATTCCATGTCTATACAGACTTGTGACCTCCTCTCCATTTCCTCCTTAAGAAAGGCATCCAAAAAATTCCCACATTGGATGAGTTCCTCAAACTTTATCCCATTTAATGCAGGATCCTGTTACCCTCTGCTTTAAATGCAGACTAAAAGTCAGTACCTATGACTTAGAATAGTCAAGAAATAAGGCAACTACTCCATTGTTCAAGCCCCCAAGACTTAAAATTAAAAACTTTGACATAAAGTGTCCTCATCTCCACCCTCTTCATATCACAGAAGTTCATTCTAGCCATTCAATTCTTCTCCAGTGCAGGTTAAAAAAAAAAAAAAAAAAAAAAGCCTTTCATAAAGTCGGAAACCACAAAAGATTTGTCTGACAATATACAGTGCCAACAGGGGAGTACAGAGCCCTGCACTCTGTCCCTGTCTTTTTCCCTCTGCCTGTACCACCTGACCAAAGCTGCCCTGCCGTATGATCCTACCATAACCGAGGCAGATACTGAATTGAAGGCAAGCGGATGAGGAAACCTACATCCACCCCTTGGTGTGAAAAGAAACAGTTTAACACCGTGGTACTTCATGTAAGGAAAACAAACCCACTCTCTTAGTGGCAGTAACCATAGCAGTGGAAAACAGACAAGAAGAAAAAGCAAAGCCCACACCACCTGGGCAGCTGTTACTGACTGGTGCTATCCAATCTAATGAAATGTGGACAAAAAAAAAAAAAATCAACACAACCGCAGTCTTCCAAACCTGGCTGGAACCTCTGCACAGCCAGCGGTGCCCAGTGCCGTAGAACTTTGCTAGCAGGTAGTCGATGCAACGCTCTCAAGGACACCTCATCTGCTCTAAGGACGCAGAAACGCTGCTGGCTGTGGGGATGGATGGTGCTGGCCATGGGGATGGATGCTTCTGGCCAAAAGCCAGAGTGTTTCTGAAGCCTCACTGCTGTACAAGAGCACCGGGCGCAGCAGGTACCACTTCGGAACTAAGCACTACATTCAGCCTTCTGTTTACATAGCGAAAGACTCATTAAAATAAGTTTATTACTAACAAAGGCTGCCAAAATAAACACAGTATTCTTGTTCTTAGCCAACGTGATGTATCAAGAAATAAATATTTAAAATTCATCTGTCACTAGAATCATTTGGTGCTTTGCAGTACAGCAGTTTAAAACAATCTGAGAGCCAACACAGCAGCTCCCTACAAAACCTACACTTACAGGTTACAAAAGACAAGCAGCATACGTATGTGTGAAAAGCACATACATACACACACAAGTTCGTCTCTTTACTCCCTCATCACAAGTTTTCTATTCTCTCATTACCAAGTCTGAGCCCCTTTCATCCTTACAATCCAAGCACAGTTCTTTCACAGGAAGCAACACAATACCAGGTATTTTTTGTAGATCAAACATTGGCAAAAAATCATCAATTGATAGCCACCGAGATTGTCTGCTGTGGTGGCATTTAAAGAAAAAAGTCCAGTAATGCAATCTATACCAAAAGCTGTCAAGTGGGCAAATGCTTTGGCATTGCTCTTCCATAAGTTGCAACAAAACAGTTATCAATCAGCATTTGCACACAGTACCCAGTGGACACTGAGGCTACTAATATTTGGAAAAGTGAAGAGAATTTTTATTCCACCACATGTAAAGCAGAAAAGAGCTGTGCCAATTGTTACAGAGACTGAACACCTCAAGGATACCAATGATCCACTCTGCACTCTGATCAATACAGGTAAAATACTTGGAGCACACATCCCTCCAGTGAGTGCTCACATAATCTGGATGCACCTTACATACAGCATTAGAAGGACTGAAACTGAGCAAACTGATTTTTCCCCCTTACTTAAACCAAGTGAAATGCTTTAATTCTGGTGTGGAATAACACAGAACATAAGAATACTTAGAAGTGGCAGAAAATAGAACTGTCCTTTTCCAGTTAACTATATTGCTATATATAAATCCATCGCATAGGAACAACGAACAAAGGCAATCCTGTTTCCTTAACGCTCATCTTTTCAATTCTACAGTAGATGTTCTGAAATTACAGATTAAAAATAGAAAGTTTCTAGAAAGAGGCAGAAGCTCAGAAAGAAAACAACAGCACATGAACTATAATAAACATGAAAAAAAAAAAGAAAAAAAAGAACAGAACCATTTGGCCTGTCCACTACTCACTGGGCAATGAATTTCAGATCAGATCCCGCTGACTGCTATGTTTTCAGCTCTTCCCTGTGCTTGATGGCTCAAATTAACACAACAGATTGTTCTTACTCATGCAAAATTATGCGGCAATAAACTCAGGAAAGTGAAGTGACTTTCACAGTAATTCTGAAACACTCTGAAAGCTCCTAAGAGCAAAAACCTGCAAAGGGATAGATGTGTGTCAGCCACAGACACCTGGGGACTCTGCAGTAAGAGAGCTCAGCTGAGAGACCTGCTACGCTCACACTCAGTCTCCATCCAGGTGATGAGACTGCTGCAGGGCTGTCTATTGAGAGGAAGGGGGGCACAGCTCTATCCGCAAAGCATTCTTCATCAGGAGCAAGAATCTAGGGTCTTGATGGCAAAGATAGATTTTGCTGAATTTCTATTCATGCCCAAACTAGCATAAATACAGAGCTGACCCATCAGCTCTATAAAAACGGAGAAAAAATGGTGGGAGGAAAAAAAAGGCTGTTTTAGGCACATACGTTCCAAGGCGCTCGAGCACACTACTGCAGGCCGTCTCCCTGCGTGCCACAAACACATCCTCAGCCCAGCGCTGCGCTGCCAGGTTTGCAGTTCTAGAACTGCTTCTCCCAGAGGCTCGCACCTCCGCACCAGAGCAGGCAGCGATACCCAGCGCTCTGCCTCAGCAGCGTAATGCCACGGCTGAAGGTAAAGGCTAAAATGCCAGGGCTTGCTCTGAGCAGGACGCAGGGTGGCGGCAAGCTCCCTTCTCTAACCCAGTGCCTGGGATCGCAGCCTCCAGTGCACAACAGCAGGGAGGAGGGCGATGAGATTTATCAGGGTGGTGCCGATCAGCTCTGAAGTACTACAGCTGAGCTCAGCGCGAACTGAAATGACAGTTACACAGGGCAAGGAAGGGGAAATTTGGATTTGTTTTGCACGGCACACATTGGCCCATCTACTCTGTCTTAGAGCACTTTAAAGAGTTCAGCTAACGCTTACCAACACACCCTTAAATAACATGCATCTGATACTATATAAAACACCTCGGCTAACACTGCAGAGGGGGCACATACGCAAAAGAATAAAGCAGAACATGCATCTGAGAACCGTTACGCTCTTCTTAAACATAGCTGTCAACTCCAAATTATTCGGTAGGAATGTATTTATAGAAGGGTTTCTTACAGACCACCCGAGGCCAAATACCATAACACGATCACCAACGTGTACATGCAGTGCACATAAAAACGTCACTTTGTGCTATTAGCAGATGACACAAACTGGCAGGGGAGTAAGTGACAAGCACACAGTGGTTCAGCCAACCGATCTGCCCCAATTCTAATACACAGAACTGGTTCTCCTAACTGCTGATGCAATGCCACAGGACCAAAAAGAGTTAAGACTGTATCAGAGAGAGGTGCAACAAAAACAGGCATTTATGGCAGCACAGGGCATTTAGTGCAGGCCTTCAAGAAGTTACAATGAGAAAAAGAGCATTCATCAGAAGCCTGAATGAGGCTGCAGAAACCACTTTCCTTTGCAGATGTCTGCACTTGAGCCCAGGACCGAACCGTGCACACAGCTCAAGCACTGCCGCTTTCATTGTCAAGTCCTTATCAGACCAAAACCAGAAGAAACCCACCGAGCGCAGTGCAGGCTCTGCATTGAGCCACGATGACAAGCAGAAAGATCTCTACGGTTTTTTTTTTTGTTTGTTTGTTTTTTGTTTTTTTAAACATAGCAGGAAAAGGATGGCGACAAGCATGCTGCACAGTTCAATCTGCATACTTCAAAAATTGAGTTCGCTCTGGTAGTTAACAATGAAAGCACAACAGTGATTTCTCCTCCACCTCTGAATTGAGAATACATTGATTAAAACCTAACTTTGGCAAAGACACTTGAGCCAAACACGAATGGTCACGCTCCATACGGGCATAAAAGGGGAAGCGCTAAGGCACTGAACACAGCGATGGCTGTACTGGAAGTCTAACGCTTTCTCTGCACTTTACAGAGGCAGAGGGACATGATCAATGTGCTTGGCCTCGTAGACTCTCCTGTTGAAGAAACGGAGGAAGGTACACATGGAAAGCTCCTCACGCAGAGCCGCTGAATAAATCAGCTCTCAACAGGCAGTGGATCTGATATCTAGAGAAAGACAGCTTACTACCTCAGCTTGTCACTTCTTTCAAATTTGCACCATGTGTTGCAGATTAACAGCTACTTTTTTGCTTTTTACAGCTTCCCAAAAATAAAATGTGCACACAAAATGCAGAATAGCAGCTGGTTAGGACTTCTTACAGCGTAAGGAAATGAATTCCATTTTGAATTCCATTCCACATTTTTAGTTTTGATTATGTTATTTTTGGAGGATGAAATAGTAGCATTCCAGCCAGTCTTTTTAAGACCTTTTCCCTGACTCTTAGTTTCTGTTGCTGTATTTCTGCTTTTAAACGAAAACACATTTCCACTTAGGATAATTTACACTGAAAGTGAGCTGTTTACTAAACAAGTAAATGTTGCAACTCAAATATGATGTTTTCATTGCAATAGTCAGTCTAACAAAATGCCAATACAAAATTAACATCAAATAGCATAAAGCAACAGTACCAAATTCCCAAAGGCTTTTACAGGAAATCATAAATTAATTTAAAAAAAGCTGAAGTAATTCACATACACACGCATGTAGAATATAAAACTACAAAATTTGATCCATTAACTTTATATGTTCCTTGCTGTAAATTATTTAAACAATACTCACAGAGAGAATGCAGGGAATAAAGTGATGAACTCAGCTACAAAAACATGTACCTACCATCCTGCTGGTACTCTCCTATGGCCTACTGATCTGCCCAACGTACTACATGAACTGGTCTACACTATTAGCTTACAAAACCTCAAAAAAAAAAAAAAAAAAAAAAAAAAAAAAAAGCTAAGCAGCCCAGTCTCAATTTTGCAATCAGAATTTCTCTTCAGAAACACAAACAGTTTACAGAGTATCTATTCTATGTCCAGAGCATGGGAGGCAAGAGAATGAAAGAAACACTCGGTTAAGTATAAAAGCAGAGTGTGAAAAACTCTGCTGGGGTTAAGCTTTAACCTGATGCGTTTTTCAGAATGACTGTACTATTTTTAACCGCTCTTTTTTGGCCACAGGTCAAAGTTTTCCTAGCAAAATACCAAAGTGAAAATGCTGGGAGCAAAGCCCAGAGGCAGCTCTCTTTGCCTTGGCCTAGGCCAAAACTTATCTGAACCCAGTGAGATATGCAGCACTCTTTCCCACTCCCCGTCATTGACTACTGCGGTTCCTATGCCTCCCTACGCCTCTGAATGTCTATGAGGAAGAACACGCACTAACGCCTTGAGAAGAACATTTTTCAGATGTTATAGGAAATTCCTATATTCTCCACACAGCACAGACATACATACTGTTCAGTCAGTTCCTGTATTTTTGGCCAAACAGAACTGAGTCATTTGAAAGACAAAAAAAAAAAAAAAAAAAAAAAAAGGGACTCTGTGAGTGCCTTGAGCAACTCTTGGAAAGGCTGCGATTCTTCCCCCCCTTTTCTGTTCCTCTTCACTGGGACACATTAGAAATCTTGGGACTGATTGGAAATACTACGTCTGACGATCTAGAAGTTCAGTTAAAACATTATTATAATAATAATGAAGATTCCTTCTCGCCACCTTTCCAGAGTTCAGAAGTTTTAAATGGGGAAATACAACTCCCTTCCCACTCCTTCCTGAGGGCATAGATTTCTTGCTAAAGGAAATTATATTTCACACACTCACACAGAAAAATGCTATGTGAAATAGGAGACAGACGAATCAATCGGTCCCCGGTGGAAAATAAACGTGACCCCGCAGGATCCCCAAGTTACATTTCTCCCTTAGGCGTGTCCTCTTCCTGAATTATTCCTACAGCAGCACTCAGCTCCACAGAAGCTGGTTTCACGGAGGGGTTTGGAAGGACGGGCATTACATGCCGGCAGCCCACACAAAGCCAGGTACTCCACGAACGCACACGCTGCGCTTGGGAGGCGCAACCCGGAGGGGCAGAAGAGCTGCTGGCAGGGCAGGCGCCTTCCCCCGCGGCTCCGATCGTTCCAGAGGCATCTCTGGCTCACCCCAAAACAAACCCACGGGCAGAGCCGCACCCCGGCACCCCCCTCCCTCGGCGGGGCCCCGCCGCCCCGCACGCCGCGGGACGCT